>PYSS01000205.1:0-37763 GCA_003049465.1 Magnaporthiopsis rhizophila
CAGTTACAGAGATCCAAACGCAGAGATTGTCGTCAGCGACTCTCCCGTCCGGCGCGCCGAAATTCGGCATGGTGGTACCGCACAGCGTTATCGCTGTTGCCAAGGAAGATTACCGCGTTATATCACACCACCCGCCCGAACAGTCACCGTTGACTGTGTTGCCGTCATCGCGTGCCGACACATTGAACATGCATCGATCATGACGACATCTGGCCGCTAGAAATCACCAGGAACCCGCTAAAATGGTACCTACATCAGACACTGTCCAGCGCCAAAGGTGAGTAGCCAGACCCCAACAACACGACTTCCATGCCAGTCCCCTTCAAGAGCGACCGTCGCTGCCGCGAAGCCAGCGCTGCAAAGCCAGCCCGCGCCGCAGCGTGTCGGTACATAGCCCCCAGTCCTCTATCGCCATCTGCATAAAGCCGATCTGGACAATCGACTTGACAAAGCCCGAGTGCGGCTTCACGTGCGCCATCGAGACCACCTCCCTGGGATCATCCCATCGCGGCGCATCAGCGTCGTCGTCGTCATCATGTCGCGTGCCATCGTCTTCGTCTCCGCCGCCGCCGCCGCCGCCGCCGCCTCCGCCCTCGGTTGATGTCGTATCGTCTCCCGCGCCACGCGTGGTCTCAGGCGTTGTCTTGGGCGCAGAAGCCTGCTGCTGCTGCTGCTGCTGCTGCTGCCCCTTCTTTTCACGAGCCGCCGCCCTCACCAGCCTGCTCCTGCTTCCGGGATGCTGGATCTCACGTATCGTCGGCATGATGGCCATGAGCATGAAGAGGAAGATGCCGATGATGCCGCGCCAGCGCCCCAGCGGGATCCGCCACGTCGCCATCAGCAGCGCCAGCGCCTCTGACGGCAGGCATATCTCGCTGAACGGCCTTCGCTCCGCCAGGGCGCGTGCGTACAGCATCGCCGCGAGCCGCACCCCTGTATACAGCGGGTCCGACTCCTGCTTGTTCTCGTCTGTCGCCGTTTTCTCATGTTCGCTTTGACCTCCGTCCGGCGCGAGTTCAGGCGCTGAAGACGCCGCCGCTGACGCCGTTGACCGCTGATTCCCTTGGGGGTGCGCCCGGTCCTCCGAGTCCGGGCCGGTGGTTGGGGACTGGTTGGGCCTCTCGCCGCCGCTGGCGCTCACGGGAGGAGAGCCAAACCCTTTGCCAGCCGAAGGCGTTGTGACCCTTGACGACGATGTGTATGAAGGATAGTCTGGGAGTAGCGAGTGCGGCCTGGCGTCCGACGCCGCCTCGGGGCTTAAAGTCGAGCCCTTGCTGCGAGTGCCCGAGCTTTCGACCACTGCATCCTCGTTCCCAGTTGTCTCATACTCGTCCGCATCTTCGGTCGATGCTATGGGTCCGCCCGGCGACTCGCTGTTGAGCCTACTGATACGGTCGTAGATCCAGGCCGCCGTCGACCTCACCTTGCGCTCCTGCTCTGGCGTCGGGTCCGTGGGGAGCGCGAGCGCGAGGCTGATGAGAAACCGCAAATCATCAAGGATGGAGGCCGTAGCCAGATGCAGGCCCAGCACGTCCTCGCACGACGCAAACGTCGGCGCGCCTCCACTCCCGCCCCTCCCCAACCGCGCCAGGGGTGACCCGTAGCGCACCTTGAAACGCTCCCGGGCAGGCTCAACATAGTCGAAGTCGAACCCGTCCGACTGTCCCTTGTCCATGGTCGGCCCGTCCTCCAGCCACCAGGCGATGGCGAAATCGTCCACGAGAGCCACCTTGGTCACCAGGGCGCCGACGCCGTGCGATGGAAACCCTCCGCGCAGGCGCACCATCTCACGGAGGCCTTTAAGGTGCGCGCGCACGACCTCGGGCTCGCCAAAGAACCACTCGATCGAGATGAACTGCACGACGCCTGCCATAGCCTCGTCGCTGATCCACATCTCGGACTGGAGGTGTTCGTTGAGCGCCGAGATGGCTTCGCCCTTGGTCCGCATCGTCGAGCTCTGATCGACGAAGCCACGTTCGGCCAGGGAACGGGCAGAGATGTAGAGACTCGTGCGAGCCAGCAGCGGCGATTGGATGCACCAGGGAACGTAGGTCGTTATGAAGGGGTTGTCGGGGTCCGGCTCGCCATCGAAGGACCCTTTGAATCGATACAGCAGTTCCGGGACTAGCACCCCAACCGGTTGGTGGGTTACGAGTCAGCCTCCTTCCTAAGAGTTTGGTTGGTGCTGGGCCGGGTGTGCCCAAGCGATGGCTGCTTCGACCTGGAACTTACATGTGCATAGGAGCATTGCATTCTGCTTGGTCGGAGCTATTGGCAGATGGCCGATGCTCTGGACAGGTCCACTGAGCTGGCACTGGTAGACGATGCCGTCGAGCCCAAACGCCAGGCCGCGGGTGTTGGCATGATTTTTTGCCTTCTGGCCTCGTGTTGCCGCTCTGGAGGTCGGCCTTGCGCCACGTCCACCGCCGCCGCCGTTGCCCGGGTGTCCCGCATCCCAAAAGGCGGCGCCGGGGAGGCCCGGCTCGGGAAGACGCTGGACCTGTCGCCTTGGGGTCACGGTGCTTGTCGGCGCGTCCGGCTCTCGTGTGATTTTGTGGTGCTGTCGCACGATTTGGGGTCCCAAGACGGCGACGAAGGCCGGAGCGTCGCCCCTACGGGGGCCATAATCGCAGATTGGCTCCGGGAAGCGACGCTGGCAGTTGCTGCAGGGCTGTCCTTGGTTGCACTGGAGGCACTGATTATTAGAGATTGAGGGGCGCCACGAGTAGGTAGGTAGGTACCCCTACTCTCGTTAAAGCCAGCAAAGCACCGTGCACCTACTTTCTGTTTGCGTCTTCGGCACTCTCCGCAGGACGTGGTCGATCGCTCCGTCTTCTTGCGCGGCGGCAGGTCCGGCGCCTGTCCCTGGGTCTGCATGTTGATTCGGGGTTCTAGGTACGGTAAGGTGGCTATTAGTGCACGCCTTCGGAGGAGGTTGATGCTGGCTCGCGGTCTCTTTTTGGGGATGGATTGGACGCGCCCGTTTGAAGCTGCAACCCCGGGCCTGCAATTTCACGACTGAAAGTTGGAAGTCGGGCAGCTGTATCCAGCGCCCCTTTCTTGCTCGTTTATTTATTCTTTCATACATGGGCTGCGCAGGCTGCCTGCCCCTGCAGCTGTGGCAGTGAGAAGCGACCAACCCCGGGTCGGGAATGGGGAAACAAGCGAGTCCGAAGGGCGAAAATGCCACGCAGCACGAAGCCGTAAGCGGGCACTTCTGCATGTGGTTTCTTTCCCTTTTTCCCTGTGCCTCCCGGGCATTTTTGCAAGCCTGCGGCGGATGGGACTCTAGATCTTTGGATCTTCATGCACAATGACAGCCACCGCGGCGGACGGTCCAATCAAGGGGACGCCGTCCCGACGCTAGCGGGACTTAACAAGCGCCTAGTGGCACTGCCGGTTCGGCTGCGCCGCCCGCCGTTCCAGCCCTAAAGATGCGTGGTAGCTCCAAGCGCGAGGCCCTGTTTGGCAAGCGCCGTCCTCGCCTTCGCCGTCCCGTGCTCGTCACGTGCACCCGGGTACCTGGGTCACCAGTCAACGATCGACTTCACGACATATCAACAATCTGAGGAGCCCATGGCCTTTCGTTATTACACGACTTCCTGCTTTGTCAAATCTCCGTCAAGCAGCGAAGAAAAGAAAAAAAAACCGCCGACACTATTGCCGACGTTTGTGGCGGCCTTCTAGATGTTGAGCATTCGTTGGCACAATGGAGGAGAACAAAAAGAGAAAATACAAAGCAACCACGCCGACACTGGACCCAGGAACAAAGACCAGACGTCCTTTCTTTGTTATTACCACATAATCTGGCTAGAGGCCATCAAGTATAAGATGAAAGATGAGCCCCAACCACGCCTGGATCTGGTCGCTACGAAGAGCACACATATCCTCACACAAGGGCATCCTTGCATCTTCACTACAGCTCGAGATCACACCCCTCACACTCACGCCTACCAGACACCCTTGCCGAAATGAAGAACTCTCTCAAGGACTGCATTTGCGAGGCCTGCTCCTGGGATAGCAACTGTCGCTGGCTTGAGGAAAGGTCCAAGTCGTGGGGCGGCTCGGTGGTCGAGCCTCCCACCGAGGACCTGAAGTGTGCCCGGACCGGCAAGGTAATTGTGCGCGGTGTCAAGAAGACGCCACCCAAGGCCCAGACCAAATCCGTGGGCACTACAGGTAAGACAACCATGAGCAAGGCGACCAAGGGCTCTTCGGATCTCAACAACAGGTCGGAGATGAGGAAGTAGGTAGACACGCCTCTTCCAAGCGGCCCCCATCTGGGATTCACCACCCATTGGGCATGTCTGCGCATAGCTTCTAGGCTCTAAGATGCTAATCAGTCCGTTCGTGGTAAGTTGACGGAGGAATTGGAAAAAAGCAAGTCCGGCGAGTTCATATCATACCACAAAAATTACGAGATTTTCCTTGACTAACTCCCACAAATGCTTGCCGGTGACTAAACTGTAAAAAAAAAAAAAAAAAAAAAAAAAAAAAAAAAAAAAAAAAAATTATNAAAAAAAAAAAAAAAAAAAAAAAAAAAACATTTGATGTAAAACAAGCCCGGGCTACCAAACCCTGGGGCCCTCTTTTAACCTTGTTAAAGCTGGTTCGTTATCCTAGACCCTAGATTCGGCGGCAGCAGTCGGCGGCAGTCGCACGTGAGCAGACTCGGGAGGTGGGAGTGGCTTGCGGTTCTTTTGGTCCTGGCGCATACGCATCCCACCACCCACTGCCCACGGAAGCCGCCAGGGCTCACACACATCGTCTATAAGCTTGTGCACCTCACAAGGATAATAAATTAATTCCGCAACAAAAGGGGGCCACAAAAACATCGAGGTTTATAATACGCGAAGAGGTCTATGCCCCTCGCTTGCTGCTTGATCCACGCGTGTGGGTGGAAAGGAGTCGGTCGACCGGAGTGTTAATCAAGGCCCATCAGAAAACCGGGCAGCCCGCTGCGCGGTGACCCTGACGTGATTTATAGGGCATACAAAAACGAGACGGTGGTATGGTGGTCATTACTACAATATTGTCCTTGCCGCGGCAGCTCGACCGGAAGTAGCATCGGCACCGGCAGTCGTTACAGGTCACAGGGATATAAAGGCTATTTCGTTTTTGTATGGTGGTGGGTACCAGTAGGTTCAGGTAGCTGTACCTCGGTCTGGTTTCATGAAATAACCTTTACAATCCCTATAGCTGGTAGGTTGGGGGAACATGGGAGGCGGTCCGGCGGTCCGTCCGTCATCGTGTGTAGAGGGCTGCGGCCGCGGCCCGCGGGTCGCGTGATCACCTGACTGATGCTCATTCTAGAACGCGGCCAAGTATGGATTGGGAGAAAGATGCATAAAAGCAAAAAGAATGGGGAAAACGAAGGGGAGAGAAGTCGGTTCCATATGGGATTCCCGCGTCCAGGTCGAACTTTATTTCCAAGTGCTGGGATGGTCAGAGAGTGCGTGCTGCACCGACGTCGCATGAGAGACAGATGAAAAAGGAAAGAAGTTCCCAAAATGGAGTCGGATTCTGATCGATCGTGCCAAAAGCGGAGAGAATAGGTAAACGATAGGGACGGGCGACTTGACATTGATAGAATACACTTTTTGTATGAGACCAATCGGGTCCAACATGGAGCGTATGGGAGGTCGGGCAGCCCAGGTGTGTGTTGGTGTGGGTGTTTGTCTGCGCCCTACCTCGTGTGGAAAGGGTTGTCGCCATGAGGGACCACTGCCGAGGGATGAGAACTTGGCAAACAAACAATCGACCGGCCCGCACGGGAGATTGAAGGCTTTTGCGGTCGGATCCGGAAAGGCGGGGGCCTAGGTTTGTGCGATTCGATAATGCTGGTAGCGATATGGTCGTGATCGTTTTGTTTGGAGGTTGTCGCGTTCCATCCATGCCGAGGAGCCGTAGGAGAAAACAGCCGGTATCGTGACTCGGGAAGGAACGACATGAGTGCGGGCCAGCCCAAGCAGCACCCGAAATATCTGGACCAGCGGATTCCATAAAAAGATGCCAGGTCGACCGAGCATCGCCAGAGACGACCTCGGCACGGAGGAAATTAAACAAGCTACGCGGCGCACGGTCGCCGGATCATCACCATGGCAGTCTGCGGAAGCTTGAGGCTTTTACATGGGCTCGGCCGGTAGGTACTTCTCCGCGCTGATTGGGCTGGGTTGTACCTCTGCCCGTCGCCTGCCCGCTCATGCCTTCTGCGATAGATGGCTCACCCATCTCGGTACGCGGCCTAATGGGCCCAGGGCATGATTCGGTCAGGTCTGCAGCTGCGGCGGGGCGAAGACTTGCGAACCTGGTGGTGAATGCTTGCGAAAATCAGGTACAACGGTGGGCGGCGGAGGAGCATGGCTGGCAGGCACGGCAGCAACAGGACTAGGCCCCTTGTCCCTGTGCTGGAGAACGGATTGGCCATTCCTTTGCAGAAGCCGGCCTGCCAGACCCTGTTTCCCGCCCCCGCCTCCATGATTGCGTTAAAGAACGGCTCCTGCCTCGGTTAAGGCCTGTTGGCTTCTGGTTGCCACCAACACGTGGACTGTGCCCGTCAGGCACCAGGTAGGCATCGGTGTGTCCACTTTCTCATGATGAGCCTCAAACTCGATGTGTGTTGAGGGCGGCCGTTCCGGTTTCGCATCGTGAGGAGTGTTAATCAATTGTCGACGGAGGCGAAAAAGAAAACAAAGAAGCGATAGAAGGAGCCCGTCCGCCCACAACCAAGCAAGGAAACGGCAGGCCGAGCCGTCTCGGGAGACGCGAGCGCCAACTTGGCACTTGATTCTGGGGCTCGCGTAAAGGAAGAAAGGGGGAAACATCGCTCGGCTGCAAGAATTGTGGACTGACGCGTCAACTTCAATTGCTTGCTAGACGGCTCGAGGTCATCACCACCCACCCACACCGCGTTAAGAACGGACGCTAATTTGGGTGACGCCGCAGCTGGCGGCGCTAGAGCCGGCGCTGACCAACCGCTAGAGCTGACGCCCCAAGTGCGGGAAGGTGTGACCGCTGCGCTCAGGCCTCTGGTGAAAACCCCCTCACCAAACTGGCCTTACAACGACATTCAAGCTGGAGCACGCGAGTAATGACCCATGGCGCCGTGTGGACATGATGCCTGTTTCCCGTGGCAGCTTGATCCACCACATGCTATCGTGCTATGCACATAGGCAGGCCTGCCATGCAGGTTCGGACAGCCCAGAGAGGGTCAAAGCACGACACCGTCGCCCCAGGGTCTCTCCAGGGGTCTTAATGTGTCCTTGACATGCGCCCAGGTGTGGAGGGCGAGAGATGCCATTGACGACGAGCCTGTCCACCCCCTGAGGATACAAAGAAGCTGGTGGCTGCCAGGGAGGGCGAGGCAAGGCCTTGGCTGTTCCATTTTCGTCTTTATGTTTTTCCTTCTTTTTTTCTTCTTGTCCCTGTCATCCCTTCCCAACCGTTACACCATCCACAAAGGCATGTGCATGCGCGGCTCTTGAAGGGCCCGGTGGCTTCCTGGTGACCGGTTGTGCTGTGAACCCTTCCGACCCCGTCCGTTCCTTTCTTGGCCAGCCCGCACACCCATCACCTACCTAACCTACCCGGCTCCTTCCCTCCACTTCCGACCGACCGTTATCCAGAGCCGCAAAACAGAGACCGAAGATGAGCAACACTGGCCCGCCGCCCTCGGGGCCTCCCCCAGGAGCTCCTCCCATGGGGCCTCCTCTCAAGTTCCAGCCCGGCGAGCGCGAGAACTACAACAGGGGTTCCGAGATCATTGGCGTCAGCTGCACCCTCGGCGCCCTGGCCTTTGCCGTTGTGTGTCTCAGGATCTGGGTCAGGATACGGTTTATCCGCCAGTTGGCCGTTGAGGATTATCTCATGGCCATTTCTGCCGTTCGTCCCATCCCTTCCAATATATGTCTCCGACTTTGGTTCGCACCGTCTTTGGCTAACACGTCACAGGTAATGCTGCTTGTCTTGGCCTTGATAACCATCCCTACAGTGAACCGAGGCGCGGGTCGTCATATCGAATACATCCCGCCCGAGGAACTGGCCGCAGCCCTCCATCTCAACTTCGCCACCCAGCCATCGTCGCTGATTGCGCTTGGAATGGCCAAGCTGAGCGTCGGCACCTTCCTCCTCAGAGTCTCCCCGTCCAGGTTCTACACCTGGTTCATCTGGGCTCTTCTGGGAGTCACGGTGATATCTACTTGCGCCGGAACCTGTAAGCAGAGCTCTGGCGTAAATCGGGACCTGCCGTATCAAGACTCGACAGGAAAAAAGAAACTGATTATATCCTCTTCCCATTCTCTAGTGCAGCTTATGCTTCAGTGCCGGCCAATGGAGTTTATCTGGAACAAGGCCCTGCCCGGCGGCGGCCAGTGCATCCCCGGCGATATAATCGTGGCTGCTGCATACGCTGGCTTCGCCATTGGCATCGGCACCGACTTCATCTTTGCAGTGCTGCCGATCCCGATGCTCTGGAACGTCCAGCTGAACTGGAGGGTCAAGCTGGCCATCATGGGCATCCTGTCGCTCGGTCTATTGTACGTGGCGGCGCATCCTCTCCCCGTTGCCAGACTAGCCTCGGCTGCTAACATGTGCCTGCCATCGATCCAGCACCACCGCCGCAGCCATCGTCAAGTCTATGTTCATCACGAGCCTTGGAAAAGAGGGTGACTTCATGTGGGACAGCGTAGACATCACGATCTGGTATGTCATGACGCACCAATATGCAGGCCAAAGAGGCAACTGCTGATCCTCGCTCGCTCTGGCCCAACAGGTACAACGCCGAAATCTCCGTGGCCATCATCGCGGGGTCCATCCCCAGCCTCAAGCCCCTGTTCAAGAAGATCCTGGAGAGCACGTCTGCCAGGAGATATGCCTACGGCAGCAAGTACGGCGTCAGCTCCAGGTCAAAGGGCGGCAACGGCGGTACCATGGGAGCCAGCAGGGCCAGCAAGCTCAGCAGGACGACCCAGTCGGCCACGCGGAACAGCAACATGCCGCCGCCCCGGGCCAGCAAGCACATGAGCATGTTTGCCCATTACGGCGCCGCCGACATCGACGTCGACGACGTCAACAGCGACAAGCTCGGCAGCGTGTTCGAGATGTCCCCCAGCCCGGGGACCAGGCAGACGCCCAAGTTCGAGTCGCACGTCATCGCCTGCCCGGCACCCGCCGCCGCCCCCGGCGTCCTCCGCCGCAACCTCAACCCCAACCCCAGCAGCCCTACGT
Organism: Magnaporthiopsis rhizophila; assembly: GCA_003049465.1. NCBI lineage: Eukaryota > Fungi > Ascomycota > Sordariomycetes > Magnaporthales > Magnaporthaceae > Magnaporthiopsis > Magnaporthiopsis rhizophila. The sequence continues at coordinate 9,226 of PYSS01000205.1, forward strand.
CGACGGCACCGGCCCTGGACGGGGACGCGTGCAGCTCGACGGGGATAGGGATGGCGCTGGGCGGCGAGGGGGTCCACAGCGCCAGGTCCTCGAGCGAGAGCAGCGGCATCATCATTCAGAGGCCAGACGACTACCTGACGCCGCCGGGGAGGATCACGAGGACGTTGGAGGTATCAGTCGCCGTCGAGGACGTTTACCAGAAGAGCGTCAAGGATATGGTATGACCGCGGGGGTGTTTGGACTGACGATTGTCTTTGGATCCTTGTACAAATATCTAGCAATATATTTTATTTAATCAACATGATGTACATTTTATACAAGTAATGTTACCAATTTTGTCAAAATGCCCGCCAGTACGTATGCAAGTGTGTAGTCAGGCTGCCATATTGGCGGCCTAGACAAGCCGACACCACCCTCTCCTTTCAGCAAGGCACCTCTGGTGACTTCTCCTGACCGCGCTGCTCACTCCTTTGTTTCTCAGTCGAGCTCAAATGGTGGCGTCCGGGGCATTTGTCCCGCCCAGCCAGCGCACGTACATTGGACGATGTTGGCGCGGCGCGACGTCAAACAGGGGCCACGCCTTGGATCAGCACGCCAAGGCGCGCCGTCCTGCACTCTGGAATTGCTATATCCCTTTAAAGTGCCGCGAGGTGCCCGACCCGCCGATCCCTCCACCGGCTATTCTCGTCAGGGATAAATTCTGGAGACATCTATTCCTATTCCGTCGCCGGGCACCTTCCCGCACTCAAGGCGATAGCCCAGGGAGCCTGGTCAAGCTGGTGGCCTTAGTCCCTGGAACTCAAGATCTATTGGTTGACTTACGGAGTTGTGGGCCCAAACTAGGCATCCTTCGGCCCTACTGTACATACCTCCCCGGACGAAGCTGGACAATCCTTTGGGCAGGGCTGAGTGGCTCGCGTGCTCGCTCCAGCCAGAGTTTAGGCCTTTGCTGGATGGATGCGCTATTGGAAGTGGAACTTTCGATGGCGGCTTGGCAGTGTGCTCGGATCAGTTGATTTTCTCCAGGTATCTCTTCGAATAGCTTAGTGCTTATGGCACACAAAGTGATAGTCTTCCATGTTAGACGGCCTGGAACACATGCTAACTCATCCAGGAAGCCCCCCGTGCGCCATCTTTCGCGCCCGTTGATCCCGCCGGTTGTGGTTGGCGCGAGCGCTCTTGTTCGCCTCCTTGCGCCTCCTGGCCTGCTCCGTCTCCTTTTCGCCCGTCGGACCGGCGACGTTGCCGCCTCCTCGACCGCCGCCGCCGCCAGCGCCGCCCCCTCTTCCACGACCGCGGCCCCTGCCACGGCCGCCACGGAACGAGCCGCTGCCGCTGCCGCCCTCCGAGTCCTCCGCGCCAGAACCGGCGTGGCTCGCGCGCCATGCCGTCGACTCCAGCTCCACCTGCGCACCCGTGAAGGCGTACCTCGCCTCGAGCTTGCGCTGCTGCTTGGCGTCCCGCGACAGCATCAGGCCCCAGCCCTCGACCGCCTCGTCCGTCATGCCCGTCTCCATGCGGAGCCTGGCCCTGGCGGGGCCCTTCCTGGCCGCGGGCTCGCGCGCAAAGGTGGCCGGGTCCGCCTGCCAGGCCTTGTAGAGGGCCTCCTCGTTGGCGCCGCCGCCGACGTCGTCCTCGGCCCCGCCCGCCGCGTCCACGGTTCCGCCGACGTCCTCGGCGTCGTACGTGTCGTCGCGTTCGTCGTCGTCTAGGTCGAACGTGGCGAGCGCTGACAGGATCGCGGCCTTGTTGGGGGCTCCTGACCGATCTTTGAGGATGTCGTCGGCCGTGCGTCCGGGATTTTGTTTTCCGAGGTGAAGTTTACTCGCATCTACGGTCAAGCTGTCCAGCTCGTCGTTGTCGAAAATGTTGTGACGAGTTGGCACCTGAGCCGGCCTGGGCGGTGGAGGAGCGATGGTCTTGGTGACCGCTGGCTGCCGATGCCCAGTATTTGACGCGCTTAAGAGAGCAATCTGGTTAGCATGGTGATTCACAAGTTTGACCGGGAACAAACGGAGTCGATGCGCAGCGGGTGATGGGGAACGCATGAACTTACAGTTCCTCGCTCCGATCGGCGCTCTGTAGGTGATCAGGCAGCGAGTCGTCCAGTAGGTGGGCAACAACCTGCTCCTGGTCCTCCTTGTACTCGTCCAGGAGCTTGGCGATAAAGGCTGAGCCGAGTTCGGGGAACAGATCCTGCACCTGGGTGATTTGCTGCATGCGATGTATGTGCATCTCGTTGGAGGGCACGCCGAGGTCCACCGCGACTCCTTTGCCCTTATCGACCTTCTTTCGCATCAGTCGTCGCGCCGGCTGCCTCAGGCCGACGCCGGGCTTCCTGAACGTGGCGAGCTCCTTGAGCACGGCCTTGGCCCGGCCGGCAGCGGCAGCCGACCCGTTCTTCCCGAGCTGGCGCTCCAGGTGTCCGAGGAGCGGCGTCGAAGTCACAAGCTCGGCCACAAGCGAGTCGTCGGCCGTGGTCGGGCCGGCGCGATGCGCATCCGCGGCCGCCTTGAGCGCGTACAACTGGTCCGTCAGAGGGCCATAGCTGCCGTTTGAGCCCGCCGCCGGCCCGGACCCAGTGTCGGCTAGGCCGGCGACGCACAGGTATGTGGTGGCAACGAGAACACGGCGCAGAGGCGGGTTCGTGGGCCGGAAGCACGCGACGAGCCCGTCGAGAAAGTCGCTCCCGGCTAGGAGGAAGACGCCGGCGGGTGGAAAGCGGGCAAGGAGAAAGTTGAGCCTGTCGAGCCTGCCCTCTAGCTCGCGGAGCTTCTGAGGCGGGTTGGCGAGCCCTGCATCCAGGTCCTGGGTGAGGGACTTCTTCAGGGCTGCGAGGGAGGCATCGAGCGCGGCGCGCTGGGTCGCCGGGAGGGCGACGAGCAGGTCCACCACGGGGCCTTTGCTGTGCACGCGGCAGAGATCTGCAAAGAACTCCCACCGCAGCAACGGTTGGACCGCAGGGGCGACGGTCTTGCCTTTGGCAGGGTAGAGCAGCATGCGCTTGGTGAGGTCGAAGACGGCCCTGCGCAAGGGCAACTGCACGCCGGTAGCCGCGCCGAGAATGGCAGGGCCGGCAGACCCGACCTCTTCCGAGAACGCGGAGAGGAACGCGGGGATGGAGTCGTCGGTGAGCGAGCGCTTGGCAAACTCGGCGTCCGGGAGGGCTAGGTGTGCCTCGGCAAGTGTGGTCCATGCCGCCGTGCAGGCGGACCACTCGTCCGGCTGGATCTGCGCCCGCAGCTCCGCCGTCAGAAAGGGCGCAAAGGGCGGCAGGGTTGACGCCGGTGAGGCCATTTCCGAGCTGTGTCGGCGGTTGACACCAGGCGAGAGACGTTGATATCCGGGTGTCGGTGCCCCTCTTTTTGGTCACCAGAAAGCAGTTCAGCAAACAAGGATTCGCTGGCTTTTGTGATTACTGGCGCTGTCACGACTCGCTGAGGCCCTCGGGCAAAGAAAGACAAACGATAGTGAAAAACAGCAACGAGATGCCTGGCTTGTTCTGCATCGCTACAACTTCTTTTATAAGTCGCCTTGGAATTGCTCGAAGCGGGCTCTTGTAGGTGAGGCCAGCTCCTCCCTTCCTCTGCAGCGCTACGGTTCGCCGCTTGAGTCAGCAAGCCACTCACTATGAACTCATGGCGAGCCAGACCGCGCTAGTCCCAATCGGGCACTAGCGCCAATCGCAACAGAATCTCCGCTGAGCCCTATCGAATCCGCCCCACGCGAAAAGGTTCGCCCACAATTTCGACGGAGCTTTTTGACGCCTGCTTGATCTCTCCAGCCAAAAAAAAAAAAAAAAAAAAAGACAACATCGTCAACCTCTTTTTTCGCGACAAAATTCCCATCACTTTGCCGAGACAGAAATAGTCCGAGTCGTGGGAAAAATACTCGCCAACTACAAAAACAGTCAAGATGTCGTACAACAAGGACAAGGACGTCGGCGGCGAGGCGCCCGTACGTTATTCGCTCTCCTCCTCATCCCTCCCCGGCAACAGCTCTCGCACTCTCTCTGCTAATCACGGCCCTCCCCCCACCGACAGAAGACGCACAAGATCCGCATCACCCTGACGTCGCGCAAGGTGCAGTCGCTCGAGAAGGTGTGCACCGAGCTCATCGAGCGCGCAAAGTCCAAGGACCTGCGCGTCAAGGGCCCTGTCCGCCTGCCGACCAAGACGCTCAAGGTCACGACGCGCAAGACGCCCTGCGGTGAGGGCTCCAAGACCTGGGACTGCTTCGAGATGAGGATCCACAAGCGCCTCATCGACCTCAACGCGCCCACCGAGATCGTCAAGCAGATCATCGTTAACATCGAGGCTGGCGTCGAGGTCGAGGTCACCATTGCCGCCTAAGACGAGCTGGTACCGGCATGGAAATGCGGGTCCCTTTGGTGACGGACGGACGGGCCAGACTTTGGCGGCGGGCAGGCTGGAGACAATGTGCTCCGAGAGGGCCTTGAACTGTCTCAAGATGCCCCGGTAGCTAGGTCAGAAGTTCGTCATTCGCCACGAACATCAAAATCCAAATAAACGTTGTTACGATGAAAAAGGGTTTCAGTATGCCAGGGTTCAGTTCGTGATCTCCGCTATGGTACCAACAGATGCAGAGATAATGTGATGAATTCATGCGGAAAAAAAAGTCATCATCAACAAAGGCCGTGAGCCGCTTCTGATCCCAGGCTCAGTCTGAATAGACACCTACTTTCACGCTGTCATCAAGCAGAAAAGCAGAAAACAAAAACGCCGTTAGCCCGCCAATACCAATGTGACAGTAACACAAAACGAACAGGACGCCGGTCGCTTCAAAAGTCCCAAGTGCACCACTCCCTGAGCGGAGGTGCCTCTGGCATAATGCCGCCCTGGAACTTGCCAGTGTTGACAAAGGCCTCATACGCAGCCCTGGTCGCGGCGTCGTAGGCCTCCGGCGGCGCCTCCGTATCCTTGTAGTAGGCGGGGGCGCCGTCCAGATTCCAGATGCGCGTTACCGAGCCGTCAAAGGCGCGCATGACCGGGAACGGCTTGGTCGCAGAGCTCCCCTCGCGTGGGGTCTGCATGCTGACCGCCTTGCCTTTGAAGGCGGCGACCGTACCGTCTGAGTTCTTGGTGATGTAGCTCGAGGCCGGCGGATGCTGTCGCGTGGCATTGGGCGCATAGGGCCCAGGGCCTGCGGCGGCAGCGGCGGGAGCACCTGCCAGCTGCTGCTGCTGCTGTTGAGGCGCGGCGCCAAAAGGGTGGGTGGCCTGGGCGGGTTGGCTAAATGGATTTGCTGGCGGCGTTGGTTGCCCGAACGGGTTGTTGTTGGGTGGTGCAGCCTGAGCCTGCGGCTGACCGAATCCCGTGGTTGAGGCGATAGTTGGGGTGGCCCCCGACATCTGGATCGACTGGTCCACCGCCGGCGCAGGGGCTCCAAATGGACTCGGTGCCTGCGCCTGCGTCTGCGTCTGACCAAACGGACTGGGAGCCGCGGCGGCTTGACCGAACGGGCTGGGCTTCTGGCTCAGAACCGAAGGCTGTCCGAACCCGCCTCCACTGCCGAGCGTCGAGGGCTGACCGAAAGCACTTCCGCCTGTGTTTGTGGATGTCGCTGCTGCCGCCCCGAAGGGACTAGGGTTATTGGTCTGCGCCGACTGGCCAAACGGACTTGGGGCAGCGTTACCACCAAACGGGCTAGGGCCGCCGGCGGCGGCGGCAGATCCAAACGGACTCGGCTTCTGGCCAAGCGCCGACGGTTGGCCGAACCCGCCCGCGGCAGCGGCGCCGCCCATCGGTGTAGATCGCCCGAATGCAGGCGCTGCCGGCTGGCCAAAGGCTGGCTGCCCAAACGCACCGCCGGGCTTTGAGGGCTGGCCAAACGCGCTGGTGGGCTGCGCGCTCTGGCCGAACGCGGGCGTGCCGAACGCGCTGGGCTTTTGGCCCAAGGCCGACGGCTGCCCAAAACCACCAGCGGCGGGCTGTGCAGCTTGCCCAAAAGCGGGGGCTCCGAACGCGCTGGGCTTCTGGCCCAGTGTGGACGGTTGACCGAACCCACCGCCACCGGCGGCAGGCGTGGCCGTAGGTGCACCGAACCCGCCGGCTGAGGGCGCGCCAAACGCAGTCGTCGTCGTCGTCGTCGTCGTCGTCGGCCGGCCGAACGGGTTGGGCTGTTGCTGCTGCTGCCGCCCGACGGCGAAGACGCCACTCGTGTTGTTCTGCAGCAGGCTCAAGCGGTTCGGGTTCTTGTTCTGGGCGTCTAGTATGTACTGTATCGCGCCGTCGAGGTTGCCCAGCGCGTTCTGCATCTGACTGTCGGCTTCCCTGTAAACGCCCTCGATCTGAGAGAGCTACAATTGCGAGAACCAAGATCTCAGCTGTCAGCAGGAAGCGCAACGAGGTGGGGGCCACTTTAGATGTTCCATACCGCTGCCTGCGCATCCCCCATCGCCGAACCCTCCTCATATATGAGCCGGATCTCCTCGAAACTCTGTTCGCGCGGGAAGCCGCCGAAGAGCTGCTCGGGCGCGTCACGGCCGGGGCCGTATGCGGACAGGATCCATTGCGGTCGGTCTGTCGTCAGGTCGAGCTGGATGGTGTCCTTGCTCAGGGAGTAGGGGATGTCTGCATCGGTTTGTTAGGACGAGGCCGGGCAGGCGCTGCGCGGATGAGGCGTGGCTGTCTTTTGTTGGACACTGAATGAGATTCTCGGCGCAGAACACCAAGCGGCGCCAATGGCTTGTCTGCCACCTTTTTTTTCCTTGGACGCACCTTTATTCCGGTTGATATTGCTGTTGTTGTTATTATTGTTGTTGAAGCCGCCATTGCCGCCGCCGCCACCAAAGGCTCCGAAGCGGTTGTTGTTGTTGTTGGGGTTCGGGTGCTCGAATTTGCAAGTATCTGCCCTCTCGTGGTCAGTAACTCGATCTGGCTCTCCGGCCTGCTCGTCTCCCAAGGGGCCCGCGTGGGGGAACACGTACTGCCGTACCGACAGGTGCCCTGCTGGAAGAACCTGCAAATGGCCATCGTGGGCGGCGGGCCCTGATTTCGATGCGCCGCAAGCACTACGGCAGATGTCGGCGAGAAATTCAATGGAATTACGGTCGCCGATGGGGGCTACCAGGCGCCGAGGGTTGCCAGCGTGAGTGATGTGTGTAGGGTTGGGTGATTGCCTGGGTATCGCGGCTTGGCTGTAGAGCTGTTCGTTCCGCCGAGCCAAGCGCACGTTTGACTGTCCGGATTCGGTTGGAACGGCACCGCGTTCCGTCGGCTCTACCAGCCTCGCGAGAAAACAAGAATAGAGCACCGACGTGATGGGTGGAGCTGGTGGGCCCAATCGCCTTTGAGCCAGCCAAGATTGGAGATCCGGTTGTGCCGCTTGGACCCCGCACTTTGTTCCAAATCCGCTTTCAGCCAAGCGTTCCGGTCCGGCTTTTTGGCCGCCCGAGCCTTCATCATGTGCCTGTCCGCCTCGGCCGCACGGCAACACGAAGTGTAGTGAGAGTTCTTCTTATGTTACGACACGTATTACCGCCTACTATCTTCTTCACGGTTGATACACTAGACTAGGTAACCAGAAATCTGTCATTCTCTCATACCATATAGACTACATAACAGCCAAAACAACACTCTTACATGATCCAAAAGCTACGTATACAAACACACCGAGATTCGCCGTGTCTTATTGGGCCAACGTCCCCTTGATCTGCGGGATCAGCTGTTCCCGGACGTATGACGGGTTGCGCCAGTCGGACCAGTTGTGGTTCAGCACACCCCAGGCCTCGTCGAAGTCCTGGGTGCCCTGGCGGGTGTAGTAACTGCCTACAATGACCCAGATGAAGAAGCCGGCCTTGTTGGCGGCGGTGAACTGCGCAATGCAAGTGGCGTAGACGCCCTGCCACGTCGACGCGTCCATGTTGAACCCGTACTCGGTCAGCAGGACCGGGAACTTGTTGACGGCCGAGTCCCTGTGTGCCTCGAACCCGTTGTTGAAGAGGTTGTTCTGCAGGGCCGAGCAGCTGCCCTGGTTGTTCTCGTAGTTGTGGATCTCCAGCACCAGCTTGTTCTCGAAGCCGGCAAAGTCCTTCCGCGAAAAGCGCGTCTGGCCCGGCGAGAGCGTCTGGCCGCGCACGATGGGTGCCACGGTGGTGTCATAGTTGAGCCCGGAAATGAAGATCAGAAGGTCCGGGTTGGCTTTGTTGATGGCGGCAGCGCCCTGCTTGGCGTACTTGTACAGCGTCTCCCAGTTGTAGTTGGACTTGGCGGGGCCCGACGACGGCTCGCGGGGCTCGTTGCGCAGCGCCGAGCTCATCAGCGCAGGCCAGGCCTTGCCGTGTGCTGCCATGTAGGCCAGGCCGCGAACCCAGTTGCTGGGGTTGAATTCCACGTCGCCCCAGAAGGCGTTGTGGTCGCCACCCCCGCAGCACCACTTCCCCTTGGAGATGTGGTTGTCGAGGTGGACGTAGATCTGTTGCTTGGCGCACTCGGCGGCAATAGCATCGTAGACCTTGGTAGAAAACCATGTCAGAGTCTTGCTCTATAGATAGCCAAGCTGCTTCCTCAAAAGCATGTACTGTTGGGTGCTTACCTGCAGGCGAGTCGACTTGGCCTTGAACTGCGGGTTGTGGGACAGGAACTGCTGCAGAACCTTGGTGCCGTTGTTCTGGCCGAGCCCCTGGACGAAGGCCTTATCGAGCGGGATGTCGACGCCACCATTGTCGTAGATCTCATCGATCATTTGGATGGCATAGGTCAGGCGGATGGAGTTGAAGCCGACGCTCTTGATCTTGGACACGATAAACTCGATGCTTTGGTACTGCAGACCCTCGGGGATCATGACCTCGCCATGGCCGGGCCAGTTGGCGCCGGCGTACGTGACGGTCTTGTTCGACGCGTCCTTCATCCACCGGCCGTCGGTGTGCAGCGGGCCGTTGGGCCACGCCGCAGCGTTTTGCCGCGCGGCTTGCTGAGACGCCGGAGCGGCAGAGGCCACGCCGGCGAGGAGGAGGGCGGTGGTCGCCGCCACGACGGAACCGAAAGCGAATCTAACCATTGTGCTGGCTGAGGGGCTAGGAAGGCGTCACGAAAAGCTCGTGGAGGCAGGGAAGGGCCAGGAAGGACTTTAGGGGAGAACCATGGCGGTGGCTACCATTATATGGAAGCTCGGTGGCACCCGTCGCTCCGCCGCGGGGAATACTTTTCAACTCGCGGAACGCCTCGTCATTGGAGCGCGAGTAGATCGAGGACCCGTGAGGCCCTATTCATCCCTGGTGTGGAGGAGGCAAGGCGGGGAGAAAGGCTTGGGTTGCACGGTGGTCTTTTTCGGGCGCTCCCCCCGGCTCCGACATCCCCACACCGAGCGGGATAGTTCGCTTGCCTCCTGCCGTTTCGAGCCGCTGCTGGCGGTAGTGCCTCTTCTCTGGGGCCCCCTTTTTGGTATCGATCATGTGGTGTAAGCGAAATGACGACTGTTCCTGAATCCAACCCCTGACCCGGCCGACGCCGCGATCTCGTCCCCGCATGAGATCTTGAGGCGCACGGAACAGCTTCGCCTTCTCTTACCCCACCGTGGTGACTCTATTCTGCGGATGGGGCCGAAAGGTCCACTCAACAACAGCTTTCCTCGGTTGCTGCAATAGCGCCGCCGACGTCTGGATTGCCGAGCTCACCTGTGGCCATCCCCCGCGCCTCGCTTCCATGTGCCTCGACACCCATGGTGATGTGTGATTAGGGTGACAAGCACATATGTAGCCGGTCGGTTGCCAACCTCTTGACGAGGTTATCCAAAGAGCTGTTCCATTTATCCGCTGCGCCGGGCGCCAATCGGGTGGCGTGCTGATACGATGTATCCAGGGCGCACTCAAGCGCTCCGGCCTCACGGGTTTCTATCTCGGGCAAGCTTTTACGAATTGGCCTGTCCGGTGTCAAAATTGGATGGCAATGCGATCTAATGGAGGCGACCAGCGCTGCTGCGACACCGTCCATGCACCGTGTTCGCCATGCTCCCCTGGCCTCACCACGTTGGCCGAGAGTGGCTCGGAGGTGAAGGAAAACAAAATGGTCAGAAAATATCAGAGGCTGCTCCGCCAGCCGTTTGCTCTCCCTCCGGAGCCGCTTTTGCTGTCCAAAGCGACTGTTGCCGTGATACTGTGATAGTTCAACATGGTATATTTTGCTGTTTCACATTAACTATTCTGGGGTTGCCTCCCACTCCTCCCCGGGTAACCACGCGTTCGTGGTACGATTGTCGAGGCGTAGCCAGAAATTACCCAAATGGGCAATTGGGATGTCATATTGAGTGTGGGCGATCGGGCATCTTCAATGGGAGACAGAAAAAAAAGACAAGCAGCTTGCAGAGACCGAGCCCTCGGACTATGCCACCATTCAGCTCCTGCCAATTTCCTGATTTTGGGAAGATATGACGTCCTCGGTAGATATGTCGCCGAAAAGCCTCCAGAATGACTGCAGAAAGTCTCCAAGAAGTTTCCGATAATGCCTAGGTTGCGATGTGGCCGAAAAGCCACCGATCTCTAGTTGCGCTCCAAGAGACTGGATATAAAGAGAAGCGAGAACAAGATGTGGTTTCTGACGCTGCGTCGTCTACGCCCATAATGGAGATACAGCTCTAACTGAACACCTACCCACCGAGTATCAACAGATCCAGAAAACGCGCGGAAACAATGACGGCCCCTCTTGAGCTCTTCGTCTTCCCCTGGGGCGTCTACCCCCGTCGCATCCTCCTCTACCTCGCCGAGAAGGGCCTAGCCGGCCACCCTCACATCGAGATCACGCAAGTGGATGTCGCCAATCAGATGAGCGCGCCGGGTAAGCCGCCCGGCTCGGTCCCCATGCTCCGCCTCCCAGACGGGAGCTTCATCAAGCAGTCGGTCGCCATCCTCGACTACCTCGAAGACGTCTGCGACGCCCCGGACCCGTCGCAGCCGTGGCAGGCCGAGCTTTCCGCCGCCGCCGCCACGACGGGAACCATGCGCGGCGACACGGCCGCGCGCCGCGCCCGCGCTCGCGAGATCCTGGCGCTCGCCGACGAGGCATGCAGCTATTTCGGCCTGGCCGCCCACAAGGGCGCGCGTATCTTCGTCGGCGTCGAGGAGACGGACGCGACGGCGTCGCGCCTGACTATGGACTACTGCCGCAAGAGAATGGACATGCTCGAGAAGTACTATGTCGAGGAGATGCCGCTGCTGGAAGGGGGTGGGAGAGGCGTTACTTTTGCGGACTGCGTCCTGTTCTCGCTCATTTCTTTCGCGAAGGGTCTTTACGACGTCGACCTCTGCTCGGGTCCCGCGGGCGAGCTGCCCAGTCTGGCTAGGTTTGTGCGGTGGTTCGGGAAGAGGGAGAGCGCCAAGATGCCTGAGGGAGAGTTTTATCCGGCGCCCATCAAGTCTATGGCCGTCTTCATGTCATAGAAGCAGAGCGAGAGGGATGGAAGGAGTGCGGCATGAATGGGGGAAATGCGTGGCCAGATGAATGTTGGTAAAACCCACTTCACTTGACCAGCTAGATCGATTTCCAGTACTATTACATTCCATCATTGTTGCGTTTTACATGAGGCAGAACAGGTGGTACTAGAAGTATTGAATCTCGTTTGTTGCTTCGCCACAAGAGTAAAGTCGATGAACCATGGCACGTATATAATAGCTGGCAGGTGGAGATAGCAAGAATATTGGTGCTCGCTTTGGAATCAATATACGTTTTGCCATGTACTGGCTACTGGGATGTGTGCGTGCCTGATACGTTTGACCACTGAAGCACTGAGCAGTAATTCGCTGGAAATACCTAATCAAGAGAGGCAGTGAGAAATTTGATCCCACCCTATACCCATAAACCAACTTTATCTGCTAATCAAGGACTGACAATGGAACCTACACCAGTCCGAAATTCTCCTTCCGTCTCGCGCCGGATCCTACAATTTACTGTCCCTCTACAGTCCCTCACGTTCCCTAAACTCGACAAGCGGCCCATCCTTGAGACTAGTAAAGGTATCAAACAGCTGAAACTCGCCACGGCGGTGGCGGCCGTACTCGGCGTCTGGCTTCCCGCCCTCGGAAGGATCCAGCACGCCGACGGCGCGGCGCAGGTCGTACGTGAAGAGCACGCGGGCCAGCGTGGTCGTCATCTCGACGTAGGCCAGGCCCTTGCCGATGCAGCCGCGGGGCCCGATGCTGAAGGGGCAAAAGGCGCTCTGGGCGGCGGCCACGTCGGCCTCGGACACGGTCCTCCTGCCCTTGTTGCTGCTGCCCGTAGTAACGTCAAACGACGAGCCGGCGATCCAGCGCTCGGGCACGTACGAAAAGGGCTCCGGGTAGTAGTCGACGTTGTGGTGGACGGCGTAGTGCGGCGTGCCGACGACGGTTCCGGGCGGAAGGCGCTCCCCGTCGACGACGGCGCCGCCGGGCAGCACCTCGCGCGGAAGCAGGCCGCCCACCGAGGGCGACAGGCGCATGGCCTCGTCGATGCAGGCGCGCAGGTACGTCAGCGACGTCAGCTGCGCGCCCTGCCGGATGTCCTCGACGCTCGAGAAGGTGCCGCGCACCTCGGCGGCCGCGCGCGCCAGCGCCGCCGGGCTGCGAACCAGGTAGAAGAGCGTGGCGGCCATGGCGGTCGAGGTGGTGTCGGAGCCGGCGATGATGCTGTTGGTTTTGTGAGTACGGAAGGACGAAAAAAGTCGGAAATATTGCAACTATAAAGTACTTACAGCAGGTTAGACTCGGACCACAGCTCGCCCTGCGCAAATCCCAGGCCCGTCTCCGGGTCGCGGGCGCGGAGGAGGTAGTAGAAAAAGTCGCGGCGGTCGGTCTCGTCACCCAGCCTGGTGCGCTCCGTGAGCTGGGCGCGGCTGTAGACCATGTACCGGGCCCTCCCCGCGGCGACGGAGGGGAAGAGGTACCTGTCGAGGCCCAGCTTGTCGATCACGGGCATGGTGCCGCAGATGAGGTGGCGGCGGGCGGCGCCGCCGACCAGGTCCATGGCGAAGCGGTTGTCCTCGCGCTCGAGCATGTGGAAGGCCTTGCCGAAGGCCAGGTCGCCCAGGATGTCCATGGCGAGCCAGTTGCACCAGTCAGCCATGTTCTTGGGTGGGGTCCAGCCCTTGCTCTCGGCCGTGGCGCCCCTGCCGATCTCGGCGCAGAACTGACGCTCGTTGGCCAGGATGTAGCGCTCCATCTCCTTCATGGCCGAGTCGGAGAAGGCGTGCGAGAGGACGCGGCGCTTGCGGGCGTGCATGTCCTTGTCGCGCGAGTTGTGCGTGTTGGGCGTCGGGTGCACAAAAGCATCGTAGAACTCGGCCTTGCGCACGTTGGCCCGGAAGCCGTAGACATCCTTGAGTGCCGCCGCGCTGTTGATGGAGACGCTATTGGGCCCGAACCGAACGACCCGGCCTTGACGTAAGTTAATAGGGGAGATTCTTGATGATGTGTTTTTGACGAGCAACTTTCACAACAGTTCTACACGTACCATATTTCTCATGCAGTCTCCAAAACTCCAAGTGTCGGTCGCCCTTCCAGGCGTGGTAGAGCTGATGTAGGTTGGATACCCGCGCCAGAAAAGGACCTGGATATTTCGCTAGCGGGTGAAACCAGAGTCTATACACGGCAACGCACGATATCTGGGGACGACTCCTGTTAGCCACTGGCCATATGTCTTGGTCATTGTCTCGTAATCGTCCCAGGTGGCTCTTTCTGTTGGCTTACATAGGCGACACCGGCAGCGGCAAACATGCCGAGCCAGGCCAGTATATGGCCCAAGGTCAATGCCGTCATTGTTCGATCGATCTCTAGAAGCACAGCTTGGAGGGGAAATATGCGCAGAAGATCGGGGAGGAAGATGGGTATGAAACGACGAAAAAAAAGCAACAAGATTAAGACAATTGATTTTTTAGCAGTGACGGAGGAAAGGTAGAATGCAAGGACAACGGTATCGTTCTAGATTTCTGGCAGCTGGAAAGACTCGGGGCCATTTTGACATACCGAGGTGTCTTACACGGGCAGCTAGGCTCGGCTTGACGCGGCACAAAGAGCAACCCCTGCGCTCCTCCATCTGGGGATGGTGGGGGTCTCCACTGGGGAGAATTCGGCAGCGGTCTTGACGCACTCTGACGCTACTGAAAAATACAAGGGCAAGGGCTGGTCAACCCGCACCGAGCAGTCCAGGTGCGGTGATTCGAGACGTCATGCGTGCTGGGAATGCTTATTCAATTGCAGTCGGTCGAGGTGCCGATCAAGCCAGCGTACCTTGACATAGCAGCCGTGTGACTATTTTTTATTTTATTTTGGCATATGCTCTCGCCGGCAGCCATTCCTGCATGCAAAGCTTGGCCCGGCTTGTCGGGACCGCGGCTTTTCCACCCGTGCCTAGGTAGGTAGGTAGGTATGCCTGTGGAAGCCGAAACGCACCTAGCATTAGGCACTTCTGTCTCGACTCGGAGATGGCTGTCGTCACATTCCAGATCGGGGAGCACACCTCTCAGCGGCTTTTTCGTCATGTGTTCAGCTGACCTGCGCAGTGGAGCCAATTATGTTGGCGATTGAGTTTTGCCTCGACCGGATTGGACAGCCCAAGCTGGAGCACCAAGCAGCCAAAGTCGGTGACGGGATGGACGGTGGATGCCACGGGCCGAAACTGTGTGTTTGTGCCGAGCGCGACTCGGCAGTCCAGGGCTGCCCCCTCTCTCGGGGATCCATGCTCCTGCATTGGCGTTTGGTAACGCCCCAGTCTCTCTCGCGGGAAAACATCCCGTCGGCCGGGCTTCGGTCTTTGCGGCATGGAAATCATCGGCCCGCCTCGTATTGTCCTTGACGGCTTCTCGCTACTTTTCCTGCGGCTTATGCACATGGATGGTATGCAACAAAGGACTTTTGCTTTTTGCTTGCCTGCTCAGCAGTTTATCGTACAAACCTCCCACGCAGCTTTACACGCCTCTTTCCCTGATATATCGGCCCACGTATGTGTACACAACCTCACAGGAAGAAATCCATCCAGCACCGATCTCGGAACGACATGACAGAAACAGATTCTACCCTTTTACATACCACGCCCTCCCTTCTAGTCTAGTAGTTGTAGTACCTCGGCTCGTCAAAAACGTGGTACCGGTGCCCGCGGACACCCTCGCCGCGGAACAGGGCCGGGAATCGCCAACCCTCTGGCACCTGCTCCTCCTCGACCCTCGAGTTCCTCGTATCGGCATCGACCTCCCACGCCCTCGCCGCGTCGAGCGAGCCGGCCTCGGGCACGACAAACTTGCCCACCTGCAGCTCCGTGTCGGTGATGGTGCCGCGGCTGACGCGCGCGTACCCCACGCGCCGCAGGCCCTTGAACAGGATGTACTCGCACCACCGGTCCCAGTCGCTTGGGTCGATGTCGTGCATGCCCGAGCCCTCGCTCACGTACGTATTGTAGTTGCCCTCGAGCGGCCGCGTCACCAGGTAGCTGAGAAGCACCGAAGGCCGGCTGGACGACCCCATGAGGTTGCGCAGGTAGATGGACTGCAGCCGCCGGTCTTCCGGATCCTCCTCCTGGCCCGAGTGGAATACGAAGATGTCGACGAGCGTTCCGAAGACGTCAATCGTTGCGTGGATCGCGGGTGCCAGCTCGCCCACAGGGCTGGGCAGCAGGTGGTGCGTCGAGTTGACGATGGGGTACTTGGATAGCAGCGCTGCGCCCCACGTGTGCTTGTTGGGGCCCGGGCCGTAGTCGACGTACATGCCCAGGTCCTCGGCTATGAACTGCGTCGAGTCGCGGTTGCCCATGATGATGCGCTGCTGGTCCGACTCGAGGAGACCGACCACGTCGAGCTCGGCGTCCCGAATGAGGTCACGCATCCGCCGCTCCGAGCTCCACATGTCGTTGTCGAGCCCGAAGTGGATAGTCCAGATACCCGCCGTCAGCACTCTGTCCGATCCGTGGTATGGCTTATAGTCGTTGGTCGGGAACCGCAGGAACGACGCCACTAGGAACATCACATTCAGTGCCCCGAGAACACTCGCGTAGTGCTTGCGGTGTTGCACGGTGGCGCGCGACGGCTTTTGCTGCTGCACGCCGTTGTTCTTCTTGGGCGTCTTGGCCGCGTTGAGGTTGAAGACGCCGCAGCCGATGAGAATCATCATCGTGGCCATGACCCAGTCCGTGTGCTCGCGCACCAGGGGACCACCGGGCACGAAGGCATATGCGACGACCCACACGTGGAAAAGCACCATAAAGTTGTAGATGAAGAAGCCAAGTCCAAAGGTCAAGCCCGGCGAACGCTTGGCCGCGTCCTTGAGCAGCGGGACGGCGACGGCCATCAGGTACGTCGCGAGACCGAGGGCACCATAGTATCCGTTCCAGTGGTGGCGCGTTGTGAGAATGGCTGCGCCGAAGCAGCCTGCCCCATACGCTGTCCAAAGGCTGGCCACGCCTGGGCGGTATGTGCCGATCAGGATGCCGGCCGTCATAGCGAAGATGGTGTAGTAGGCCGACGTGTTGGAAGTCGGGCCACGAATCGGGTATCCGTCCCAGACCCAGAGGATCATGGTGCTCGTGTCGGAAAGCAGCGAGTGCAGAGCGAAGAACAGGCCGCCGACACCACACGCCGCCAGGAAGTTGGAGCCAGTCTTGATCTGCGCCCCGGTTGTGTTCAGCGGGCCCCTGCGGCTGTAGCGCAGAGCACCCCAGAGCCCGAAGATCAGACCGGTGTAGTTCCATCCGCCGTTGGGGGCATGCATGATGGGCCAGATGGGGTTGAGCGTGCGGTTGGCGAACTTGACGACGCTCGAGAGGATGAGACCGACAAGCAAAGAGAGAACACGGAGCTCCAGGCGGCCCTCATGGACCGACTCCGAGTGAAGCGTAGCCACCCACGCCAGGCACTGGAGCGCGAGGCCGGCGCCGACGGTGCAAAGACGTTGGATGGGATCCTTGACGAGGAATGCCAGCAGGCCCGTAAGGGACAGAAGGTGGAAGAAGCGCTGGTTGCCTATGACGAGCCTCTTCAAAGGGCCAATACCGAGGAACATGGGGGCAATGGTGCACATAACAAATGCCTCGAAGCCAGAAATCCCCATAAACCAGAGCGGGAAGTCTGCGCCCTTGTGTAAGTCAATGGAAACGACGCAAGTGAAAATTACGGGGTACTTACACCACACGACGGCGCCCAGGCTGGTCAGGACGGACCAAAAGACGAACTGTTGTTCCGGCTCAGGTTAGAAACACTGCTTGTCTTTGGCATGGAATGACCGGAAAGCAACTTACTCCATGGTAAACATCCGCGGCGATGTCCATGATGTCCGAGGGCGTGACTTTTGGGTTCGCTGCGGCGGCGGCGGCCTTCTCTTTTCTGCAAATCAGGGGTTAGACAGTATTTCGGCCAGATTTGGGGCGTAATGCCGCTGCGACAGCATGCAGTGCCACGATCAACGGTATCGAGGGCGACTTACTCCTTCTCAACGACGGCAGACGGCTGGGAAGAGGTCGCACTGTTGGATATCCACATTTGCTTTAGAACAGATCCTGGAGGACTCTGGTTGTATTGAGCAAGACCAGATACGCTGCTGTACAGGCTCATTTGCGGTATGCGCTCTACGCAGGAAGCCAATTCACATACCCCTGGCTTGCTCCCTTCACATCCTTGACGACCAGCTCAAAGGCATCAAAGTCCAGGGCAGTCACGGCGTCAAACGCCACGTCAAACAGAATCAGGGACCACTCGAAGAAGGCGTATATGGTGTATGCTGCCGGCGTCCACAAAAGTCAGTAGCCGTCCCTGGCCGGGCCATCGGCGGGGAAGCAAAGCACCCTAAGGGGCTACTTACCACCAGCCACCCTGTGCACCTTGTGCTGGATGAAGAAGTATATCAGGGGCACAAGCGTGCCGAAGAAGGCGAAGCAGAAGTACTTGCGGTACCTGATCGCCTGCGGGTTGGGCGGGCTGAGCGAGATGCAGCCGGCGGTCCAGGGGATGGTGCAGACGATGTAGGAGATCATGAGGATGTCGTGCCAGTCGTGGTCGTCGGTCGAGGTGACGTAGGTCCAGCCGCCGCAGGTCATGGTACGGACGACACCCATGGCGGCGATGAACTTGGCCAGCGCGCCGCCGCGCCCGCGCGTGAGGAGGTACCAGAGGCCGACGAGAGCGAAGCGGGGACCCGAAGTTAGGGCGATGAAGAGCATGAAGACGGAGCGCTCGGGATAGCGGTCGCCGATGGTAGCCGAGACCGAGGGAAACCACTCGTCCGGGTAGCCGTACCACTCATTCTGGACGATCTTGTGGTAGTGGAGCGACAGGCCGACGATGAGGGCGAGGAGGAAGGCAGCTGGGAGGCATGGGACCGAGGAGAGTCCGGAGTTTGGTCAGCCCACGCGCCGTGCGATGCGATGCGCAAACAAGGGATTGGGGAGCAGAGAGGGAGGCGATGGACATACAGTACGCTGTAGCCGTGTGTAGCCAGCTGATCCACTTCCCGTTAAAAGTCAAGAGCACGCCGGTGTCCTTGTCCTTGTATTTTGGCGGCGCCATCTTGGGCGGCTTGGGGAGAGGACGACAGTCGATCGAGAAGCGAGCGCACCTCCCATCCGCGACCGACGCAAGAGAAAGCAGGAAAACGAAGGGAAATAGGCAAGACAAAGGGAAGACGCAATCCTGCAGCGACAAAAATTACAGATATGCAAAGATAACCCGGAAAAAGAACGTGTGGGAGGGCTAGGCGAGAAAAAAGAAGGTGACTTATGGCTGAAGATCGAGGTCGGGATGCCGAAGCTCCAGAAAGCTCCAGCAGCGCAATTGCAAGCTGTTGGCCCAGACCCCGGTCGATTGGATGAGCGGATCGGGCTCTCGGGCCCGCAATCTGACGACGCTGGCTCGTCACACGTGATCGGCCCTGCGCATGTCAGCCCCTGAAGTTGTGGATGTATGTCACCATCGAGAACATCAAAGTGCCAGCAGATAAAAAGAAACATTCGCATGTCAAGAGGCAATAAGCGATCAGGTACTCATGTATACAAGCTATATAAAACATAACTTTCCCAAAAAAAAAAAAAAAAAAAAAAAAAAAAAATTGCCATCCGAGTTGACAAAAGAAGCGGTAGCAAATGTCGACGGTTCGGGGAGGAAGGGGCGGGTGAAAAAATACAGCGACTATGGGAAGCGAAACGAAGACAAACTAGAGAAGGGACAAGAAGAAGAGGAAGAAGATTTGATGACAGCAGCTGAAGGCTCAATAAATATGCCAGCCCGTCCCGTTAACATTTCCGGCGACGTAGCCGTTCTGCGCACTCGGCCCGAAAACTGGTGGTGGTCTGTAGCCACCATCATCGTATGGGCCGAGTGCGCCTCTGGGTGGAGCGTCACCAGCACATCCATTGCCTCTTGGCCGACTGGAAATCACGGTTTCCCAATAGCCAAGGTGACTTGAGGAACGGCGGCGGTGACTCGAATATCCGTTTGGCGTGAAAGGACGCCTGGTCGAGCCGTTAGCAGTGGCGGTGGCGGTGGCGGTTCCGGGTGGCCCGGGGGATCCACGGCGGTCTGGTCTCCCGTATCTCCCAGGAGACCCATCCTTTCCATCGACGCCGTCTCTTCCGGATCGCCCCCTCCTCCCGGGGCGCCCTTTCCTTCCGCGAGGACCATCCTCTCCGCGAGATCCGGGAAGTCCATCATTCCCGGGAGGGCCCTGAGGGCCCTGAGGACCCGGGGGTCCGGTGGGTCCAGGCTCTCCTTGGGCGCCGGGTGGTCCGGTATCACCTGGTGGTCCAGGCCGTCCGTCGCTTCCGGCCGGACCTACTGGCCCCATGGGGCCATCAGGGCCTGCCGGTCCTCTCGAGCCCTGCGGCCCCGGAAGCCCTGTCTGACCGGGAACTCCTTGGATGCCAGGAGGACCCGGAAGACCTTGAGGGCCCGGAACGCCGGGCCGGCCAGCGGGCCCTGCGGGGCCGGCGTCACCCTTGTTGCCCTTTTCTCCCTTGTCTCCACGAGCTCCCGTTTCTCCGGGCGGGCCCTGTGGACCCTGTGGACCTTGTGTCCCTTGTGCCCCCGGTACCCCTTGTGGCCCTTGGGGTCCTTGTGGTCCTTGCGTCCCTTGTGGCCCCTGAGCACCGTTAGCTCCCGCCGCTCCCCTGGCTCCGGCAGGCCCCATAGGACCCCCGATGCAGACATGGCCCCGGCAGTGGAAGCATCTTGGGCGACGCGTCGCTGGCATTGTCGTAAAAGACCATGATGTCGGCTTGGGCGGCGTCGGGCGCGGTGACGGTGAGGAGTGCCCGCCTCCCCTGAGACGCGGCCTTCTTCTTCGATATCTCCGGCATAAGCACCACATGGCGCCGGCCGTGATGGCTGTGAGGATCACGACGACAGCGACTATGGCAGCCTCGACACCCCCAAGTGTCCCGTTGGAGGCGGTGGCATCGTTGGCCTCACGGTCCGGCTGTCTAGTCGTGAGGGCGGCGGGCTCGCCGGCCTGGAACTGATTGGGGTAGCTGGTGACTGTCCCGAGTAGGAGTGTCGAGAGCTCGATCCGTGAATTTCGGGACACAGTCAGTGTCACATAGTGTGACCTAACCACCGGGATCTTGGTGTCCCTGATGACGATGCTCTTGGGCTCAAGAGTCACAGATGCAACGATAGTGCGCAGAGGAGGTGTTGATGATAGCAGGTCGGTGGTGTGTCCAGCTGGGAGCCTCATCTTTTTTCCGGCGAAGAGCGTTTCGATATATAAGAACAACTGATTCAGGCCGAGAGTCGCCACCGTGTTGTAGCGACCGAGACGCGTTTAGTTAAGACACAGCGACATAATTACAAGATCACAGGAAAGAAGTGGGAAGAGAGGGAATAAAGGGCGCTTTCCACGATGCGGCGTGACCTCTACACGCCATCCTTCTTGCGCCCCTAGGAGGGTGCCCGCTGCCTGGGCTCGTATAGAATGCATCTTCCCTTGGCAAGCCCGTCCCCGAGGACATCACTGATAGACTCGAGGTGTCCCGCTTCAAGCTTTGTGTCAGGGTGGTCAATACCGTTGTTGCGTATTCGAGGGGGTCCTCCACAACAGCCGAATGAATGCAGCCTGCTGACAGCATGGACCAATCCTAACGGCTATGGTAGACGGTGGATTACCGACGTATCCTCAGGCAGCGGCGGGCCAGGGCCGGGTGTCTGCATAGGGAATAATAATGTAGGAGGCCCGCCAGCGGGATATATGACGGAAGGCCAGCCGTGGGAGTGATCGACTTGGTCAAGACATTGCGCAGAATCGGTGTTACCGATGGCAGATTCCTTGGGCCGAGGTGCATGGTGGGTGTCACACTGTCATACCTGGATGGGGGGACAACAGCCAATTTTGGCATGAGCTGCAGCCGGAGACTTGTCCAGATTGCAGGCAAACATTGACCATGTGCATCTTTGGACACGAGGTCGCCTTTCATTGGCGACGACAGGCTCCGCGGTGTTACAGCAGACGCCAACGTCCACGTACATACCCGGTGACAAATCCATGCTGCAGGTGCCGCAGTTTTGGTGACTGGTAGGCGTTGATCATTGGCCACGGAGGGTTGCAATCTCGGCTCGACACAAACACACGACCCTTGCAGGGCGAGAGGCAAGCATATGATTCGACAACGGGGGAGTGGGCTTGCGCAAAAAAGACGCGCCCACTTCGCCCGACAAAAGAGAGAAGGTCTCAGCAGAGACATGGTGACGCGGAAACGGAAGGGGTCCAGGCAAGCAGAGCTGGCACCTAGCCCTTCATGCAGACGACAGCATAGGGCGCATCTGGGGCGAGAATATGTCGCCGAGTATTGGTCCAAGGCTCTCTGCCACACACGTGGACGTGGACTCGAGTTGATTAACGCCATCGCTATGCAAAGAAAGAGCCCAGCTCCAGGCGCAATATTAACAAACAGATTGATTAAGAGGCAGCGGGGTCGGCCTCAAGCGGCTCGGGTCATACGTTAGTGCGGCCGGCCGAGAGCCGCCAAGCGAGCCCGAAGCTTCTCGTCGCCGATATCCGAGAGCTGATTTGTTGCAAACTTGCGCAGGGCCCACGTGTCCCGGGCGTTCTTCAGCTTTTTGCCATCTGTACTCGTGAGAAACTCTTCGAACCATGTGTCTTCGTCCATGTCGAATGGTAAACTCGTGAGCGCACGCGCCCTCTGCTCCCTGCTCCCCGCGACCGATGCGTCGGTGTCGTGGACGGACTGGATGAGGCGCTCGAACAGGAGGCGGCGTGTCGGCTCCGATTGAGAGCGCGAGAAGAATAGAGCCTCAGAGACGCTCGTGCGAGCCATTGCGCCGAATAGCAATTCGAGAGCCCCTGCCGTTTTCAGGACAGGTTGCACCGAGTGGTAGTAAGCCAGTGCCCAACTGTAGTCGCCGTTCTGCGCCTGCGAGACCAGTATGGAAATGATGTCGTCGGCGAACTCAGGGAGAAGTGAGGGGTGTGCAAGATACTCGAGGGCAAGCTATCGACCGGTAATGTTAGGGCGTTCTGACTACCTAGAACCAGAGAGGAAAGACGGCGAGCATACGGGAAACTGTTGTCGGTCCATGTGCCACAATCCTTTCATGAGGATCTGGTACTTGTTCGGGATGCCAGTCTTCTGGCAAAACTGTTCGGCTAGCTGGAATCGCACGCCGAGGATGTCGTCATGGTCCAGGAGAAGGTAGTATAGGACCGAAAGCTTGTGATGTGCCGACATGGTGCTCTGGCAGACCTTCTGGTGCAGCTCATGGAGGCCATTGTCGCCTCTCGGAGGATATGACTTGGCTGTCAGGTTCGCCACCAAGCTGTCAGTAAACACAATCTCGAGTTGACGCGTATGCGACAGAGGTAATTGCGCCCCGGCCGGCAAGGAGGTACCTTTGGTCACGCCCAGGGCCTTGAGCACTCGATCGATGAAGAGCACGCCATCGAAGCTCTTGCGGTACGCCTCGATTTCGCGGATCAGGTCTGGCGCGTACGGTGAGCCGAGGTCTGGAGGAAAGACTTGATGGAACTGCGTGTAATCGACGAACGCCATGATGAGGACGATGCGAGCGGGGACTATCGAGCGGGTGGCGGATGACGGAGCTCGCCCTTGGACCTTCCAGGGTTGATCGATGTCTCAGATTCAGCTTGAAGCTTCTCGCCACGGTGGAGACATGAACACGAAAGCACGTGATCTTGGTCTACTCTATGCCGGCGTAGTGAAAGTGTGGCGCTAGCGCGTGGCTTGCGCATTGTTTACAATCCAAATGTGGGCAGATATCAACAAGCGGGGGAACAGGGGGCGTTGCGTCCATCCAACCGCCCATCACAGCGAGCGGGCGACTGCAGGCTGCAGGATAATGAGAAACGAGCATCTTTCTTTCGCACAACTTGTCGCCAATCTGAATACTGCGCAAAGATTTGTCTAGCAAACACTTTGATACCCGATTGCCTGTTTTTCTTTTTCCTCCAATGTCCTCACGAACTACCCGTCGCGCCGCCGCGACGCGGCGCCCCGTCGTCGACGACTCTTCAGATGACGAAATCGGAAGCACTAGCAAGGTCGCCGACGACAGCGAGGATGACTTCACCCCGGCACCGAAGCGCAGTCCGCGCAAGTCCCTCGCTGCCAGCAGTAGCACCAGCAGAAGCAGGCGCCAAACCGGCGACACCAGCATCGTTGCCCCGCGGCGCGGGCGCCCTAAGAAGAGCCTTGCGCCGGAGCCAGAGGATGAGCTGAGCCAAGTCCTCGAGCCCAGCCGGGTTCTGGAACCAAGCCAGATCGCCGATCCAGACGAGACTGTTACCACGATCGCGGAGCCGTCGTCTCCATCCAAAAAGGCTGCCCCGCGCAAGAGGAAGAGTGTTGCCCCGCGGGCGGTGAAGACCGAGTCCACCCCTGAGCCACCGCCCGCGCCGCCCGCGCTCGCCACGCCGGACCCAACGCCAAGGCAGCCGAAACAGCCGTTCTCGCCAGATTCCTCCCTGGTGTCCAATAGCCCTCTTGCCGACATCACGACCACGAGTGTGAACAGCCAGCGCAGACCCTCGGATGAGACGGTTGTCGCGGTGAAGCCCATCAGGGCCATGGATACCATCCTAGAGAAGCCGATGGATATTGTGCTCAAGTCGCGCACTCTCACGGTCCCCGTCATCGAGGACACAACGCCCAAGGCGCGGATCGTCATCACCTACCTCATCTTGACCAATTTCAAGAGCTACGCGGGGAGGCAAGAAGTCGGCCCGTTCCACTCATCTTTCTCGTCCGTTGTCGGGCCCAACGGTTCCGGCAAGTCCAACGTCATTGATTCGCTGCTGTTCGTCTTTGGCTTCAGAGCCAGCAAGATGCGACAGGGCAAGCTTTCTGCGTTGATCCACAACTCGGCCCAGTACCCAAACTTGGACCACTGTGAGGTGGCTGTCCACTTCCGGGAGGTGATGGATCTCCCTGGCGGGGGCCACGAGGTTATTGCCGACTCGGACCTCGTGATTTCGAGGAAGGCGTTCAAGAACAACACCAGCACATACTTCATCAACGGCAAAACGTCAAATTTTACAACCGTCACGGCCTTGCTGCGTGATAGGGGCGTTGATCTCGACCACAAGAGGTTCCTCATCTTGCAGGGTGAAGTCGAGTCGATCGCCCAGATGAAGCCCAAAGCAGGCAACGAGCATGAGGACGGTCTCCTGGAATACCTGGAGGACATCATTGGCACGTCCAAGTACAAGACGCCCATTGAGGAGGCAGCAACCGAGGTCGAGGCGCTCAACGATATCTGCATGGAAAAGAGCGGCAGAGTCCAGCACGTCGAGAAGGAGAAGAACAGCCTCGAGGACAAGAAGAACAAGGCGCTTGCTTACGTCCGCGATGAGAACGAGCTGGTCATGAAGCAGGCTGCTCTGTACCAGCTCTACATCAGCGAGTGCGAAGACAACGTTGCAGCGAACCAGGAGGCGGTGATGCAGATCCAGGCGCTGCTTGACGTGGAGCTCCAGAACCACGAGGGCAACGAGCAGGTGATCAAGCAGCTGCAGAAAACCTACTCCAAGAGTAGTAAGGAATTCGAAGCGCAATCGAAGGAGGCGCAAGCACTTGCTAAGGAGTTGGCCGCTTTCGACCAGGAGCGAGTCAAGTTCGAGGAGAAAAAGAAGTTCCTGACGGACAAGCAGAAGAAGCTCCAAAAGACCATCGCCAATTCTGAGAACTCGTCCGCCGAGGCTGAGCAGACTATTGAGCAATGCGGCGAGGATATAGAGACCCACGGACAGGAGATAGTCTCGCTCGAAGAGCGCGTCAAAGATGAGGAGGCCGAGCTCGCCACCATCAGGGACAGCCTCAAGGGCAAGACGCAGGTCTTCTCGGACAAAATTGCCGCCAAGCAAAAGTCTCTGGAGCCCTGGAAGGAGAAGATCAACCAGAAGCAATCAGCCATAGCGGTCGCGGAGAGCGAGCTTTCCATTCTTAGGGAAAAAGCAAATGCCGGTGCCGTGGCTCTCGAGGAGCTGGAGGCCAAGATCCAGTCGATCGAAGAGGCCAGGGCCACAAAGGCCAGTGAATTGAAGGCATGCAAGGCCGAAAAGGCCGACCTGGAGAAGGAGGCCAAGGAAGTAGAGGGAGAGCTCGAGACGCTTGCAGGGCAGGAGCCCAAGATCCGCGCCAAGGTCTCCAACGCAAGACAGAAGGCCGATGAGGCGCGGTCCAGTCTCGCGCAGACCCAGACGCAGGGCAACGTCCTGACCGCCCTCATGCGCATGAAGGAGTCGGGCCGTATCGACGGCTTCCACGGCCGCCTTGGCAACCTGGGGACCATCGACCAGAAGTATGATGTGGCCATTTCGACGGCGTGCGGCGCGCTCGACAACTTCGTCACGGACACGGTCGAGGCGGGGCAGCAGTGCATCGAGTACCTCCGCAAGACCAACCTCGGCCGCGGCAACTTCATATGCCTGGACAAGCTTCGTGTTCGCGACCTGTCACCGATCCAGACGCCCGAGAACGCACCGCGATTGTTCGACCTCGTTCAAGCAAAAGACGAGCGATTCCGGCCTGCCTACTACCACGCGCTGCAGGACACCCTGGTCGCCAAGGATCTTGTGCAGGCGAACCGCATCGCATACGGTGCCAAGAGGTGGCGCGTAGTCACTCTCGACGGCGAGCTGATCGACAAATCCGGCACCATGTCTGGTGGCGGAACTACAGTCAAAAGGGGTCTCATGTCGTCCAAGCTCGTTGCCGAAACGACCAAGGAGCAGGTGGCGAAGCTCGAGGGTGACCGTGACAGCATCGAGCAGAAGTTCGAGGAGTTCCAGGAGTACCAGAGGGGCTTGGAAACGCGCCTCCGAGAGCTGAAGGAGCAAATCCCACGTCTCGACACCAAGATGCAAAAAATCAGTCTCGAGATGGAGAGCGCAGCCAAGAATCTTGCCGATGCTCAGCGTCGCGTGGAAGAGCTCGGAAGGGAGCATCAGCCCTCGCAGTCCGACGACAACCGTGTCGGGGTGCTCGAGAAGGAAATTGCCAAGCTCCAGAAGGAACTAGAGAAGCTACATGGAGAGACGTCCACCGCGGAGGAAGAGATCAAGGTTCTTCAGGACAAGATCATGGAGGTTGGCGGTGAGAAGCTTCGAGCCCAGCGCGCCAAGATTGACGAGCTGAAGGCGGAGATTGCATCGCACAATGAGGATCTCTCGGCCGCCGAGGTCACCAAGGCCAAGGCGGAGAAGCAGAGAGTCAAGCTCCAGAAGGACCACGCAAAAGCAACTAAAGATCTCGAGGCTGCCAGTCGGGATCTTGAGAAGCTGGAGGACGAGATCCAGAATCAGGGCGACAAAGCCGAATCACTGCAGTCGGCGGTGGACGAGGCCGAGGAAACGCTCAGGGGCAAAAAGGAAGAGCTTGCCGCACTCAAGGCGGAGCTCGACGAGAAGACGTCGGAGCTAAACGCGACGCGTGCCGTCGAGATTGAGATGCGCAACAAGCTCGAGGAGAGCAACAAAGTCCTGGCTGAGATGGAGAGGAAGCTCCGGTACTGGGACGAGAAGCTCTCTAAGCTGACGCTCCAGGACATCGATGACCTGACTGGCGGCAAGTCTGTTGCTGCTGCTCCTGCTCCTGCCGACGCCGAGGCTGCTGATGGCGAGCAGGCCGAGAAGCCCAAGGTGAAAGCGGAGAAGATCAGAAGCGGCAGCGAAGACGAAGATGATGATGACGAGAAAGACGGGGAGGACGACGAGGACGATGACAGCGATGCCGACGAGACGGCCGTCAAGGATCGATCCGTCGCGCCCGCTGCCTCATCGCGGTCGGGCGGGCCGTTGCAGCTGCCGAGGTACAGCAAAGACGAGCTTGCCGACATGGACAAGGCAGAGCTCAAGGCGGAGATTGCAGCACTCGAAGAAAAGACCCAAAACGTGAGCGTGGATCTGGGCGTGCTCGCCGAGTACCGGCGTCGGGTTGAGGAGCACGCCGCTCGATCGTCAGACCTGAACAGCGCCGTGGCGCAACGTGACGCGGCCAAGCGGCGATGCGACGACCTCCGGCGGCTCCGTCTGGAGGGATTCATGGAGGGCTTTGGGCAGATCTCGCTGCGGCTCAAGGAGATGTACCAAATGATCACCATGGGCGGCAATGCCGAGCTCGAGCTGGTCGACTCGCTCGACCCCTTCAGTGAAGGCATCTTGTTCAGCGTCATGCCGCCCAAGAAGTCGTGGAAGAACATCAGCAACCTGTCTGGTGGAGAGAAGACGCTGAGCAGCCTGGCTCTGGTCTTTGCCCTCCACCACTACAAGCCGACGCCGCTGTACGTCATGGACGAGATCGACGCCGCTTTGGACTTTAGAAACGTGAGTTGTTCTTTTGTATGTGGGTGCCTTTTTTGTGTTGTTTCAACATCAACTGACAACTTGGTTTAGGTGTCCATCGTCGCCAACTACATCAAGGAGCGGACCAAGAACGCGCAGTTCATCGTCATCTCGCTCCGCAACAACATGTTTGAGCTGGCGGCGAGGCTCGTGGGCGTGTACAAGGTCAACCACATGACCAAGAGCGTCACCATCGAGAACAAGGACTACATCACCCGCCCGGGAACCGCCCGCCCGGCTGCACCTGCACAGCAGGCGGCGGCGGCGGCGGCGGCTGGGGCATGATGTGGGGAGGAGACGGGATTTTTTGTTGTTGGAGTGCCTAGTAATGATGCGTGGACGTGGACTACGTAGTGTGATGACGGATGATTAGAAGAGGACGAGCGGATCATGAAGTCATGATGTCTACTTTGGTTGTTTTTTTTTTCTCTTGCAACTTCCGCTCTTTTGGTTGGATCAAGGGTGGGTGGGTATATTTGATATGGGATACATGTAGTCTCAGGATACGACACGGGATTTTATAAGGCGATTCTTTTCTGGCGGCTGTGGTGGGCTGGCTCGTTGGGCGTAACTTGACTGTTTTGCATTGTGTTCACCAGTTCATTGCTGAATGTCTGTGATAGAGGCGCCTGATTCTTTGTTGGTACAAGGCTTTAATGGATTAATCCTTGACAAGCACACAGAATACCCTTCAACAACACTACGTGGCAAGTGTAAGGTACTCACAACGTGTGTCAAAACGGACAGACGGATATCTTTGGTA
>PYSS01000206.1:0-37407 GCA_003049465.1 Magnaporthiopsis rhizophila
GGGTACAGTAGTGTACCCTTGGATATCCACCCACACTTCGTCATGGCCCTACCTAGGTAGGTGCTTGCTGTTCCCTTTGGTCGCCTCCACTTCGGTACGCACGCAATCCCGCCAGCAAGCAGGCATGTTGAGGGTACATACCTGGGTGGGTTAATAAAAAAAAGGCCCTCTCTTTTCTTTTCTTTAGCGATACGGCAGGGGTGTGCCTGTGGCCGCCGTACGAAGGAACTTGCTCTCCTGCAAGGGCACCACAACAAATCAGCCACCTACCCACCAACCTAGCCCCATAGCCAGCCCGCCTGCCGGCCGGCCGACCTACCTGGCCGCCGTGCCTGGCCGGGCTAGGTTGTCAAAGGACAGACGAAGCGAAGCGACGTGCATCAGCGTGCGGAGTATTTCGTGGGGTGGATCTGCTGCGACTCTGCTAGCACACACTGCTGCTGCTCTCTCTCTTATTTCATCTCTGTCGCCTCTCACTTTATAATCTAACCGCCTCCTCGGCCGGCCAGCCTCCTCGCCCCTCCCGACTCGTCCCCATCCGGACTTGCCATCCCGCCGCGCTTCTTGTTGTGGGTAGGTAGGCGAGAGATATTTTTGGGCGTTACTTTGCAGCTACAGACGGCGGCACGGCTACATAGATCACTTGGGTGCCTTCTTTTTTTCTTTTTTTTTTTTTCTTCTTCTTCTATTCCGTGTATCCTTTTTTTTTTTCTTTTTCTTCCCCTCTTCCCGTCTTGTACTCTGCCGTCCCTCAACCCCCCTTTTCCCCGCCGGCTACTCCTCACCCGGATCCCATGTGCCACTTGTGCGCATCCCAGCCGAGAGAGGACTGCCGGCGTGCCGCACACACCTTCTTCTCGACCCTCGCTGGATGGCTCCCTCTCCGCCAATGTTCCGTGCTCTACCGCAACCGTAGCCGACGCCTTTTCTGGTTTCTAGCGCGCCTCGCGCTTGCTTTTGTTCCTTTTTTTTCTTCTCTGGTTTCCCAGCGGCCGCCCCACCTTGGATCTGCTGTCATTTGGCCCGCCTGCTTTCAACCGGCTTTTATCGCGCCCACCGGCCTGTTGTTAGTCGAGTCTTCCGTGCGGACCGAGACACAGCCATCTCCCTCAACCATTCAGACACTGCAAACGGGCGACACTTTCCTGTTAGTAGGCAATTTCTCTCTTTTTCCTTTGTCAGCTCCCTTCGCCGTTAGCAGCATGGTTTGGTGTTGGTGTCCGCCGCGGCTCCTTTGTGCCTATCCGTACCACGTTCCTGAGGCCTTTGTCCCATCCTTTGTCCCGTCCGACAAGGCGAGGAGGGAGGCGGCAGGGAGTGTAAGGGAGGAAAACGGTAGCGAGCGAGCCCTATGGCAGAATCAAGCCTCAATGGTCACTATTTGCTGCACTTCAGCCTCTTCCTCTCTGTCTCTCTCTCCTCTCTCTGTTCCGGACACCGACCTACCCCAAACCTCACCTGTTCGTGCAACCGAGCATGCCCAAATCATCTCCACCAAAGCTCCTGTTGATATGCGGGTGGCTTCTGGCCGTCAGTCCCGCGGCTGGGAGAACCCCGCTGGTCTCTCTTGGTGCCGGCGCCGTCGCCGAAGGTCCGAATCTCTTTTGTCTTGATTCTCGGATTCGGACTCACAACAGGGTCTTGCGCTTCTTTTGTGCTGGACTTGTCCATGCTAATCCGTGTCTGCTGGCAGGATACCGTCAGGCGCCACCAGGAGTATTTCCTGAAAAGGCACCGCTCCCGACGGCACCCACTGGCTCTGAACTACTTCGGCCTGTTGTTGCCCCCACAGCCCATCGAAGCCGCCCTGGTGCTTCGCGTCCGACTGCTGGCAGGCTCTCTCTCACCACCAGGAGCCGACTCGCAGGGAGCGCAAACCCCGACACCGCCGGTTCCGGTTCTTCGGGCACCCTGGTGGCAGCGGGCTTCGGCACGCCGCCGCCACCCACGACGGCACCTACGCCTCCTATGACTTCCGACTCGAGCCAGCAGTCGACGGCCTCGACGACCGACAGCTCTGCTGATGGTAACCGTACTCTCGTCATAGCACTGACGGCCGTCTTTGCCGGCCTCGGCGTGGTTCTTGTCGTCGGGCTTGCCGTCTGGTACCACAGGTATAGGAGGAAGAGGCTACCCTTCTTCGACCGAGGCATCACACCCGTCGACGACGACGAGATTGAGAGCTGGAAAATCAGCCCGGAAGAACGCGCCGAGAAGCACGTGCCCGGCGTTACAACAAAGGCCAGCCTGACCATCACCGTGCCACGGTCCTCCGAGTCCAATGCCAGGTCAATACGGCCCAGCACTGCAGGGAGGGATGGGCCAGCAGCAGAAGCGGCCTCGGACCCACTACCACCGACGACGCCGGTCAAGAAGTCCCCCAGCTCCGTCATCGTCTACCAACACCAGGCGTCTGCCAGCTCACCGGTAATTCCGGGCTACCGTCGATCCGAGGAGCTGTCTCCTGGTTCCACGGCTTCCTCGAGCGGCCTCGCCGGCTCGAGGTACGGCAGAGCGAGCATGGACAGGGATATCCCCCAGACGCCCATCCTGGCCCGGGCGCCCAACGCGCGCGAGGGCCTGACGGACCAGTCCATCCCCGGCGACGAGCCGTACATCCCACTGCCCAGGCGGCAGCCGTCGCGCCTCTCCAAGATGTCGTCGCCGCAGATCAGCTCGCCGCGCCTGGCGCACACGCGGACCCGCAGCTCGAGGAGTAGCCTGCGCAGCTTCGGCCTGGGCTGGGACCACCACCCTCACTCCCCGCAGCAGCATCCCCAATCCCCGCAGCGCGGACAGGGCCCTTACGGCTACTACGGCGGCGGATCGGAGCAGGAGCTCCCGCGGGCGGGCAGGGCCTCGAGCGACTACCCGCGATCGTCGGCGGGTGCCGGCTACTCGCCGCCGCACCACCGCAACAACAACTACTCACACCACCACCGCCACCACCACCAATACTCGGGCGCGTCGAGCCACTCGCGCGTCTACTCGACCTCGTCCATCCCGCCGAGGCTCTCGTTCAGCGACGACGTGTTTGGCTCGCCCAAACCGCTCCTGCGCGAGGACATTGGCCGGGCGATCGGCTGAGTGTTGTGATAACATTTCGTTTGAACTACCTACTGCTTCTCAGCGACCTGTTTTGCACACCAACCAACCACCTTCACTCTTTTCTTCCCTAAGCGAATCTTTCTTTCTCTTCTCATGACATCTATCTCTTGCTCCGAGATCTTGCACAGACTCGTTGAGCCCTTCATTTTGTCACCTACATCTGGCACCGTGCCGTTTTTTTTTTTTTTTTTTTTTTTTTTTTTTTTTTTGGTTTTTTTTTTTTTTTTTTTTTTTTTTTGTGTCAATATCAAAAACTACGCTTGTGGCTCCTCGTTTCCAGATGCTCCCACATCCACTGTNATATGACAGTTTGACAGAGCCCCTTATGACATTAGGGCTGGCATTTAACATTTTCTTTTCTTTTTCATTTCTAATTTCTTCATTTCAAGGCTATGAGGAGGATATACCCCAGGAGACGACGGACGAGGAGAGTCTGTGTATGAGAGTTTTCACTTCTTCTTTTTCTCAACAGAGATTTTTTATTCTATTTCAAGGGCTGGATCGTACCACGGCTCATTTATTTTATTTATCAGCCCATCACAAAGTTGACAACCCGCATGCCATCTAGCAGGATGGGCGAGGACGGGCAACCTTGTCTACTTAGAGATCTATGTATTCCATACTATACTTATCTTGTGCGCGTTGACGTCAAGTTTTGATAGGAAGCTCGTGCAAGAGGCGATCAAGTTCGTCGTGGGCTTTCAAAGGAGGCGAACAAAGAATACAGAATTGAATCTCCGCTGCCGTTGCCTTTTCTATTTATTTGTGCCGCCGAATTGAGCTTGGAAGCTCCCCAATTCGGCTATTAGCGGAGGTGGGGCCCATGATAAGATAAAGGGCGGGCGGGAATGCCGTCCAGGAAACCCAACCTATCCGCCTCGCGCAGGCGAGCAACACTCATCCCCACCAAATCCGTGAAGCTTCAACCTGTCGCCCAAGCTTCCCCCCGCCGCCTCTTTGTCTCTTTTGCTTTGGAACGCGCCCGCAGCCGGAGCAGAGCAGACGCCGCCGCAACCTTGCGGCCGCTCTCCTGCCGGAAAGATGGTCCACCTGTTGAATTCCTACGTTGACAGTCGGTGTTGCCCTTCGTCTCTCGTCCTCAGGTTGCCCCAGCTGCCCTGTCTACGTGACTAACCGGCTTCAAAACAATCCACAGAGCGCGTTGTCGTCCTGACGACCGACGGGCGCTTCATAATCGGCACGCTGATCAACTCGGACAACCAATCCAACGTCGTGCGTCCCGCCACCTTTTTCCGATCCCCGCAAAACAGCGTGTCTCGATTCGCCCGCTAACTGAACCACCTGCAAACTCCAAAAAACCCGCCGCCAGATCCTTTGCAACGTCACGGAGCGGCACGTAGCCCCCCACGGCGGCGACGCAGACACGGTCGACCGGCCGTCAGTCGGCGCCGAGATCATCCGCGGCGCCACCATCCTCCTGGTCGGCCTGCTGGACGAGGAGCTCGAGCGGTCCATCAACTGGCCAAAGGTCCGCGGCGACGCTATCGGCGACACCTACAATGCTTAGAAGGCAGGGGCGCGAGCGTATCCCTCGGCAAGCCGCGGGAGTGACTCGGGAGATGGGAACATGCAGATGTAGCATGCGTCAAGATTGGTTCTGTCGGGACTGGCTAGAAGCAGCCAGCGGACATTGGGGGAGAAAAAATATCCCCAGAGCTGTCTATGTGAGAAAGCTGCCATTCACGACCCTGCGCTTGTCCAGCCAGAGAGGAAAGTCATGTACAGACATCACTCCTGAAGGGCACGCGAGGTGATCAAAACGGGACAACAACAAAGTGGGAACAAAAGGGAAACATGGGGCGAGGCGGTTTATGTCATTTTATGGACTCGGTTCTATAGTGTTTACGAGATACCCAGGCAGAAAAGAGACAAATCAAAGCAAAACAACTACATCATATTGTCTACCAAAACAGCTGCTTCATGAGAAACTCGGCAAACAGGGCCTCACCGGGCGATGCCACGATCCTGTTGATGCGGTTCGGCGTCCTGGCGCTGGCCCAGCCCTGGACGTGGCCGGGCACCTCGTCGAGCTGGACGTCGTCGAGCGGATCGGCCGGGTCGACGGTGACGACCTCGCCGACGCCGCCCGTCTGGTCCCGCGCCGGCTTGGCCTTGGCCTTGCTCCTGGCGCGGGCGTCGGCCACGTGCATGCCGCGGGTCCACTGCCCACCCGTCTCGATGCGTATGTCCTCGCCGTCGCCGTCACAGCCGCCAGGCGCGGCAGACGCCCAGGCCGGGTTGTCGCGCGTCATCATGTACCAGACGCACAGCGGGTCGTGCAGCGACAGGCCCGGCTCGCTGCCGTCGCCGAGGATGCTGTCGATCTTGTCAAAGGTGCGCGACATGACCGTCTCGACCCAGCGCGCGAGCGGGCTCCCCGACGCCAGGAGCGGGGCCATGCGGTCCGTGAAGTAGCCCTTGTTGAGCAGGTGCGGGGTCGTGATGTCGAGCGGGAAGAGCGTCAGCTTCAGCCGGCCCGAGAGGCTCGTCGGGTAGGGCGGCAGGGGCACGGCGACGCCGCTGCAGCACGAGGAGAGGTTGGCAGTTGCAGAAGGTGGCGGCATGGTCGAGGCGGGTCGGGCCGAGGTCAGGGCAAAGACGCGGGCGGCGGCGGCCGGGTCGGCAAAGGTGTTGAACTCGGCCACGGGCGTGATGTTGCCCGGCACGTGCACGGCGCCGCCCATGACGACGAGCTCGCGCGCCCGCATGAGCGTCTCCGGGTCCTCGGCCGCCGCGAGCGCCACGTTGGTCAGGGGTCCCACGGCGATGACTGTAACAGAGCCCGCAGGTTCCTCGCGCAGGATGCGGAGCATCTCGAGGTGCGCCGGCGTCTTGCTCGGGGTGAAGAAGGCCGAGAAGGCGGGGGGCTCCGACTCCGACTCTGGCACAGCCGCAGCAGCAACGTCGGCGCCGGGGAAGAGCGAGCGCCAGGCGTCGGTGGGCGTGAGGTCCGGGTGGGTGTCGTGGACGCCGTGCAGGCCGTCGGAGCCGTGGAAGTGGTCGGCCGCCAGGGCCTCCTCCTCGAGCGGGTGCTCGGCGCCCACGGCCACGATGGGCTTGAAGGTCCGCAGGGCGCCGAACCCTTCGGGCCGGCCGTTCTCGCGGCGCCACGCCAGCTCCTTCTCGAGCACGTGGAACAGCGCGACGGCGTTGCGGAGGCAGCCGTGCAGCGGCACGTTTCCGTACGTGACCGAGATGAGCACCACCTCGAGGTCCTCGGGCGACGCGCTCAGGGCCAGCAGCAGGGCCAGGACATCGTCGACTCCTGGCAAGGGGTGTTAGTCCCGGGTAGCTGCATAGCGGGCACGGGTGGCTCCACACACCTGGGTCCGTGTCGATGATGACGCGGTGCTTTGGGGTTACCGGCATGGCGGCAGCAGATGGTGGTGGACCGATACGGGTAGCTACCTCTATCTTGCAGGTGTTCGGTTCGTTGATGTTGCCGGGGTCACAGAAAGAGGCTATCTTTGTCGTTCCAGGGGGTTATATGGGCCTCTCCACAGCACGCTTGTTTGCCTGGGCAGCTGTGGCTGTACCGCTATAGCAACATACACAAACAGTAGACCAACGCGATGGCGGGGAAGCTACCAGGCCCCGCCGATGAACCGCTAACCACATGGTGGTTGAGCAGCCCGTAGTGAAGCAGCATTAGTCATCGTGCGAAGAAGCTGGTTGACCTGCCACGCAAATGTGATTCACTGCAAAACACAAACGTCACGCCAGTCGTCTTCTGACTCCGCAGTGAAGGAAACATTTTTTCTTGTCTGTAGTCCCCCCTTTGTTGGCTTGTTCGCATCTATGAACGGGTGGCACGGGATGTTGCAATGCACGTCATTCCAGGCGTTTGTCCTACCCCGCTGCTCGGCCAAGCTTTGAGACACGCGGCAAAAAATCATAATGCCAGAGTGCTTTTGTTCATTGCGTAAGACGCGTAATGGTATTTCAGACGGAATAAACAGATGGGCGAGAGATGTAAAGCAAAGCAAAACGTCAAAAGAAAGAGACAAAAAGAATACGCGTTTCCCGAAACTGCGCCTCATCCGAAACGATCCAGGCAGGGATCGAACCTGCAATCTCTTGATTCGTAGTCAAGCGCCTTGCCATTTGGCCACTGGACCGGCTGTTTGATGGATGGTGCAATGGGGCCGTTTCGCCGATGATGAGGGTGGGATCCCGAAGGAATCCTGCATCTGACCCAGCTCCTCACTCCTTTCTTTGGACCCCGCACAACGGGACCCGGAGCAAGCGTGTTTCTTAGTAGGCATGGCAGAGCCCCTCTACTCAGCCCTGCAATATGTGATTGCTATTATCACGTCATCCCTGGGAGAATCTGAGCACTTTGTATACAGCCTACCCGTGCCACCAGTAAAATTCCAACGCAGCAGATATACAGGCCGCGGCTATAAACGCTTGAATCCAGGCCTCGTATGCTTCCTCTCGTCTTTTTATAGATCCAGAACACATCGTAAAGAAGAGGCCATAATCATTTCAGCTCGCCCTCCTTCCCATCCTCGCCAGCCCCCTCCTTCTCCCGACGCCTCTTCCTGATCAGCTCGCTCTCGAGCACGGACCGGATGAGCTCGAGCGTCAGGTCGCGGCCGAGCTTGAGCGCGCGCTCGGACACGTCGGACGGGACGTGCAGGAACAGCACGCGCCGGTGCTCGCCTGCGCGGTACAGGTGCGCCAGGCTGCTGTAGTAGATGAAGTCGCACAGGTACCTGCCTGCGTCGCTCGAGACTCTCAGGTCGGCATCCCACTTTTTTTTTTTTTTTTTTTTTTTTTTTGTCAGGGCAGCATTTAGCGAGACTGAAGGGAACGGAACGAAACAGACAGGTAGGTATGTGGTAACGCAGAACGGCAAAAGTTTACTCACATGCCCATACCCCCTCCACCGCTCAACCACATCGTCAAGATCCAAATCCGTCTCGATGTCGTGCGGCAGGCCGTGCCAGATCCAGCCTTCGCGCTGCAGCCGGTGCCGCTCCTCGTCCTCGAGCAGCTCCTCGTCCACGTCGCGGCCGCGGTACCCGTCGCGGTGGCCGAGCCTCTCGATGGCGTAGTAAGGGCGCGGGCCCGCCATGCCGATGTGCAGCATCAGGTCGATCTTGGGCTTCTTCTTCTTGTTGTTTACGTCTGCATCTGTAGTCGAGGTCGAGTTTCCCTCTTCACCTTCCCCCGCCGCCGTCTCCGCAGAGGACTCGGACTCCCCGTCCCACAGCTTCGGGACCAGCTCGCGCACGACCTGGTAGTTGACCCGGATCGGCTCGGGGTATTTGCGGATGCGCACGGCGGGCAGCGGCGGGATGGGCCCGCCGTCGCCGCCGCCGGGCCGGTACTGAAACCGTGCCGACTTGGCCGGCGTCGGCGGCAGGTAGTCGGGCAGCTCCTTGGTGATCTCCCATGCCGGGTTTCGGGGGTACTCGACTTTAAACGGCTGGTTTGTTGGGTGACGCACATGTCGTTTGTTAGTTATTCATTAATTCCTTGGGTTCTTTATCATATGTCGTCACAGGCGGGCATGCAAACCCGCCCCTCGAAGGATTAAAAAAAAAAAGTACGGGAAGCTTTAGTAGCACAGTGCCTCGGCCCGAAGACCAGTCATTGACGCACCCCAAAACCAGTGACCAGCACGTTGAGCTCATCCAGGCTGTCGGACTCGGTGGAGCCCATGTTGTCGATGGATGCCGACGGGCTGGGCACAAGGAAAGTTTTATTTTCCTTTCGGGACACCCGAGCCGGCGAACGGGTAGGGTGGACCAGACCAGACCAGGTCTAGATGCGCGCCGGCATCGAAGGTCTTTGAATCGGAAATGGGCACGGATGGACGAGGCCCGCTAGTTGCGTTGCGCTGCGCTGCGGGGAGGGGGCGAGATAGAGGGGGCAAGGAATACCAGGTAGGTAAGGTAGGTAATTGAGCGACGAGATGGAGGGATTTGGAGAAGGCAATAAATGTCCGGCCGGAGTTGCTTAGCTGATTCGAAAGGACATGGTACAACAGTACAGTCCGGTCCGAATGCTGCGTGGTATGCATACCACCTACCTTCAACCCCGGATCCCCGAGCCATTCACAGTTCGGATAGGCAGGCTGAAGTGCGGGGGATACGTGTACGCCAGCTGGCTGCTTTCACTGTTCCCGCCAAGATTGTAGTACACATTTGGATCGACAGGCGCACGACCAACGAAAACTAGCTGACATTGCCAAGGCAGGCTTCAACTTTGATGTTATTGGGCTTTACCGCTTGGGTAGCTTTCTCATGCTCACTGCATGTCTTATTTGCTTTGCTTCTTCAGGCCCCTCATCCCCTCTTTACCCAAACAAAACGAAAATGGAAATCGAATAGACCAACATGGGCTTTTTGAAACATGACTCTTGTTTTCTTCGTCTGTTCATGCATAAGTGCCAGCCGTAAAGCAAGGGCTTGCAGAACGAAACACTGTCTTTTTGACGACAGATTCTGCTGACTCCCCGGCTTACTGAGCAGCATCAGTGAAGCCTTCCAAATCAGCGAGGGTGGTGGTGGTGTTTGAGCCGAGAACTGCCGCCCATGTATGCCGCTTGGGGATCAAAGCTAAAAACACAACCCTATTCAAACAGAAGAAGCCATGAACAAGAAAAAAGTAGAAGCAATGAAAAACTCCGTTTGCTGGTGAAAATGCTCATGACATGACCCATTGCTAGAAGGAAAAAAAAACCAGACACCTGTAAAATGCTAGACAAAGGAAATTACATAAGAAAGGTTGATAAAGGTAGATAGAAGGCCGATGTGAAAGTCGGGGTAGAGATAAGAACGGCATCGGTAGAGAATAAATGTACAAGGTGCGAAGAAAAAGGGACGTATCACATCGTGCGTTATATCGGTGGATTGCCATGCCTGCAGTCTGGTCCAGCAGATAAAGTGAGGGGAAGTGAGTGATTCGCAGGGACCAGAAGGTGTCTTACGCCAGCGAGAGCGCGAGGCCGCTATCCATAGATGCGCCGGCCGGGCGCACTGGGACATCGTCGGCCTTGGCGCCCTTTGCCGCCTCGGGTGGTTCGACCGGCGAGGCACGGTCAGAGCTCACTATTGTTTCGAGTCTCGGCCGCTGAGCCGCGTGGGGCCCATGACCTTCCGAGACGGCGCCTGACTCGTCCTCGGACGTGGCCACCGCCGCTTGTCGCCGCGCTGCCGGGCTTTTCTTGACGTTGCCTGTCGATTTCCTAGGCGAAGCACTCAGGGATGGCCGGCCTCGGTCCGAAAAGTCGCCATCGTCCGAATCGCTCGACATACCCCTGCTCTTCTCGCTGTGTTGGCTCAGCTTGGAGCGTGAAGACGAGGCGGTCGCCCTCCGGGGTCGTCTCGTCTTGGGCAGACCAAGAGACCCTGAAGAGCCGACCCTGCTGTCGGCCGTCGCGGCGGCTCCGGGGAACGGTAGCTCGCCTCCCTTGATCTTGGCGCCCACAAGTCTCTCCCCGACGACCCGCCCGAGGTGGATGTCCGACACGGATGCGCCCGAGGGCGAAATGGCGCTCCGGCGGCTGACCGTGCTGGCCATGCTTGCGCTCCGGCTGACGGGCACCTTGGCCTCCATGACCTTGACGGGCGGCGGGGGCTGCAGCATCCACTTGCGGCCGTCGCGGTGTGCAGGGCGCGAGCTGACCACGGGCGGGTGGTAGTCGTTCACGGGAGGGTTCTTGACGGGAGCGTAGCTGCCGTCGGATGAGGAAGACGACCGGGCCGGGGACGAGGGAGAGTAGAAGTTGCGGCGGTCCTCATTGGTGACCTCGCGCGTCTCGGCACCACGCTCCTTGCCGCTCCCGCCCAGCAGCGTCGAGTCCAGTAGCCGACCGGCCGACGAGCCGGCCTTGACGATGGCGTCCATGATCTTGTTATGACCCGTCCGCCCAACATCGCCGTCGCGACCCTGGTGTATGCTGGAATTCTGGTCGCCCCATAGCTCCTCGTCCTCCCGCTGGTAAAGCTTCAGATTCCAGCTCTCGGAACCCCCTCCAGCTATGCTCCCCGCGTCGTCGGGTGCCACGGTCGAACTGCTCCCAGGATGCGGCACGAGTTTGGTGCTGGGTGTGTGCACCATTCCCGGTATTGGCGCGAGCCCGACGGCAAGGGTGCTACTGCTGACGACCGTTTCCCTGCCCGAGGAGGATGAGGTTGTTAACCTCCGTTGGCTGGTGTTGCTGTTGTTGTTATTCCTCGACTTCTTGGGTAAGCTAGGCCCCATCATGATCTCCTCCTCCCAGTGAGGGCTGGTGTTGAAGGGGCTTGGTTGTCGGTATAGACCGGGGTTTTCGGCCTCTAGCCGGTCCTTTTCCAGTCGTTCCCGCTTTGCCTTGGCCTTGGCTTTGCCTCTCTGTCGTGACGTTGTGCATGGTGTACAGGCAACGACGTAAAAGACCGCCGACTGTATTGCCACGCCGAGAGACATGGTTTCCCCTGCCCGTGTTTACGCTCCCCGAAACTCCGGGTCGGTTCCGCAACCACGACGAAGAGCTCCACACTCTCGTCAGTACCCCTCCCTGCTTCCACTCAGTTCCCGTCCGTTTCTGTCAGTTTCCTATATCTCTTCCGGGCTGATGAAACGGCGTGACGTTGAAGTTGGTAGGGTGGTGGAGTTGGCTTCCTCAAAGAAACTGTCGTTGCAGACGCATGAAGGGATCGACGATTTGGTAACGACTGTGTCGGCGAAAAAGGGGTTGGGCTCGTTTGCCGCGTCGCTGCCGCTAGGTTTCTAATAATAATGGTTGGGCATACGACGCAGCGGAACCGTCGAGGGGCTGATGTATATGTGTAGGCAGGCGGGTTGATCGGGATACCCAGTGTAATGAGCGAAACACGATTGGGAGGTCCAAAGGCAAGCGTCAAGCCGCAGTCGAGTGTTTATTTATTAGTTCCGTCCCGAAGGAGCACGCGCGCAGGGACGCAGCCGATGTTGGCGTCTTCTTTTTTGCGTGTTTTGGTGCTAGTCTGTGTCACGCCCTTCCTGCGTCCCCTAGGCCACGCTCGGTGGAGAGGACGAGGCAGAA
Organism: Magnaporthiopsis rhizophila; assembly: GCA_003049465.1. NCBI lineage: Eukaryota > Fungi > Ascomycota > Sordariomycetes > Magnaporthales > Magnaporthaceae > Magnaporthiopsis > Magnaporthiopsis rhizophila. Next base: position 12,149 of record PYSS01000206.1, read on the forward strand.
TAAAATGACGCAGGTGCAGAAGCGGCGGGGAGAAAAACCCGTGCGTGGGAGGCAATTTGCTCGGCCGTTTGGATTGTCGGGTCTGGTGGTATGTGGGTGGCTTCGGGCGAGGGCACCAAGGCTAGTGTGTGAGTCCGTCGCCCGTTTCAACAGGACCTGGCCTGCCTTGGGATGCACCGGTCGGGCATGCAACAGTCGAGCTTCTGCGTGCTGTGCGGAGTGGTGTGGTTGCTGCGTGCAGTCGATCGGTCGGTCAAGTCGGTCGATCGGTCGGTCGGCCGGTCGATGTGGTGGTGGTGTTGGCTCAGTCGCTCGCAGCCCCGGCGGCTTCGTCCCTTTGAGAGCGTGTGTCCTTGAGAGTCGTCGAGCACGCACGGCCGAGGTTCGGATGGAATGGATGGTCCTGAAGTGCCTGGAGACGGTCGGAAAGACCAAAAAGGGGAGATAAAAAGAGAGTGGCCGGCAGAAGGTGAAATTAGAGCCCAGCCAAGAACGTTCGCCGTCGATCAATTGGGTGTTTGCCGTGTTTGAGGAGAGGGAAGAAAGGGACGTCGAGGGCGACCCCTTGATGATGAGGCAGGGAGCCGTTTCCACAGGGGTTGGGCCAGTCGAGGGCAGCCTGGGGGCGGTTGAAAGGGTTGGGGCTGCGACCGAGCCGACCGTCCCTCGCAGTGTTGGTGCGGGTCCAAGGAAACGGCGCTTGGCTCGATTGGTGCACGCGAGCGCCGGGGCTGCGTGGCAGAGCTGCGACTTGCATGGGGGATCAACGGGGCCCAGCTGGGGAGGTGGGCGCCAAGACGCCATTGCTTTGCTTGCTTGCTTGCAAGTGGCACAGCGACCACAGCACATCAGGCACACTGGATGAGGGCTGGGGACATCCAGGTGCTCAGCCTCCGCCCGCCGTGCCGGCCTGACTCTAAGCCCTCGTGCCCTGAAAAGGGAATCATGAAGGGAAAGGAGAGGCGAGCACTTCCGACTTTGACGCGCTGATGTGGCGTTCTCTAACCATCATCATCATCATCATCCGTCATCAGCCACCTAGCTCCTCCGCTCAGGGCTGGGCAAGATGAAGCAGCCCAACTTGCTAGTTCCAGCCGCATCGCTTGATTCCAGCCCGAGCAGAGATCAAATTAGATGTCAAATCAATTGCGACCAACGCCAGCCAACATGGGCCCCTTGTTCGTATTAAACACCCCATTTCCCCAACTCAGCCCGAGGGACGAAACTTGCGGGAGAGAGATTGACGGACCCAAATGCAACCCGCCAAATCGTCTCTGGTGGCGATTGTCCACGTTTCCCCACCGGCTGATGGACCTGAGCGGACGTCACAATCATCTCGAACGAATGAGACAAATCGCCCCACGAGATGATGAGGAGAAAGAGACCCATGCACTTCGAGTAGAGACCGGGGGCGGCGTGAGTTACAAAGAACCTGCCAACGGCTTTCCCAGACCGCTACCTACCTACACGTTGGTGGGACTGGTCACACTAAACAAAGCTCGGTGTGATTCCCTCGCAGCTCGCAGGCGCTGGTGGTGGGTTACATACGCGTAAATTAGATACTGCACTTTAAGCCAGGCGCACGACAGGCACATGGGCTTGCACAACCCTAAAAGTGCACACGACATCACGTTGCACAAAGGGGACCAAGACCAAACATGACCAAACAACTTTGACGCCTGGGGGCAGCGGGAAGGGTTCCAATGTTGAGAGAGAGCGTCTAGTGTGGGTGGCGTTACACTGCAGGTCCGGAGTCGCTCGGTAACCCAGACACGACATTGGCTACGATTTCCCAGGACGGGTAGGAGGAAACAAATTAGCCTGCTGGGAAACGCGGGGCTCGCTCGCTCCCACCACCACCAGGACAAGCGTTCCGGGTTCCGAGACAGCATATTCTTGCCCGTACTATTTTGGACGCCAATCATTCTTGCATGGGGGTCCGGGCTGAGTATGTATGGGGGATTTATTAACCATCGAGACTCGTGGCCCGGCAATCGACAGATTGGAAAACACCAGAAAGAAACAAATGAAGGCAAGCAATCCCCGCCCAGCTTTGTATTACACACGGCAAGCTTGGCCTGCATGCCTTGGCGGGGCTTTTGCCCGTCTGTCGGGCGGCCGCTCTTTTGTTTTTTTTCTGCTCCCGGCGCACCTCAAAAGCAAGTCGGATAACCTTGGCCGGGCCGGAGTCGACTTGGCATCCCATCACCACCGGCATCCTTTTTTTGCGCCTAACTGGCTTCTTCTTCCCTCCCATCTCCGCAGCTATTGGCACGTGTTTGAGACATGATAGGTAAACCACATAACATCTGCGCCCCGAACCTGACTTCCCCGCGTGCCGTCATTCATCTACACGAGACGTTTGTGGTCAAGAGACGCATTTTCTACAAAGCCACAAGCCACAAACTCGGGTCCCACGAGCGTTTTGTATTACCCCACCCGCGCGACGGACATAAACAATAATTCTTTGATTGATTGTTTGACGGGAAACCCCGTAATCAGAAGAAGAAAAAGAAAAAAAAAACTTCCGCTTGGCCGGGGTCCTTTTTTCTTCTTCTCGAGTTCATGCAATGTTCCGAGACTTTTCTCCAATCCTTGTTTCTGTTGTGATATTCCCTTTTTTTTTTTTTTTTTTTTTTTACCGTATTCCTCTCCTCTATGCCCTTGTCCTTCTCCAAATAGGGGTCTCTTCCCCCATGTCTAGGTACCTTGTGAAGAGTACATTCATCGATGCCCGACCAGGCGTGCTTGGTTGCTATTATTGTTTGCAAGCTTCGTGTTCTCCCCGGTTCCTCATGCCTATACAATACCTAGCCAGCTGTGCGCTGTCGACCCCAGGTACCTATCCCACCTTCTAAAACTGGATTCGCTCAGTTCAGAGCCTGTCCACGGTGGTGTCGTTTGGGTGGCAAAAGACAAAAATTAATACGCCGATAGCAACGGTGTCATGCTCTATGTTGTATTGGTATGGCGGGCATTTCCATTTTCATTCAGACTTTTCTGTTTTCCGGGTAATTACGAACAGTAGATGATTAAGGACAGGACCGAAGAAGAGTGGGATCAACCAGAGATTCAGGATAGCCGCAGGAAGGAAAAAAAAGACATGAGAGCGACAGACAGAAGGAAATACCGCACCGATTCCGCCCACCCCCATGTTCGCAGCAGAGTCGTAAACAGAATCCATGGCATGTCCCCTCCCTTATTTTTCGTTTTGTTGACCCTCCCATTCCCCTCTTCGTTTGCCCCCTTGAAAAATGCCCGATATGTCGTGGGCATGTGGCAGATGGAAAGAGTTACCTAGTTTTACATACAACGGACTCCATGCGGGTGGCCGTCTTCCCTTGTGCCTTGAATCCCACAGCGCCAATCTGACGAAGAAATTTTTTTGTGATAGATTGGTAACAACAGCAAGAACAAGGCCAGTCCTGTGAGAGAAAATGAAACGTGAAGAGACCGCGCCGGAGGGGAATCTATCATGGCAGCGCGAGTGGCAGTATAGAAGTTGCGGAAAGACGGGACAGTCATGTCCACCATGCCTGGTCCGCATCCGTGTGGGTTGTGCGTCGCTCGAGAAAGGAAGAGGAAGGACAAAACCGAGGCGGGGGCCTCTGTTGCTAGGGCTGGAAATGCCCTAGTACGTGCTGGTGACCCAATATGTGCCACTGTTTTTTGCGTTCAGAGACGATCACCACCAGCCCTGCCCCAATAGTGGCAAAGCCCTGGGCAAGGAGAGTGGATACGAGGAAACCTCGTGGGCCGGCGCTATGAAACGCTCAGACATCCCACTCCTCCTCCTCCTCGGCCAGATCCGCGGCGCCATCGGCGTTGAGGGCAGCAAAGGACGAGTTCTGGGAGAAGGTCTTGGGCCGTTGGCTTTCCTTGCCCGCGACGGGTTTGGCAGTGGTCAGCGAGGTCGCCGAGGCGGCGGGCGTGACGGCCTCGGCCTTGTTCTGCGGCACAGCCTCGTCGGTGCTCTCAGCTGTGCTGTCCTCCTCCAGCTTCTTCTTGTTCTTGCGAGCCTTGGTCTTGACGGTGCTCCATGACTCCTCCTCGCGCAGCATTTGGATCTGCTCCTCCTCGGATGGCAGAGACTCCATCCAGGTCTCGCCCGAGGCGGCCTTCTTCTGCGGCTTGGCTGCCGCCGCTGGGGCGGGGGGCTCAGCCGGCTTCTCGGCATCAAAGGTGTCCAGGGGCTGGACAGGGAGGTATCCGTTCTTGGAATCGCCGTTGGGCTTGCTGCTGCCGGTCCAGGCATTGCCCTGGGCCTTGGCTGCCATGAAGCCGGAGCCATCCTGGGCGGCACGTCCCTCAGCAAGGCGCACCGTCTTACGCTGCGCCTCGAGACGGACCTTGCGGTCGGCCTCGGCCTCTTCACGCGCCGCCTTGGCGGCCTCGGCCTTCTTCCTGTTCTGGCGCTGCTTTTTGGTCTCGACCGGCGCCGCAGCCTTGGCAGGGCGTGGCTTGTTGTTGGTCTTCTCCTCCGTGTCGGTCAGGCGCAGGATCGAGGGTCCAGGTGCCGGCTTCTCCAGCATGTCCGAGACGTCACCCGCCGCGTTGACCGCCGAGACGACGGGCGATGCGGCCGACGACTGGTCGTCGTCGGCGTCGATACCGGCGGTCGATGAGGGCGCAGAAGCCTTGGACTCCTCCGGGGCGGCGGCTGCGGCCTTTTTCGGGGCCTCCTCGGCGCGGGACTGCTTGACCGACTTCTGCCTGACATCGTCCTTGGACTTGACGGTAAACTTGGTGCCCTGCTTGACGCTGGAGAGCTGCCTAGCAAACTCGCGGTTGTTGGCCTCGTCGTCATCAGAGCTGTGGCCGGCGGCCGACTTCTTCTGGGCGACCTTCTGGGGGTTGGCCTTCTCCTTCTGGGAGGCGGCCTTCTCTTTCTGGGAGGCAGCCTTGGGCTGCTCTTGTTTGGCGGCCGCGGCGTAGCTCTCCTTGTTTGCCTTGGGTTGGGCGGCGGCAGGGGTTTCGGTCGCACGCTGACGTTTAGGCTTGGTGTGCTCCTTTTCCTTGACGTCCCTTCTTCCCTGGTTGGTATTCCGCTGGTCGTCCCTCGGCTTCTGGCCGGTGATCCGATGCGCCAAGCGTCGCTGGTTCTTGTCCCATTCCCTGTAGGCGAAGAAGCCGGCGACAGAAATCACAACGGCCCAGCCCACGGCAGTCGACATGGAGGCCCCCATGATGATTTGGCGGCGTTCACGTGAGATGCCAGAAGCGGGTCAGCCGTAGGGAAGGTCGAGGCGGGATCTCAGAAGAGAGATCGGGGTGTGCTGGTCAGAGTGCGGTCGGTTGTGCTCCACCGAAGCAAGGTTGGACGAAGTGAGGCGATGAGTTTGTCGAGGGCCTAAACAAGATGCTATCTATAGGCAGGTAGGCGCCCTGGAAGGTAGATAGATTGGTGTCCCGTCTAGCTGCGGATCGAGCGAATGATGATAGAGTTCAGGTGAGATGCATGCGGGTGGGATTTGCCGGGCGAGACGAGCCGGTCGGAGCTCTGGGCTGTGTCTCGTCTGTGGGTTGAGCGAGCGGTACTGGAAGGGTGACTGGGCAGACCTGGAGTTGGAGGAGGTAGACGGCAAGCGGTGCAGACGGAGCAATGGGGTGACGAGCGTGAGACGGGTGCTCAGGTTGAGTAGGTTGTTTGAAATGGAATTTCGACGCCAGGGGATGCTGCTTGGCAGGCTGGTGGTGAAATAAACAGGTGGCTTCAGGGACACAAACGTGACGGCGAGTTCCTCTCCAAAAAGAGCGCCCCAGTCGATTGTCCAGTGAGGTTGCAGCTTGCCACCCAGAATTATGGAGCCAGCGGGCATGGACCACTAGAGACGGATCGCGCGGCGATTGACGAACTGGTAATTAGCAAGGGATAGAATAGAGTCTTGGTAGTTACGGAAATTTTGATGGTAAATGACAGAGAAATTTCAGCTGGCAGTGGAAGCTCGTCCGGCAACAAACAGGCACACGCATCTGAATAGGTACACAACTGGCAGTGGTTATTTCCGCATCCTTTTTTGAGCCTGCCCGGACAGCATCCGTTGCTTCTGCCACATCCCAGACTGACTTTTTGGCTTCTTCTGTGATGATCCGTGGTGTGGATATGGCCACCTCAGCGGAGCATGTGTTCCCCGTGAACGGCCCCACTCATTTCGTGGCTCGCTGGCTGGCTGCCCCTGGCTGGAAGCGACACCAGATATCTATCCGTTGGCCACGTCCCACCCGAGCAGCTGAATAGCCTCAGCCTTTGCGCCAATGACCTCACCATGAGCGCCCAGGGCAGAGTTAGATCCCTTCTTCTCGTCCCGGTTCTCCTTGCGTGAATGAGGCTCCGAGAGAGTAGAGCGAGCAGATTAGAGTACCCATTGCAACTACCTGTATCAGTGTGCGGCCGTCGAGAATATGCCATTGGTGTGCCAAAAGTTGCCGCGCTCACCAATCGGCGCTTGTCTGCGGATATGCCGTCGCCTCGATGCTGAATTCGGCACGGGCCAATCGGAATGGATGGCCGCGGGATTGTTTCAGCTCCCCAACAGCTACGGCATCGCGCCTGGGCCGACCCGAGAGAGAGCGTGAGCCACACACTATCTGGCCCTGGCAATTGCCCCTTTATGCCGCATCTGTTCACTGTGGCCGTTCTCGTTGACGCTAGTACGGACTGGCTTTGGTATGTATGCGCTTTCCGCAGGTGCTACGTGTGCTGGACATGACTGGGGGAGATTTCACCGCCATGACCGACTTATCCGGAATCGAAAACCCGACGAGCCGGAAGCAACAAGGAACCAGGCGTCCGTGCATGTATCTCTGTTTCGTATTCGCCGTGTGAGGCCGGATCGCCGTCTGGCAGTGTTTGGAGAAGCCACGGTGTCTGGTATCCCTATGTATGTGCAACATGACGCCGGGGGCTTTGCCAAGAGGCGCTCAGATGATTCGGCGGAGATCATCGGCGGCTAGGTAGGTACCTAGGTAGGTAGGTAGCCGCGGCACCAGCGCTGGAACCACCGATCTTGTCGCGATCCTCTTGTGCGACTGCTTATCAACTCACAATGACTTGTAAATTGTACCACTCTCTCTTAATTTATCGGCCACATGGATGTCTCGTGGGATCTGGACGTGTCTGGAATATCTGGACATATATCACACATGTTACCTTTCGGAGTAAGGAGCGCATGGCGGCCGGCGAGGTAACCCTCCTGAGGCTTCGGGTCAGGCAGATTCATCACTGCCACCATCGTCGCGACAGGAAGGCATCCTTGCTCGGGCGGCTAATTCGAAGGTCGGCGGTTACTGGGAGGAAGAAATATCTCCAGCCACGATGTTCCTGCGAGCAACAAGGGGACTTGCTCGCCGTTAAAGACTCCGAAAGGAGATAGACGGCCCAGAACCCCACCCCAGCCCGGATGGACACTGGCTCTGAAACGGTAACATCAACTGCAGGGCTGTGCTGCGGTGTGTGAAATGACATTGAACTGTTCACCGTTGACCGATAATCACTCCGCCTCCTCTCTTGGTTTGATAACTTGGTCGTCTGCACGTGAGCTTATCGATCGCCGTGGACGGGATTCAAATGGGAGGCACGAAGTGTCCGACATCGTCCGCTGACGACAATTGACACCGGAAAGACAAAGATACTCTTGCACTGCGTCGATAGCGCAATGGGCCCTGAAGAAGACCTTGTTTCCTCTGGAGGCATCATGATTTGCAGGTATCCCCATCGGGGATCGCCCAGGACCCAAAGAGGTTTAGTGTCGTGTTCTCCATGACCCCTGAACATATCCCTGGATAGGAGCAGCCGTGAGCCCTACGAACCATGGGAGCTTTGGAGAAGGATGCAATCATGACCAGGCTATGGTCGTATTTCTCATTATGCGGTTGCATGTGGGTGTGAAGACCTGTGTATGGTTATCACACTCCGGCCCTTTTCGGAGCCATTTTCAGACCTATTCAACCAGACCAGGCCTAGTGGTTGGGGTGTGTGTTCTAGTCAGGGCCCGGGATCCTTCGCGGCTAGCGCGGGGAGTCTACATCTGCGCTTGCGCGACTACCTTGGTAGGGTAGACTAGACCGTCTGTGAGATGAGCCGTGGACGGGACAGAACGATAGGGCAGCTTCCGAGCTGACGGCACATACAGTACGGAGCGGCCGGAGCTCATGTCGTAGAACTGCCGGGCACGGAAAGGGCTGACCACCTCTGCGGAGCAGTCAGCCATGGTGGCGGCGAGATCTTCAGGACTCTGGGCAGCCGGCGGTGGTTTCCCTCACGTGACGGTAACCGTGGCCGACCGGGTTATGTACGGCGATGGATGTAAGGAAGCGAGACAAGCCGGCCCGGCCGTGCCGAATAAGCCCTCTCTCCTCCGAAGCCCCGGCCAATCCTGCAATCAAGAGCACGTGTGATCCGGTGGGCTGTTTCCAGGGGATTTGGTTATTTTTGGATTTTGACCCACGGAACCATTGGGCATTGCAATTCCTCCCCACGGAAGGATCCCGACAGAGCCTCGGTAGGAGCAATTAACCCTTGCTTGGAGAGGGCAACGGCATTCATTGGATGATTGGGGATATTCAGTAGATGTAACACACTGAATTTACCCTGCAGCATGCTGCCGTCAATCTCGACCGCCGTTCCATACTCAGCCTCCTCAGCTGGGGTGGCTGCGAACACATACCTTGATCCCTTTGCCGCAGCCCTAGCACGGCTGTCTGTCTTACGTTGGCGCATACCCGTTAACCTGTCGCTAACCTACCACCCACGTCCACCTGCTGGAGGTGTGGAGTTTTGGAGTTTGCGGGGCTATGGAGTATACGGCATACGCGTATATAGCAAAAAGACGACCATTCTGATTCTGGTAAATAATCAAGGCAATGTCAGCTGGTGGCTGGAGTCTAGATGGGGCCGGCTATTTGCATGTGGTCAGATTCTCCTCGTCGGCTAGACGGGCCTTGTATAATCAGCTTGACTAAAATATTCTCCTCACCTGCCTGGTCGCCGCGGGTGTCTGATGTTCAGGTGTGCTGGGGTAGTTGGATTTTGCCCTCTTCGGCACGCGGGGCGTTAGCAGCATGCCGGTCCCGGTCCACGCTGTGCAAGGTGGCGGCGCAATCACTGTCCCGGAAGACTGGCCGTGGTTATTTTGCCTCTTTGAAGGATTGACAGTCACGCAGTGTGGAGAGAGGATCGAGCAGTGGGCCGGCCACCAGGAGAGGTTACGAGGAGACCCAGAAAATTGAAAATTGGAGATGCAAGATGACCACACCCCCTTCTTGCTCGACCCAGGGGCCAAGGCGAAAAGGTGCTTGCCGCCGTGCCGCTAATGCAGCCGCGCTGCAAGCGAGAATTCGAAAAAGCGACCTTTTTCCTAACAAAAGGCGGAGGACTCATACAAAATCTGATTGAAAACATCCCTGTCAGATCTGCACAACCCTGCACCTCGGGTGGGGCGCAGTCCAGCTAACCAACGATCCCCACAAACACATCCTTGCCGAGACTAGGCGGCGGCCTTGCGACCAGCGCAGCCAAACATCCCAAATTCAACGACAAACACCCAAAAAATCTAGGACTTGGAGACCAGACGGCACGATATCGCCTACTCCCTGGCTGCCTACCTATCCACCCGCCAGCCATCTACCCACCCATAACTGGGCCGCTACTGGTCTGTTCGGACTGCGACCTCTCATATCCCAGCGTCATTTATGTGCTACATACGGCCTAGGCCCATTCGATGGCTGACTGCTTGGCATGGCCACGCCTGCTTCCGCAAGTACCGGCGCTGGCTGAAAGTCAGGAGACAGGACATTTTTGCACGTACCCTCTAGGGTCGCTGGAAAGACCCTGTGGCGGTGAGGTGCAAGACATTTTCTGCCCACCTAGGTAGGTACCATCTACCTACCCTCCTGCTCTCCAGTCTGGGCTTAGGCGCTCTATACTCCTTCCCGGCCCCAACCTACGTGAAGAGACTGAGCTTCATCCTGCGCATGGAGGAGGATTATGAGGCTGGAAAGCTCACTTCGGCCAATGAGTCCGCTTTGGGCTTGACTCCAGGGGTGCGGGAGTGGCAGCGGCCCGCGGTCCTGAGGCTCGCTTGCCCTACCGGCCAGCGAGGGAGACAAGTACCAAGCAGGTAGGTATCTCAGTCCTCACTTTGTTCCGCTTTGCTGGGTCCTGCCACTCCCCCACATCATCCCATCACTGTCGGACACCTTATTCAATCCGTTCCGGTCCCAGCCAAGCCTATCCTGCCCCTCGTCTGGCCCCCACCGACGGCTCCGTCCAGACCATCCTCACTGCCCTACCCGGCGGAGTATCCCTTTGTAGACGGGTTAAGTCTTGCCCCAATAAAACCCCACCGGTCCTTTTTGACCTCTTCTCGAGAGTGCAGTATCTACCTAGGAGCGTGTTCCTAGGTTCTCCTACTTTTGAGTGCGACTTTGTGACCCCCGCGGTACATTACATCTATATACATCGCCGCGGACACCAAGTGGTGGGTGCAGGGACTTCTACCGTCAGACTACGTGTATTCGAGACAACGGTGTCGGCTGAAGTTCGCCGATGACCTTACCGACCCCGACAGGGCTGCTGATGACCCTTGTTGACGTATCCTGGGATGGGTGTGTGGGAACCGGCTAGTTCCAAGGGAAGTGTCGAGCCAGACAGACACCGTCCTATTAAAGTAGATCCTTCGTTGGGAGACGGGCTGCACAGCCGCACAGTTAGATGCCTAAGAGCAAGCGGCGCTGCCAAGTGGGGGGCTGTCTTCCGCGGTGGAGCGACATCCCATTGTCCAATACAACGTTCCACCACCACCACACATACCCTTCTGCCCTATGGTTCCAGCTCCCACTCATCCTTTAGTTGAACCCCTCCCCATCACAAGTCATCGCGCACCCCTTAGAGATTTTGCCCAGTTGCTGGGGTGAGACGATGCCTAGCGCGTAACGGACGTCATGGCGCCCGGAGAATTGTCCTACAGATCCCCTTGCCCATAGAGTACCTCTAGGCATATGCGTGCGCGCTATCCGGGTCCCGGGCGGGGTGTGGGCAAACGCATACAAGACACCCTCAGCCCACTGTCTCTCACACACACCCCTCTCCCCTGCTTCCGGTGCATATGTGGGGCGAACGGAAGATGCTGCAGACAAGCTTGTGCCTGGCACACCTCGGGCTCGCCCTATGGCTATAGACGCGGGCTACATAAGAAGGTAGGCCTACGCTTCCTGCCCGCTGTCACGACAGACCTCCTGCCAGCATAGCCTCGCGGCGCTGGTGTCCAAACGGAAACATACTTGGATAACTAAAAAAAAGGGTGGTGTGGGATTGTGCCACCCATCCTCTACTTCTGTCCGAGACATGCCATCCGCTGCCTTTTATAACTACCGCCGCGAGCCCTCGTACGCATACGCCAGTTCGGCCTCCAGCGCCAGGGGCTCAACGACAAGCGACATGGAGTCCGACTCGCCCCCGGCTGGCTTCTTCTCGACCTTTTCCATCGTCGACCCAAAGAGCGGTGGTGCAGATGGCGGCGGCGGCTCGGGCGGCTCCAGGTCGCAGAAGCGGAACCGGCGCGTTTTCGTCTGCATCCCCTGCCACAAGCGAAAACTAAAGGTTCGTTATCGCGCCCTTCTCAGAGACGACTATCACGGGGATTCTTCTGAGAGCTGAGAGCTGACGGTGTGTGCTCATGCAGTGCGACAAAGGCCTGCCCTGCGGCAGGTGCGTGGCATATGGCGCCGCCGACGACTGCGTGTACCAGCCTCTCCCTTGCACCAGCTCGTCATCGCCATCCTCCTCCGCCGCGGCAGCCGGCCGGTCAGAGCCCCCGTCAGAACCACCCAACTCTTCGCGTGCTTCCTCCCATGCGCGCACACGAGACCGCTATCTCTACCATTACCGTCCCAGCGATGGTAGATGTCGAGCCGCGGGCGCATCCCATTGGACTTCCGTCTGTGCCGAGGTGAGTTGTCCGCGCCCCTTGCCCGTGACGCTACCTCTGTGAATGATCTTGAAATCTTGCTCTTTTATCTGTTCAAGCTGCTTCCAGTACAGAGGTAGCCGCGGGCAAGTCGCTTCGGCTCGGATACCCATAATCCGCAAGTGCCAATGCCACGGTACAGAACTGTATGCTAATCTGACTGGACTCTGGTCTTGTCCTAGTTTGAGGAAGCATGCCCATACATCTTCAGTTCAGACCCGCAATGGGAGCCTCGGTTTCGGCAAATCAAGAACCTAAAGTATCTTTTCCCGTCGCTCGCCGGGGCGAACTTCCCCTTCAGTAACAGCAACCCTTACATACCCAACAAGCACGAAGTTCTCAACAGCCTGCCGCCTCGGGCCATTGCGGACGCATTGCTCTGCAACTACATGACGACGTCTGAGAAGACACATCGGATGCTGCATCCGGCACAATTCCATCAAGAGCTTGAAGAGTTCTGGGCGGACCGCGAAAGCGTCCTGGATGGCTGGCTAGCACAGCTATGCGCCATGATGGCCCTAGGATGTCAGTCGGCGGCCGAGGAGCTGTTTGATGGGACCGGCAACACGGCCACGCAGTGGACGGAGGTGCTGCTAGACGGCGCCCAGACCTCGCTCTGCCGGTCCCCCTTCATGCTTATGCCAAACCTGACCACGATCCGGACGATGTGCATGATGGCCATATGCAAGATGATGGGGCTCAGGGGAACCGATCCGCGCCAGGTCGCATCCCTCATGGCGCTCGTGGTCCGGCTCGCCATGTCGCTACAGCTGCACCGAAGCCCGAGCCTGTTCTACGGAATGCCAGAGTTTGAGGCTGAGATGCGCCGGCGGATCTGGGCGACGGTCCAAGTCCTCGACCTCGACGTGGCCATGTGGGCCGGCACGACCCCAGCCCGCAGCGAGGGTGACGCCGAGGCTCCCCTGAGCATCAACGATTCCGATATACGTCCCGACCCTGGCGCTGTGGGGACCGTGGCCGCCTCGGGTCCCCACGGCGCTGGAGCCCCGTCAAGCGGTTGGGCCATCGACAACGTGTGGGCTACGCACGACTACACGGACGGCGCTTTTCAGAACAAACTGGCCGAGATGCTGCCGTTGCTCATCGAGGTAATGGCGTCTGTGAACTCACCAACCGCGACGAATCCATCGCGGTCAGGTGGTACCGCCACCGGCACCAGCGGGAGCAACAGAAACAGCAGCACTAAAGGTGTGATGGACCACGACAGGGCTATGCGTCTAGACAAGCGCATCCGACAACGGCTCAACGAGGCCGAGGTGGTTCTGGGGTCAGCAAGGGGACTTGTGCGGCCAGAAGTGATGACCATGCTGGCGGCCCAGCACCAGTTCCTTCGGATCCTTGTTCACCGCACGTTGCTGTCACTGCACCATGTGCAGGCGAGGGATCCGCACCCAGGGCACCACGAACAGTCGCTCCGGCTGTCCCTCGAGTCGGCCATGGCGCTGCTGAGCATCCAGCAGCACTGGACCGCCGAGGTCGCGTCGGCGCCCGTCGTGCCTAGCGGCAACACGCTCTCCCTGCCGACCATAATAGTCGGAGGCGGCGGTGGTCCAGGGTCGGCAGCGTCCTCACCGGGCCTCGCGCCGTCAATGCTCGGCAGCCCAAGGTTCGGGCCCGTAGGAATGGCGGGTGCGAGTGGGATATCGAGACGGTGGCTCCTGGACCTCTGCCACGACGACTTTGGCATCGCGGCCATGTACGCGGTGGTGGGGCTCCGGCGCGGCGACTTTGACGAGTGCGCGCAGGACGGCGGCGGCCTCCCGTCGGCGGACGTGGCCATGTCGGCGGTGCGGCACTCGCTTGGGGTGGCGCGCTCGCGGGCGTGCCGGTCCCTATTACAGTTCAAGGAGTTTACGGGCCTGAGCCTGATGGTGGGCTGCCTAAGCTGTGTCGGGCAGGACAAAAGTGGTGGTGGTGGCAACAGAAACACCATGCTCGCGGCGCTCATGGAGGTGGCGCACGACATCGAGGATGTCATACTGACTGGCAAGTCGGACATGATCTGGTCGTCGGCGTCGGCCGCGGCCGGTGGCACCCTGACCATGCCGGAGCTCCCGTCCCAGCAGGCGGCGGTGGCGCAGCACCACCACCACCAGCACGGCGGGGTGGCCGTCGAGCCTTTCGACAACATGATGGGCGTCGACTTTCTCGGCTCGTTCCCGTGAGCACGGACGGGACGGTTGCAGTCGGGGATGGCCGGGCGTGGCGTTGCCACCTATGACCTTTCCCCCGGCCTGCCGCCCGAGTCAATGATTTTTTGCTTCTTCTTCTTTATTTGTATACACCAGGGCCGTTTCGGTACTCACCCCTGCGAGAGGGGCGAGGGGCAAGATGTCACGATAGACCTGGGCCCCAGCTCGCCAGCATTACATACATAAATAGATGCAGCGTTATTTTTTGACGTTGTCCGAGCACGCCTTGTTTCCTTGATCGGAAGATGCCCGCCTATAAGAAAGAGCCCCCTCGCCACATGACATACCCTCGATAGACCATAGGCCTAGCGCCGGATATGGTATTATAGAATGGGGATAAGTTTGCATGTTTCATTTATACGAAATGGCGGAGGGGAAACCCGCCCGGCAGCTCCTGGCTAGTCCTCGGTCGCGGCCACGAAAGCTAACAACCGGCACTCGGTATAGGCTGTCTGTTTACTTTTCTGAAACAAAAAGCAGTCCCTAGATTTTTCCGGTCTCGCAAGCGCAAGCGCCCTTGCCCCACCCGACCTTTTGTTGGTTCACCGAGACGTGGTGGACCCCGTAGTTTAATCTATTCGAAAATTTCTCGAAGCCGTTGTTTTTTTGCTGGATGGGATGTTACATGGGGGGGTTCTTCTGTTTCTGGTTCTGTTGGTTCCGCTCCCAGCACCCTTGTCCTGTGTATTTTTGGTTGTGCGGGGTTGGTAGGTCGGTACCACCTTAGTGGTCGGTTGTTTTCCCGGTCGTTTGTTCGTCCCGTGAGACGAGCTTCGAAACATGGGCGGGCAAGGGCACTTTTTTGCTTTTGTTGTGTTTCCACATTCCGTTTCCAACGTCCGGCCTTCACACATCGCATGATCAATACGTAACCTACCCGCTTGGTTTTGGGCTCCGCTTTGTGATAGTGAGATGTTTGGTGACGCAGAGGAGGGTTTTCGTCGCTGATTGGTGGGCTGGGGGAAAGCTTTTCTGTTCTGGCTTTCAGGGTCTTCCCCAGCTTGTGAGAAGGGGTCGAAGATGAGACGGAGATGCCGTCTTGTCCATTGTAAACTGTTGCCAACACGGCGCTGCTGATTGGGACGATTGATTCGACTATAATGTGCGCAACGGAAGATATACTACCCAATCAAGTACCGTAGATCGTCCATACAAAATAAATACCTTTAGCAGTGGACAGAATATTGTTGGGTCAAGCAGCCAGCCACCATGTGCGTCCGGAGCTTTTGACGGTCACCACATGGTCAATCACAGACCTGCACAATTGATGATCGCTTGGAACATTAAAGTAACTTTTGAAGGGGTATCAAATAAATCTAGTTAAAGTTATGTACAGAAAACCCGCGTTTGCGCGTGTCGTTTTTTGATGTGCTGCGAGAGCATGGTCGACAAAAGAAATCATGACTGCGTAGCGTAGATAAACAAGCACCTTTTCACTCTGTAACTCGTCGCATCCCCGCATAGTCCGGCCGTCTCCGGTCCGCGCCAAGGAAGGCGCCGTACACTGCAGGTGGCTGGGAAGGCTTGCTGCTGCAGGGTTTGGAGGGCGGCAGCAGCTCCGAGGGCAGCGGCAGGTCAAAGCCGCCCTGGGAGCTGACCGGGCTCACAATCTCGTCGAAGTCGGACATGAGCGAATCCATATCCGACTCGGCCTCGGACGACTCGGAAGAAACAGGCGACCACGGGTCGATGTCGGCGCCGTTGCTGGCGCTCCGGTCGTGCGGACACCTGCCCTGACCGACCGAGGCGCGGTGGCTGTGGAAGGAGCACATGCGGAAGCCAAAGTGGCGCTCCTCGTTGCGCAGGGCGTTTGTGGGGATGCGCAGCTGCGGGTTCTTGACGACGGGGTTGGCACGGCTGGTGTGCATCCTGCTCAGGTGGGTCGAGTAGTCCTCGCAGAACTCGGGGAACGACGAGAGCAGGACCTGGAACTGAGTGGCCGTGCTGTCGTCGGCGTCAAGCCTGCCCGCCGAAGATGGTGACGACGGCGACAACGACGCCGCCAGGCGCCAGGCGGTCATGGCGACGGCCCACTTGCGCAGGCGGAAGACGGTGGCGGCCTCGCGCTCGTACAGGAAGCGCACGAAGCGGGGGGACACGTCCCAGTCGAGGCGCAGGTAGAGATCCTGCACCGCGTCCATGGCCAGGTCCTGCAGCACCGGCAGGCCAACCTCGACGGCGAAGAGGTGCAGGTTTACGAGGGCCCAATGAAGTCCGTGCAGGCGGGCGCTGGCGGTGCGCGAGTCGCTGCTCTCAGACTCGGCGGCCAGGATGGAGGTGACGGCCTCGTCGACGAGGGCGGCAAAGGCGCGGCGGTGGTAGAGCCAGAGCACAAACAGCTCGAACATCTCGGGCGTCTCTTCCGAGAACCAGAGCGCGGCCGCGCGCGTGGGCGAGGCGGGCGACAGGTCGTCGGCGCACGAGGCTGAGCGCATACGGCCCTCACCCGTCGCCGAGGCGGTGGCGGCGGCGGCGGCGGCGGCAAGGGTCCAGTCGTGGAAGCCGCTGCGGCGGTTGTTGGCGGCAGGGCGACACGCGGCCGGAGGTGGCCGGCGCGCAGCAGGCGGCGAGGGCAGCAAGCTGGTGGGGATGGCGGCGAGGCTCTCGCCAAAGAACTTGCTCGTGGAGCAGAGCAGCTTCTTGTGGACCGTGAAGGACTTCTTCTCAGGACCGACCAGCACCTGGATCGTCTCCCGGCCGAACGAGGCGTCGCTGCGAGGTGAGCTAAGGTTAGCCACGTTGTAGACCCAAAGTGCTGGCTGGTCAGCTTGGGAGGAGGGCTGCAAACTTACGACTCGGACTGGGTGCTGCGGTGCGGCATCTTGACTTGGAGTTATTATGGAGTATGTATGGACAGGCCTGGGCAGATGACGATGGAGCGCAGCTCTCGCGGTGGAACACGCAGGGCAAACGAAGAATTCTGGAATGGAACGGAGCCAGTCCGGCTGAGCTTGAGGGGGAGCATTCGGCGTGGTATGGAGGAGGGGCGGCGGGCTGGAGACATTATGTATGTGCTTGGGTTGTGTGGTATCCATTGGCATCCCGCGATGTGCCAGCCCGCCGATTAGCCATGGCCCATGCGTCCCCTCTGTTCATTTCGACTACATCTCGTTCTGTTTCGCCTTTCATGCGGGCCAGGGATCGTATCCCGTCCTCGAGCGGGCCTAGCAACGGAGCACCGGGCCCAAACCAGGACTAGCCCGCCGCGGGATGGCAGGGGGGTGATGGGCAGCTCACAGCTCGGTGGGCGGGCCGTGCGTTGGGTGGACCTCAATGTTATGTGGTCAGAACCCTAACCCGCCAAAAATCCAGCGGCCGTGAGCTCCTTCCGTGCGCTTGTTGCCCGCCCTGGCACCCTGGTCTGACAGTCTGAGACACCGCGCGGCCCCCGCCTAAGCTGCTCGGCTGCGTCAGAATCTGTGTGCTGCCAACCCCTGATCACACTTTGACTGCGACCTTGACACCGCACCTAATCCTTCGCTCTCCCCGCAAGAACCCGTCCGGCTTGCCACGCTTGCCACCGAGAGGTCGCCTCCGCCTGGCCATTCCGTGCTCCCTATCGCCAGTGCTACCTAGTAAGCGCGGCAGGCACGCTGCCATCAGTCAAGGTCGCCAAGAGCTGTCTACCTACATACGAGGCCTGTCCCTCCCGGCGGATCATCACCCCATTTCAACTTGACCAGAGTCGAACCCGTAGCTATGGCGCCTTTGCCTGCCTGTGATTACCAGTAAGCCCGTACAGTGCGTGCGCGCAGGATTGACCTGGTCCGCTAGACAAACCAGCCCCGGTTTGCCCAGCCTCTCGGTTTATGGAGAGAGAGAGAGGGAGGGAGAGAGACACAAACGCACACACACACGCACACAAAAAGAAACTGTGATGTTTCAGGATGTGAACTTTGCCCGGACAGCTCCTCGTATCCCGATTTACGGCTCCTCGTGGCGCTGCAGATCGATTGTGAGATGTCTACAAGGTTGTCACACCAGCGACACAAGCCATCAGCCTCTCTCCCTAACTCATTCTGGGTTGTTCCGCAGGCATGCACTCGGACTCCCGGTCGCGGCTGTAAGACACCCGCTGTGACCAGGGAGCGATTGCATACTCTGGGACCACCAAAGTACGCTCGGTCGGTGGGGAGATTGTCGATGGTAGGTGGGCTTTTTCCATCGATAAGGTATCCCCATCCACTCCGATCCCGTGCCGCTTCGTGCTGCAACCTCGTCTGAGCTCACAACAACGATATTACCTACCTCGGCACACTCATGAACCCGATCGCCCTGAGTCGATCATTGCTCTAGTTTTATGATTGCAGCAAGGACACGAACGCACAATCTGTGCCGGCGGGGAGAACAGTGGGGATTCGTCAAACATCCAGCTTTCGGGTGACTGCTTTTCCGCTTCTTCCCTAGGGGCAGTTCCCGTCCAGACCAGCAATCCTTACAAGAGATGCCCCAAGACAAGGGAGCACCGAGACCCAGGACAAGCTCAATTAAAATGAGCAACCCTATCTCTACCGCAGCAGTGGAACACGCGGATGGCGCGGAAAAAAATCAAGCTGAAGATTGCATCTCGATGCGGCTAATTTTAAGGCCTGGTTTTCCGATCTTGCCCGTTGCCAAATACGGCTGAGACCTGTGCCATCCCTCCTCTTGCCCTTCAACGCCTTTACTAGATCAGACCCGTCAATGGAAGACGGAGACGGACACTCGACGTCGGTTGGGAGAGTGGGCACGGTGGGTTTGTTTTGATGGAGTAGCCGAGATTAAACTTTCGCGTCCAACGGAGAGAAAAACTGGGGGGGGCGATCATTTCCAGAAACAAGATCGCACGCGAGGCTCGCTTCCCTTCAGTTCAGTCGAGATCGTGGTCCATCCACAATCCCAACAGAGCGGCTCACAGCCAAACGGTCAGCCTCTCAATATCGGGTCAAAGAGTCTCCGGTGCCAGCGAAATAGGTATTCTATGCAATAATGTTTTGTTTTGGAGCTGCGTCGGAATTGAGTGCTGAGCTGCAACGCCACACGCTCAGCCGCCGTTGCATCGGTTGACTGGTGCTAGCGGGCGGTCTACCCGCCTGCAGGCACTGGCTGGGAATGTGGTCCGCCGCGTCCTGGGCTTTCCCGGGGTTTCTCGGGGTTCCATCGGGCGAATCGTTTATCCCCCACTCCAAGGCATTGACCGACTGGTCTTGGTAATGGCGCTCCCTACCCCATCCTGTTATCAATCGACCAGCTGCTCGATTGCTTTCCACGATGCCCCATTCAAGCAAAGATGACGCAACAAGGCAAACCACTTACTGTAGAAATTATTAAAATACCAAATGTGTTATCGGGGAAACGATTAATGCGCTCTTCCTCGGCCTGCCTAGGGCAATAGTATTACCGATCTCTGACAGCATGCAGGGCATTAGTCAGACCCTCAACCTCGGAGTCGTAACCCGTCCTCCCGGTTATGCTAGTAGCCTACTATCCGTCAACCTTTATATATCATCCGATAGCCCCGGCATAAAAAAAGAGCCGCCCTAGCTACTGTCTGTGCAAAGTAAGGTCGAATACAACTATCATCAGCCTTCTTCCTAAATCCTGTCCATCAAACACACCCCTGCTGTGGTACTATGGCCCCTGCTAAAAAGACCCTCAGCCCCCCGGCGCCTGGCGTCCCCTACTACACTCCGGCCCAGGAGCCTCCAGCGGGCACCGCGCTGCCGACTGCAGAGGGCGGCAGCGTGCCCACGCTCTTCACGCCGCTCCGCATCCGCGGCCTGGAGTTGGCCAACAGGTTTGCCGTCTCGCCCATGTGCCAGTACTCAGCCGATGATGGCCACCTTACCGACTACCATCTGGTGCATCTGGGCTCGTTCGCCATGCGCGGCGCGGCCCTCACCATCGTCGAGGCCACTGCCGTCACACCCAACGGCCGCATCAGCCCTGAGGACAGCGGCCTGTGGCAGGACAGCCAGATCGCGCCCCTGAAGCGCATCGTCGATTTCATCCATTCCCAGAACCAGAAAGTCGGCATCCAGCTGGCCCACGCCGGCCGCAAGGCCAGCACGCGCGCGCCCTGGCATATTCAGCGCGGTCACGGTGAAGTCGCCGGCGAGGAGATCGGCGGCTGGCCCGACAACGTCTGGGGTCCAAGCGCCATTTCCTTTTCTCCCCAGTATCCCAGCCCCAAGGAGATGACCATCGAGCAGATCGAGGGTCTGGTCACGAGCTTTGCCGACGCCGCCAAGCGCTCTCTGGCGGCTGGTGTCGACCTCATCGAGATCCACGGCGCTCACGGCTATCTCATCTCCGAATTCCTTTCACCTTTGAGCAACGTAAGTCCCTGCCTATCTGCCTACTTATCCGGCAAAACTACCAATATGGAGCCAATACTTACAAGTCGCCTCACGTGAACAGAAACGGACCGATCAGTACGGCGGCAGCTTTGAAAACCGCACGCGGCTGCTCGTCAACGTGACCAAGGCGGTCCGTGGCGTCATTCCCGAGTCCATGCCGCTCTTTGTGCGCATCTCGGCCACCGAGTGGATGGAGCACGCGGGCCAGCCGAGCTGGGACCTGTCGGAGAGCGTCCGCCTGGCCAAGCTGCTGCCAGACCTCGGCGTGGACCTGCTCGACGTCAGCTCGGGCGGCAACTCGGTCGAACAGCGCATCAAGCTGTTCAACGATTACCAGATCGACCTGGCGGGCAAGATCCGGGCCGAGGTGGCGGCCACGGGCAAGAAGCTGCTCATCGGCGCCGTGGGCAACATCACGACCGCGGAGCTCGCCAAGACGGTAGTCCAGGACGACAACAACGGCACGGTCGAGGTCGAGGACGAGACGCACGGCGGAAAGACGCGGGCGGACATGGTGCTCGTGGCGCGGCAGTTTCTGCGCGAGCCCGAGTTCGTGCTCCGCACGGCGCACCAGCTCGGCGTCCCGGTCAAGTGGGCGGTCCAGTATCACCGCGCCGGCTGGAAAAAGGACGCGAAGATTTAGAGAAGGAATTGGGGATTCCCGGCTGCATCCATTGGCGCACGCGTACTAGTCTCTCTCTCTCTCTCTCTCTCTCTCTCTCTCTCTCTCTCTCTCTCTCTCTCTCTCTCTCTCTCTCTACCACATATACACTCGTAAACTCCTTAGACACATAGAATACAAGAACTGCTAGACCACGCACTACTCCCCGCACATCCATCGGAGCCAGCCATGAGGTCGGAGCAAAAATTGACACGGTACCGCCTTGGTCTTTTTTGCCGCCGGTCTCGGAAGTCAAGTTGCAGCCAGCCATTTGGGTATCCAGAGTGCCGGCCAGTTGTCCAAGCCACAGTTGTCATACGTCATGATCACCAGAAACCATGATCGCCGCGAGGGAGGTCTTGATAGACGAGATCCGCCAGGCTTGGCCGCATTCGGCAAATTCAATTCTAATTGGCACCCGATCATCATATATACATATCCCTTATTCCGACTTGATATCAAGCACAGACTGATATTGTGGATGGAAAATACCGAATCTCTTTCTCTGCCTGCCTCCCATAGCCAGTCCGTTCGAACACCAGAGTCCATACACACAGCGCATTCTAATTCTAGGGGAGGCAGGTGCGATACGTCCTTCCCACTAGGAAGGAGCAAGCCACAGGTGGGGCCCACACTGTCGTCCGGATGCATGGATACCATTGGCCGGCTTGAGCCTCCGTTGACGTCGACCAACCATGACGGCTTACACCGGCAGCTGGCAGCTGGACGCCATTGTCAAAAAAGAGACGCCGGGCTTGGGTAGGAGAACAATAGCATCGCGGCCTGGACCAGAGTATTCCTGAATAAAAGGGCAGTGTTGTTGATACAGTGGGCCGCCCTTTTAAAGCATATTGTTGCCCATTCAGCAATCCGCATGCCGCCCCCCTATCGGCACGGCTGGTACTATTATCTGACCTCTTCGTGATATCTCTCTCACTTTCTCCTCACCTCGACGGCCAGAGATTTTAGCCCGCACACAATTATTTATACCTACTTCTCCCGCCCTCCCAGAAAAAATTTCAGCCTGCTCTCGTTTTCCTCCACCAACAACAAACAACAACGTGCATCTCGCCAACCCAGCGCCATACCAGCCTTCATCCCAACAGCGCTCGTCTCTAACCACATCGCACTTGTTGGTATCACATCCGCGTACTTCTCGCCAGATCTCACAACCATCCGCGTCTGCACACTTCTCGTCAGATCTCGCAACCATTCGCCTCTTCCC
Source organism: Magnaporthiopsis rhizophila (assembly GCA_003049465.1). Lineage (NCBI taxonomy): Eukaryota > Fungi > Ascomycota > Sordariomycetes > Magnaporthales > Magnaporthaceae > Magnaporthiopsis > Magnaporthiopsis rhizophila. The sequence goes on from PYSS01000206.1 coordinate 34,552, forward strand.
TGCGCCGCCTCTTCCCAGCGTCGCCTCTACTCTGCGTGGCCTCTCCTTTGCGTCACCTCTTCTCTGCGTCGCCTCTACTCTGCTTCGCCTCTTCTCTGCGTCGCCTCTTCCCTACATCGCCTCTTCTCTACATCGTCACCATGTATCGCCCAGTCAGGAACCGCAAGCTTACCGAGAAGGGCTACGAGCTCGAGTCTCGCCGCCGCGCCCACCATCGCGCCGCTGACGCCCAAGACGCCAACGACAACGGCGCAGCTCCTGGTAGGCCGCAGGATGCTACTGCCGCTACTGTCGCCGATACCCAGCCTGCTGTTGCTCCTGCCAACGAGCCTCAGCCCACCACCGCAGCCGACGAGCCTACGTCATCTACCATCGGTAGACGCCGCCGTCGTGCTGCCACAGAAGATGCCGGACCTTCTGAACGTCCGGCCAAAAGAACCAAGCGCGCGACTCCTGGGAATGAGACCCAGGAGTCTGTTGCCGAGCCAATCCCCGCAGCTGCCGCCCAAGGCGCCGCTGCCGGAACTCGCCGCCACCACGCCGCCGAGGACGACGCGGAGTCCTCGGAGCGTGCGGCCAAGCGAGCCAAGATCGAGGACCAAGATCCTCTGCAGATCGAGCGCCGGATCCGCGCCGAGCAGAGAGCGAAGCGCCTCGAGGAGCAGCGGCAGCAACAGCAGCAGCAGAAACAGGCTGAGCCAGTGCTGGAGAAGGACGACGATGCTGGCGTTGGTCCTTCTACCATTCCGGATGCTGTCGCCGCTATTAGCGGCAACATCCCCAGCATTCCGGCCGCCATGCCTGCCGCCACTGCTGCTGCTGCTGCTCCCAGCGACCGCGCCGGCCCCGCCACAGCCGACGCCGTCGCTACCACCACCACCGCCGCCACCACCACCACTCATGACGCCGACGATGTCTTCGCCGATGCCACTGGCTCCGATGCTCGCCGCGCTAATGATGCCGACAATGTCTTCGTTGATGCCTTTGGCTCCGATGCCCGTCGCGCGCATGAGGTTGGTGGCGGCGGTGAAGAAGCTCCCGAGGTCCGTCCGGACGTCCCCGCCGCCGCCGCATCTGCCGAGACAGCCGACAAGTACGAGTTCGCTCGTATGATCGCCCGGGGAGCGATCTCGGCTGTCGAAGGCAGCACGGCAGCAGCGGCCACCACCACCAGCACCCCTGCCGCCACCGGCCCTGCTGCGATATCCAGCAAGGCGGCCGGAAAGATGCCGGTTCGGTGGAGGCTGTTCTCGCCAGAGCGCAGCACAGCCTGGGCGTCCGGACCCCGGGCGGAGAGCAGCAGGATGGCGACCGAGAAGGCTCGCGAGGCCGCGCGGCAAGTACTGCCGCCGATCTCCGACCTTCTCGGCGCCTACCAGCCGCTCCCGCCGATCTCGGAGCTTATCAGCTCCTTGCAGCCCCCAAAGTCGTTCTTTGGCCAGACGTTGAGCGCCTACCTCGACGGTCTGGCCAGCGACGGAGGGCGGTGCCCTCCCCGTCCCGTCAGCTCTGCCCCACTCTTCGGTGCCTTTGGATCCGAAGAGGAGCAGGAGGATGAGCAGCAGCAGCAGCAGCAGCAGCAGCAGCAGCAGTTCCCGGCGGCGCCAGCCGTCGACGATCTGCTGCCGGACCCGACGTTCGCACACCTCAGCTGGGTCCAATCCGAGGGCTACTAGAGCCAGGCCTCGGAGGAGCAGCTGAAGGAGCAGGTCGGGTCGCTGCTGTTCGACCTGGCCAGGACGGGCGAGGGCAGCGACGCTGAGCTGTGGGTTTGGCGCCTGGTCATCCACTTCTTCGGCCAGACACCGCACGACCTGTTCCGGTATGGTCTGCGGATGGCCGGCGCCAGCCTCAGCCACGACGCCTGCATGGAGCTGGCCATGCTCCTGTGCCACCCCGTCTGGGGCCACGACATCATGAAGCTGCGGTACATGCTGCAGATCGCCGTCTGCTCGCGCGTCGGCGACCACGAGATGCCCCTCGCGGGGCTCTCGGGCGACATGATCCCGGACGGGGACCACCCGCTCAGCGCGGTGTGGCGTGAGGCCCTCCTGGCCGGCGGCGACGTCGGCCGCTGGACCGCGGACGTGGCCGAGACCTACCACCACGCGTACAGCGTGGGGTCGGTCGAGGCCGACGCCGACGTCAAGGCCCTGACCAGGGCGCTGCTGGGTGGCGCCCAGCAACCTGGTCTTGTTGGCGGCGACAATGTCGGCGTCCCCCACCGCCGCCTCGCAGCGACAGAGGTCGAGCGCAAGCTCTTCCTGCTCGAGGCCGGGGACGTCCGCGCGCTCCGGCTCGCGCTGGACGCGCAGGAGGCCCACGGGCGCAGGAAGTGGCGGCCGACCGCCGAGTACGCGCGCGACTTTGCGCGCACTCGCGTCGGCGCGGCCCTCGTGGCCAAGGGAGAAGCGGCGATGACTGCGGCGGCCACCGCGAACACGACGGGACCCTCGCCGTCCCAACAGCAGGTCCAGCAGCAGGCCGGTGTGGTCGGTGGTGTTGTCGACAGCGGCAGCACCGTCACCACCACCCAGCAGCCCGGCCCCGCGTTCGTCGTTCCGGCGAACCACGGGGCGCTGACCAGCTGGAAGAGGAGCTGCTTCCTGGCGGACCTGCGCGAGCGGGCCATCCGGGAGCGGCTCCGCTTCGATGGCGAGGCGGACCGCCTCTTCGACATCCCCGCCGGCGACGTGGAGCCCCGCCACTTGTTGGCGTCTCGGGTTACCAGTGGCCAGCGGGAGGTTGTCTGTGGGGTGGTCTACCCGTCGTGGTGGCCGTCGTTGCCCGCCCGCTTCTGGGGGAGGGAGCAGGGGAGGGAGTAGGGGAGGAAAGGGAGGGGAGAGAGAGTTGGGG
>PYSS01000207.1:0-36994 GCA_003049465.1 Magnaporthiopsis rhizophila
GCGTGATCTTGAGCCCACTTCGGTAACATTCTGCCGTCCACGACGGACCGCCACACACCCTCCCCCAACCAGGTAAAATAAAAATACAAATACTCTTCGGCGGCCCACGTAGACGGGGAGACGTCGCCAGCAGCTTCTCCCGTCCACACGAGCCGCCACACATCCCACCCTCCTCCTCCCAACCCCGCCGCTGCTAGATTGGAAACAGCGCCCCACTTGATCTTGCCCGCAAGACCAAGCGGTCCCCCCCTCCCAACCACCCACGATCAACGGCGCCTCACCCGAAGGTTTGGCGGCCACCTCACGATGGAGGACCTGGCGCTGCGATTCTTCCCACCCTCGCGGCGAAGAACGGTCGAGATATGTATAGGCATGCCGCGGACGGCATCAAGGGCGGGCCGGCCAGCCCTGGTTTGTTTTGGTTTTGTTGTGCTTCTCTTGTTCTTCGCTTGGGCTTGGCTCTTCACCCTGGCAGTTTCAGGCCGGGCCAGAGAAGCGCCGAGCCTGTTTGCCGGCATAGTGAGTGGCAGCTTGGCGTGGCTAGATCCGTAGGAGGTAGGTTGTCTTTAGACCTTTGCCCAAGCCATGTTGTGTTGACATGATTGTGAACTTTTGCCATGACTACGACGCGAGATTCTTGTTTCTAGATGAAGACAAAAAAAATTAGTTTTCCGTCGCACCGGCGAGATCAGGGAGCAGATATGGCGGTGGTGCCGGTCACCGATGATCGCACTTACTGTTGCTGTTGGCGTCATGAAATCGCGAGTTCTTGTTGTCCAACCCCTGAGACTGTGCACCAGCTTGCTGTCATGATGCCGTATGAGCGAGGAGAGTGAATCACCTAGAAGAGTAAATGTTAGCCGCGGTTAATGACAGCGATGTCAAATGGCGTATTAGGTTGGTCAAGTGCGTCAGAATGCTCCCGCTCCGAAGCAGGGAAGTGGAAATCTCTTTTTTTGCCGGGGTGAAAGAACGTAGAAAGAAAGCCCCCGGCTGGGTCCATCCATTTTCATCATCCGCAGTAAACGACCAGAGGACTGCTGGCAATGTGAACTTACTCTCTGGCCATAGGGTGGTGCCATGGTAATAGTAGGCCTGGGTCTGGATGCGAGAGACTCATTGTGATTTCCAGGTCGAGAGATATTTGTTCCTTTTTCACCATCAGAGTGTTAGTATCAAAGGTTATTCCAGGTTCCAAAAGACGCAAATAATGACAGCGGTGTCAACGAGAGTAGGCTGGGTGCGTCAGAGTGCTCCCGCTCCGAAGCAGGGAGTGTGGAAGTGGAACTCTTTTCTCTGGGGAACGTTTCAAACCCAGTTCCATCCATCTTCATCATCCGCAATGGGGGCTCATATCACGTATTAACTCAAATACAAGGAAAACATACCTACCGCTTTGGGAGGAACTGAGGTCCTATTGGCTTTGGGAGGAACTGAGGTCCTATTGGCTTTGGTCGGCAGCAAGGTCGCGGTCAGAAGAATCTTCGCTGCCTTGTGGATGTTTCGTCAATGGCAACGAGGTTAGTGTATCTTCCTTATATGTGACTCATGCGGCAGGAAGGTGGGTGGAGGAGGAGTGAGTGCGTCAGAATTCTCCCACTTGGAAGTGGATATCTCTTTCTGGGAGTGAAAGAACGTAAAGAAAGCCCCCAGTGAGTCCATCCATTTTCATCATCCGCGGTAAGGTTCATGGAGGGGATCAAGGAGCTATCTGAATCTTACCTCGACTGGTAGGTACTGCGCTCCTTGTCACCAGCCCGGGCTACTACGGGATGTTCCGGTCATCCTGCCACAGGTTAGCAGAGTCTTGGCTATTACCAACAGGCGTAGCAGTCGGACCAAGATGAGTTGGGTGCGTCAGACTCCCGCTCCGAAGCAGGGAGCGTGGAAATGGAACGCTCTTTCTGGGGAAAAGAACAGGAAAGAAAACCCAGGTGAGTCCATCCATATTCATCATCCGCAGCGAAGAAAAAGATTATGTAAAAAAAAAAAAAAAAAAAAAAAAAAAAAAAAAAAAANAAAAGTGCGTCAGAATGTGGATGTGGAAATCTCTTTCTAGGAAAAGAACGAACTCCCCGCACAGCTCGCGGCGATGGCCAAGCCATGCCGAGAAAAAGATTCTATCCATTTTCATCATCCGCAGGGAATGTCGATATGACAGGGCAAGATTCGCGCGAAAGAAGAGAACAAAAAGAGAAATGGTGACTTACTCTGGCCAAGACGACGGCGAGATCGCGGACTCGTTCTTGGCGCGCAGTCCCTGCGATGGACGCTTGATGCGAGGTGGCTGGGAGAGGAGGTTGCCGCGGAGGGTGATGGTGGTGATGAAGAGAGGAAGGAAGAGGAAGACGGAAAATTTTTTTTGGGAAAGGGAGGGGAGAGGATTAAATAGAGCGTGCGGCACCAGTCTGCGAGGAGTCACGTGGGCCAGCGCTGCCTGATGGAAGGGTCGGAAGGCTTCTTCTCGGTTCTTTGGGATCTGATATTGGTGGCAATGACGCAGAAGAGAAGCCCAAGAGTGTTGGAGGGACTCCCGTAGGGCGTGGCTGTGGAGCCATGGGGTGTGCGTCCTGCCACACTGGGCTGGGGCGGGTGCCTCTCGGTCAAGCAATGGACGAGGGAAGGCACGAGAGGGACAGGTAGGAGCACGCGCACCGGGCACCCAAGGACGTGTCCCATGCCGTTCCGGAGATGACGGCAGGCCATACGATCAAGCTTGGACATGGCGGCGAAAAGATTCTATAAAAATTGTTGAACCCGGATGCCACAGCACCACGGGGAAGCGCCAGGTCTCGGTGGTAAACGATACGCCTCGCAGTTGGAGCCTGCCGTGCACAGTGCACAGAAGGTCTGCCACGACAGTCATGGAGAGGAACCACACTGTTTCCGCGCGACGAGGGACGCGGCACGTTTTCCTCGGCTGACCTAATTACCGCCGTGTATGCACGTCGTCAGGTACCTCGCCGCAGCAAAAAGAGGGCCGGTTTTTTTCGTCAGATATAGCAGCCATCCAGCGTTTTCACACCCCCAGGATTCACAGACATGGGTAAAGTCGAGACAAGACAAAAACTTATTTGCAGTGCTAATCATGCCTATATACAGTCAACGAGGAACCGGCCTACAACTCGCGCGCCTGGCGTCACCTTCATGAAAAAGGCGTCTACCACCTCCTCCTGCGAATCCGAGAGCACGAATCCGATCCGGATCCAGAGGCCTGGTTGTCTCCCGACGACTTGTCACGCTGGCTATTGCTAGAGCCCGAGCCGTTGTTCCCGTTGTTCCTTTGGTTGCCGTTGTTTCCCTGGCTTTGGGACCCGTTGTTCCCCTGGTTCCCTTGGTTTCCCTGGTTGCCATTGTTCCCCTGGTTTCCATTGTTTTCTTGGTTGCCGTTGTTGCCGGGAGGGGCAGGCTGAGCGCCACCGCCGCCGCTACCAGGAAAGGTAAAGTCCACGCAGGCGATGTACGTCTGCTTAGCCTCGGCGCTGTCCCAGAACCACCGCACAACGCATTCGCCGGCGGTGCCGCACTTGGCGGGCAGGCTGTCGGGCATGGTGACGCTGAAGTCTGTGTTGTTCTTCGCGACGCCCGTCTTGGTGGAGGCGTAGTTGTCGAACGCGATCAGGGGCTGGCCGATCATGGTGTTGGAGCTCGTGTCGACAACGGCGACAACGCACGTGCCCGTGTGCGGCGCCGTGATGGCCACCTTGAAGTCGACCTTCTGGCCGGGCGAGAACTTCTGGATCCGGTCCGGCTTGTTGTTGTCGGAGAATGGGATGCCCTTACACAAGTCAAGCTGGCACTTGGACGCGTCCAAGTTCTGGCCCTTCATCATCTGCTCCAGTTGCTGGATGTTGCCGTTGGCGTCGCCCTTCACGTTGTTGAACGGCTGCTCGCCGCAGGCTGCCTTGAAGCCCTCGCCGGCGACACGAGGCGGCGGCGTGATGACATTGCCGTGGCCAGCGACGCCGGTCGCGGCCACGATGAGGAGGCTTGCGATGGAGAGGGACTGCATTTTTGCTCTTATGTCCTGGATCGAGTTGCGAGGCCGGCCCTGCTTCCGTAAAAGAATGTGGGATGAGATGGGATCCGTGCCGTAGATATCGAGTTGGAGATGCTTGTTCTTGTAAAGGCGTCGAGCCAAGTGTCTTCGGGTGCGAAAGACGAAGGAAAGAAACGACAGTGATATCAAAAGGGCGACTGTAGAAAGAAAAGAATGTAAGTAAAGGACAGAACTCCTGAAGGTTGGTTGTAAGACCAAGAAAAGCCTGAGACTTGGGTCAAGACGAGTCTTTATGTCTATCCCCGGTAGCAGCCCTGCCTCCATCTGGCAGGACGCCCCTGTTGCGTGTCATGGTATCCTCCGTGACGGCAGGGCATATCCAATGCAAAAGCTTGCTAGTGTGCAGGGACTATCCCACGCAGTGTCAACGCACCGCCCCATATCGCAAGGGGAAACGCAGAGCGATTGACGCATGGGGCATGAGGCGTGACCCGCATTATCTCCAGGTCCTCTCGGCGAAACAAGGCCACCGCCTTGGGCGCGGGCCAGTATTCGCCTATGTACCGCAGTCGCCTGATGTTGGTGTGGACCGGCCAGAGGGAGGGGAATAAACTTCAGACGGTGATACACAATAGGATGCAAAGCGTGTTGAAACGGTCGTCTGGAGCCTCCTTCGCCTGTCGCATGGCTTCGAAGCCTGGTCATGACGGCCAGGTGGCGTGGGACCAGCTAGTTTGCCCGCTCCCTATGGCAAGAGGTTTCAAGGTGAACCTCGGGATGACAAAATGTTGAGCCTCAGCGTGGGACGTGGGGGTCGAAGTCTGCCGGCCTGCAGAATGTCGGCGCGAGCGAGGAGGCTCAGGGGTAGAGGACCCGCTATCGGCTGGGGCGGTGGGTCCGGCGCGCTGCCAGAGGCGCAGAGCAGCGTTTTGTCGATCCTCTCAGCCGCGCAAACACCTCCCGATGAACGTCACTTGGAGACTGATTCCTATCTGTAGGGAGTCGGGGCTATCGAAGAATTAAAAGGCAAAATTCAGATGGGCTGGGCCTTGGACTCGACATGGGGCCGACAGGCACGACGGGAGTGTGTTACTCAAGCCAAACCCAACACAAAAAAACCCTTACAGCCCAGGATACCCTTCACTGCGCAGACCGTTCCAAGGTCGTCCATGTCTTGTTGAAGAAGACTAGGAAGGCGCCTAAAAAAAGTGGCCAGGGGTTGTTTGTCAACCCAACTGTCAGATCCGTCAAAATCGTCCGGAGCTTACGACGAGTCGTTGACACAGCCCCTCCGGGCTTTCAATGCAACAAAATTCAGGGCTGCAAGGATAGGCCGGCCAACGAACGCAACCCTCGGCCAACCCGGGCTGGCAGGGCGGCCGGCACACTTGACCTCGGTCAAGTTCCCACCCAGGAGGCTTGGGTGGGCCGGGGTGTAGCGCCGAGGGACGAAAATTAAGGGTAGCAATGTCGTCCGTTGGAGACAATCCTGGGTGGCAAAGTCACCTCAACATGAAACAGGCACCCTCTCCCGCGCCCGTCAGGCCGACCGACTCGCCCACATCCCCCGCAAAAAGAACCTCGTCGCTGACATGCGCAGGGCGACGCTCTGCCGGCAGTTTTCCACCAATAACACCACGGCGTCTAGGCATTCTGGGACCACCTCTGCGGTGTGCGTCGCCCGGCTGCTCCCGGTGACATGGGATCTCCCGAGCTTTTTCCTGGAGGCGCAGTGGCGGCGGCGGCTGGATCGGCTCGATTGATCCCTGGATCTGGGCCTGGGCCTGCGGACCCTGACGGCGACAGGGGCGTGCACGCCGGCCGGCTCATGTCTAGGGGCTGCCAGCTCCGGCACGGTAGCTCCTAGCTCCTGTGGAAGGATGCCTGCCTCCGGTGTAGGGACCACAACAGGCTTCGTGCGATCGGGTCCCGAGAATATTGGCTCTGGTGCAGTGACGGCCGGTTCTGGCATGACAACTGCTGCTGGCGCGGGTGTTGGGCTTTTTGTACGGGCACACCTGTCCTTTGCCGACCCTTTCCCGTCCAAACAGGTCATATAAGGAGAGTACACAGAGACTGGTTCCAGGTCGCCTTGTAGTCCGGTAGAGGGAGGAACCTCCAAAACGCTCCGACGGCGGGGACTTGCTGCCACTTCGCCCCGGGCAGGGCTGGATGGGCGGCCCAGGTCGCTCTGGCTGTCCAGTAGACCGAAACTGCGCCGCAGTTCCAGTACGGATCGCTCGTAGTCAGCGGCCAGCGGGCGAGTCTGCGGAATCGGTTGAGGACGCAGCTCGGGCGGTGTCACGTAATTTCGCTCTAGGCTGCGCCGGGATTCCAGATCGCATCGGGCATCTGTCCCCGGCTCGCGGCGCTGGACCGAAAGTCGGTGGCTGTTTGGCTGGCGCTCGGGACGCGAGCCGGACCGATCTCGCTGCTCTCTTCGAGGACGAGGAGGGCATCCGCTGGGCGCTGTTGTTGAGCTTGCTCTTCGACGGCTGCTCCTGCTGCTCCGTCGGCTGAGCGGGGGCTGCTCAGATGCTGCTGCCAGCCTGATCTCAAGGCGATCCAGAACCTCTCGCACCGCTCTCAAGATCTTGGCGTCGCTGATGGTCTCGTCCTTGCGATGAGATGTATGTCGATCCCTCGCGGATCCCCAAGGTTGGACGACCATGGCTGCTCCGATGCACCAAGCGGCGGTGGGTGCTGTCGGAGTGATGGGAAACCAGCCACTGTCCAGCAAAACACAGGCGAAGGCCCCTATCCAAGTAGTCTACTATGGCAAGAATAAAGAGAGCTCCGTTCGGGGAAGACATGCCCCGGAATATCTATCTAAACTAAAAAAAAAAAAAAAAGCACACGGCCCTGTCTTGGCCAGCATCAACCGGTTTCGTTCAACGGTTTCTTTCAACCGGCGCCACGAGGGCACCGGTGCGTGCAACTGAACTAATGTGTGAATAAGCCGAGCTCGGATGCTCAGATCCTGATGATGCGATCCTCTCAGATCGATCTCGTTGCAACGCTCTAGCGCGAGCTGCGCACGACCAATCCCTCCGCCAAGCGATGCTCAGAAGGATGAAAATACGCGGTTCGTCGGATCTGGATGACTACGCCCGCCCGCGTGCTAGGGTTACAATGCCCAACACACTAGACGTCGCTCGGACCGCCGCAATGACGAGATCCCGTGCGAAGCCCCACCACAACCGGGCCCCGTCCCGAAAGCACCGTTGCTCGCTTGCCCATTGTGAGGGTTCCATCCGCGGGCACATACCGGGCGTGGTGAGGAGGTTCCGTCAAGCCGGGCCAAGCCGAAAGCATACGGAGACATTAAGGCTAGAAATTTAACACATTCCTCTTCGTTTCTTTCTGCTCCGCTGCCTTCGAGCCGACCATTATGGTTTGTAGTTTATTGGCCACTAGTAAAAGCCCGGCAGACGCAGTATCCGCATATGAAATCACATCCTTATTCAGCCTCTACCGTTGCCTGTTTTCTTGTCCTTTGTTTTTCATTCCGCATCCTTTGTTTCTTCCCATCCTCCATGGGCACTTGTCAGCCGCCTTTGTTAGTCCTGCACCGATGGACTTAAAAATGAATGGAAGCCCTTTCACCCTCCCACGTGATAACGTGGCGATCTCGTGGAAGGCTTTGTTCCGTTTACTTTGTGGTGGAGCGGTGCACACGTGACTGTGAGATTCAGACGCGTTCCAACCGCGAGGGGCTGAAATTTTCTTCCCCTCCGCCGTCATTTTCCGCCGAACCCCGCCAACTTTTTCTTCCCTGCTCAGCACCAATCCAGTCCAGTTGAGCCCAGCCAGCGGCGACAAATATTCCTTTGCTGCACTGGACTGCCACGTCTGGCCAGACGTTGTTACACTGTCCTTTTCTCCCATTACCCAATCGATTGTTTGCTCCTTCTTTGCCCGGTTCTTTTGCTCCCTGCCCATTTTCTGTTTATTTTTTGCTCGACTATTTCCATCCATCCTCCCATTGTTTTCGCGCGTGCCACCCGTCTAGTCGCCAGTATGAAGTACATTGTAGTAAACGGAGGTATGCACCTGCTGATTCACCATGGGCATCATCTTCCAGATCACCACTAACTGTAGTTTAGGCGTCATCAGCGGCGTGGGCAAGGGCATTATCGGTATGGTTCATCAATTGGAGGGCAGCATTGGTTGCGCCATTTAACTAACATGACCACCCGCGGACGTAAAAAGCCTCCTCGACCGGCCTGCTGCTGAAGTCGATTGGCCTCAAGGTCACTGTAAGAACATGCCTGCCTGCTTGTATACTTGCCAATGGCTTGCTAGTTCTGCCTGCATGCCTTCCACAATCGTAATCGTGATGCTGATTCGCGTGACCACTCGCAGGCCATCAAGATAGACCCGTATCTAAATGTCGACGCGGGCACCATGAACCCACTGGAGTCAGTTGCCATCGTCGTGCCCCCCGCCGCCCCGTTTCACTACAGTCTTGCTGACCGCAAGACGCCCGTAGGCATGGAGAGTGCTTTGTGCTGTCCGACGGCGGCGAGGTGGATCTCGATCTTGGCAACTATGAGCGGTACCTCAATGTGAACCTGACGCGCGGTCACAGCGTCACCACGGGTCAGATCTATAAGGAGGTCATTGACAAGGAGCGCAAGGGCGATTTCCTTGGCAAGACGGTCCAGATCGTGCCGCACATCACAAACGCTATCCAGGAGCGCATCGAGCGCGTTGCCCGCATCCCTATCGACGATTCGGGTGAGGAGCCGGATGTGTGCATCATCGAGCTGGGCGGAACCGTCGGTGACATCGAGTCCATGCCCTTCGTCGAGGCGCTTACGCAGCTGCGTCACCGCTACGGCCGGAGCGGCTTCTTCAGCATCCACGTCTCGTTCGTACCCCTGATCCACGGCGAGCAAAAGACCAAGCCCAGCCAGCACTCGGTGAAGACGGTCCGCAGCGCCGGCTTGATTCCCGATCTGCTGTGCTGCCGCTGCGAGACGGGGTTGGAGAAGAACACAGTGAACAAGATCGCGCTGCACTGCCAGCTCGAGCCGGAGCAGGTGCTGGTCGTCCACGACATGCCGTCCATCTACCAAGTCCCCATGCTCCTCCATGAACAGGGCCTCATCCCGCTGCTCAAGACGGCAATGGGCCTCGGCCGGATCACGCCGTCGCCGAGCCGGGCGCAGCACGGTTCCGAGATGTGGTCTCTGTGGAAGGATAGAGTGCTTGCTGGCGACAACCTAGGAACGGTCACCATCGCGCTCGTCGGAAAGTACACGGAGCTCCACGACTCGTACCTGTCAGTGATCAAGGCGCTGGAGCACTCGTCGATGCGGTGTCGCCGCAAGCTCGACCTACAGTGGGTCGACTCGGAACACCTGGAGCCGCTTGCGGCCAAGGCAACGTACGACGCCGCGTGGGCCAAGGTGCGCGGCGCCGACGGCATCCTCGTGCCCGGCGGCTTCGGCAACCGCGGCACCGAGGGCATGATCGCGGCGGCCAAGTGGGCGCGCGAGAAAGGGGTGCCGTACCTGGGCGTCTGCCTGGGCATGCAGCTGGCCGTCATCGAGATCGCGCGCAACGTGTGCGGCCTCGCGGGCGCGACGTCGGAGGAGTTCGACGGCCAGGCCGAGCACAAGGCCATCATCTTCATGCCCGAGATCGACAAGACCACCATGGGCGGCACCATGCGACTGGGCCTGCACGACACCCACTTCCAGCCCGGCAGCGAGGGCAGCCGCATCCGCGCCCTCTACGGCGGCGCCGCCGTCGCCAACGAGCGCCACCGCCACCGCTACGAGGTCAACCCGGCCATTGTCGAGCGCCTGCACGGCGCGGGCCTGGAGTTCCTCGGCAAGGACGACAAGGGCGAGCGCATGGAGATTGTCGAGCTCAAGAACCACCCTTACTTTGTCGGCGTCCAATACCACCCCGAGTACCTCAGCCGCGTCCTCGATCCGAGCAAGCCGTTTCTGGGCCTCGTGGCCGCCAGCGCCGGCTGCCTCGACCAGGTGACGGCTGACGTGCTGGCCGAGCGCAAGAACGGCGCTGCCGTCAACGGCATCAACGGAAACGGACATCGTTTCTAGACGCAATTTTGAGCGGCTCGCCCTGTCACCTTTTCCTTTCTTTTTTTTTTTTTTTTCTTGCCTCCCTGGACCCTGTTCAGTGGGCCTTTTCCTTGGTTGGTTGGGGATTTCCTTGGGCGTCATTGGGCTAGATTGTGATGACCTGCATAAACCGGGGAACGTGGACGGACAAGTAAACATGGCAGAATGAGGGATTTCCTGGCTTATTACTTCCTCTACTTTCCTTCCACGGAATCGTTATAGAGTATGTAGCGGGAGGTATAAAAATTAAAATAACTGTCATGGAAGAAAACAAGGCCGTGTAAGCTCACGATGGTATATAACTACACGCTCTGAGAATCGAATCTACCTACAGGTATCACCAAATGACATGCTACGCCCGACGCCCCCACGTCCCCAAGACGGAAGATTTGCGTGCCCAGAACACCCGCTCCCAACACTCACTCCCCAAACTCCCAGCTACCTACCTACCTAGGTACCTAGGTATTCACGACCAGCACTCACCCTCACCCAGGTAACCAGCCGACACGCTCCATGGGCCACCGGATCCACAGCCTCTCGGCAGGTGACAGGGCCTCATAAATGCCAGCGATCAGGTGCTCGGGCCAGCCCCTCGTCATCCAGCCGAGCTCGAGCACGCGCAGCAGGACGACAAAGTGTGCAAAGATGGCGAGGGCGACGGGCCGGCGGGCGCGGGCGCGGGCGACAAAGTCGTCCGAGACGTGGTACATCCAGCCAAAGACGACCTGAGCGCTGCGGTGGCGCGGGTTCATGTCGGCGTCGAAGACGGTGGCGAAGGACGTGGCCAGGGCCGCAAAGGCGGACGCGTACACCTCGCGCTCCGGGTCGCCCGCCACCACCTGCTGCCGAATCACGTCGCGCAGGTCGCGCATCGGCTCGCTGCGCGCCGCGAACCCGCCGCCGCAGACGCCGTTGTTGCTGCCGTTGTCGCTGCCGCCACAGTGCGAGCTCTCACGCCGCGGCCGCCTGCGGCGGACCTGCTCCCCGCCGTTGACGGGAACGGACCCGTGGTGGTGGTGGTGGTGGTGATGGTTGGCGTCGGCCATGTCCTCGTCGTCGCCGCCGCCGTCGTCCGGCTCAGAGTCCAGCATGTGCTCGTCGCGCTCCATGTCCTCGGCCGTCGCGTCCGGGCCGAACATCTGGTCGATCAGTCCCCGGTCCTCGGGCGCGCGGGGCCCTTGCGCCCGCTGTGCGGTCTTGGTGGCCTTCATGACGGAGCGCAGGCCCCTGAAGAACACCAGCCACTCCTCGGTGCTGCTCGCCCCTTGCGGCGCCGCGACCGCCGCCGCCGCCGCCGCCGCCCCTGCCGTCGTGGCGTAGTCGCCGTGGCTGCTCGCGCTGCCGCCACTGGTCACCGCGAGTCCCCCGTCGCTGTCGTGCACGCCGTCGACGATATCGGGCGCGCCGCTGGGTGACGGCTCCGCGTCGAAGAGCAGAAAGCTGCCGGGCTGGGGCCCGCGGGCAAAGATGTAGAGGCAGGTGAGGCTGGTGAAGACGTGCAGAGCGTCCGAGTTGCCGTCGTTGAAGTCGCCGAGCAGAGGGGTGGCCAGGCGCAGCGACACGTCCCAGTGCTCGTCGACCTTGCGCCGCAGCATGTGGCGGCGTGCCGGGTCGGCGGCCAGCTGGACCATGTGCAAGCCCGCGACGGCCAGGATGGCGTGCAGCACAAAGGGGTGGCTGAAGCCGGTCTGCGGGGCCGTGATGGCCCAGAAGCGCTGGATGGTGCGGGCGTGCCCAAACGTGACGGCCGTGAAGGTCACGAAGTGGTGGAACAGCTCCAGGTCCGTAATGTCGAGGCCGCCGCCGCCGCCGCCGCCCCCGGCGCTCATGAAGCCGCCTGCTGAGAAGGTGCCGCTTCCGAGGCTGACCCGTCGGTCGATGGGTGAGTGGAAGGGCGGCGGGCCGCCAACCAATCCTGCGGAGCTGGGTGGATGTTGGGGCCCTGCACTTGGAGGCCCTGAGTCCGGCTGCCCGAGGGCCGCCCGCGGACTCGAGGCGGCCAGGGCGAGAGTGCCGAGGCTTCCGAGTGGGAAGAGGCCAAAGGTGGGAGTGCGCCCGCCGCCGCCCATTGCCTGCTGAGGCTGCTGCTGCTGCTGCTGCTGCGGGGACCGGATCGGAGGCAGCCCGTCAGCAAAGACGGGCGGCGCTTGGGTAGTGATGCTTGGCGGGACGCTGACATCGACGGGCCCGGGAGCGGCGGCTGGGCCGGAGGCTGGCGTCGACCCGGCTGTACTGAGGCTGCAGATGAGCCCCCGAATAACGCAGTTTGAGCATGCCGGCCTCAGCTCATCACACTTTTGGAGGAGGGTGAGTGAGTTTGTCAACAGGTTTGTTTCGTCAAGGACAATGATAAGATCAGCACACTTTTGACGACAAGACGCGGGGTTTGCGTCTCGTCCCAGGGGGCCGTAGAAAGATAACGAGCGTACCTTGATACGCCTACCCTTGCAGTAGGTGCAGCCAAATCGAGACTTGCGGTGCGTCCTACGTCTTGCGACAGGCGGAGGCGGGCCATCGGCTGCCTCAATCGGCGCCATCTCGGCCGCGGCGAGGCAGCCAGTTTGGCGCAGCCTTTTGCCTTCTTTCCTTGGGGATCTTTTTTAGGTTTTCTCTTCTTTAAGGGAAAGGCTTCCGCCGAGGACAGAAACGAGCGTATTCCCAAACGCCCCCTCCCCAGGGACCAAGGACCAAACTGCTTGCTGGGTGGTGTTGTGATGGAGACCTCGCAGGCCCGAAACACGGGTTGATAGGCGTATGGCGTATCATCCACACACGCAGAAACTCCGCATTCGAGGATGTTGCGGGGGGGGGCGGACGCGGTCTTTGAAGGGAAGTGAGTGGGTGCCAGGAAACGCAAGCCCCCCAGCTACGCGCGTGCGACCTTGTGCGGAGCAAGCGACACCAAGTGTTAAGGCAATGCGAGGCGAGATTGCCAGGAACCGCGCGGTGAAGACGAGCAGGACGCTAACAAAACCGGGGCCTTCTTGCGCACGTGCCAATCTCTACCGAGGTCTGTTTTTAGCGGGAGGGGTTGGGGTACAGGGGTGTCAACGATGACCTGCAGCTGCCACCTGTCGCCAATGGCCTGGTAGCCAGCCATTGATTGAGTGATTCCCGTCCATCCGTCCGGGGAACTGACGGGATCCTGCGTGTGAGCCGCCGCGGAACCATCGGCGTGATAGTTGCGCCGCCCCGAAAACGTGTTCTCCCAAGGTAGCCGCTAGTCACCTAATTTCAGACGTCGAACGTTGTCCCTGATGGCTCGGGCCTTGTTTGACTCAAGACAGACACCAGCGTGAATCTTTGACATTAGGTTAGGGGCACGGGAAAAACTTTGCCAATGAAAACCCATCAATGATGTGTCGTTCAATTTCCGACTCGTGTAATTCCCGAGACGTGCTAGCTCCATTAACTGCCTCACCCATGTTGACGCCCAGATCCCGCAGCTAGTGAGCAATTCAACCGACGGCTGCCCGCCCAGCAGACAACACGGAAGCTACTGACACCCTCACAGCAGGTACCTAAACCCACCAGCCACCTGCGCCGGCGTCGGCCCGTTCTTGCCCAGGTCCCCCTCGCCCCGCTCGATCTTGGCGTTCTGCCGGCCCAGGTACACGCGCGTGGCGGCCGCGAAGCCGATGGCGACGCCCGTTGCGGCCAGGTTGACGATGAAGGCGACCAGGTACCGGGGCCCGCCGCCGTACAGGTAGCTGGCCCAGATGTTGGGGGTGTTGCAGAGCGCGTTGATCAGCGCGATGGCGCTGGCGCGCTTGCTCGCCGGCTGGGCCAGCGTGCCCGTGATCCACGACAGCGTCACGACCGTGCTCGAGTAGGAGGACGCCGGCAGCAGCATCATGGCCGTGTAGCGCGCGCCCGTGCTCAGCGTCGACACGGCGATCACGTTGGCCGTCAGCGTCACGAACAGCGGCGCCACGATGTGCCAGAACCGCTCCTGCGTCCGGTCCGAGTGGAAGCCGTTGGCGAGCATGCAGATGACGCAGAGGATGAAGGGCGGCGCCGTCAGCCCGTAGGTCGTGTTGCGGTCGTATCCGAGACCGCCGACCACTGAGGGGAAGAAGTTGACGACGGCGCCGACGATATAGGTCTGTAGGTTTTTTTTTTTTTCTCAGTGTCAGTCATCATCGTCTTTTATAATGGTCCACGAAAAAAAAAAAAAAAAAAAAAAAAAAAAAAAAAAAAACATGCTGAATGACAGACACAAAAAGAGGGCGACGGTGAAATCTCCTTCTGCGGCGCCATCGAGATGGCCGGAATCATCACCATCAACTNTCTTAGCGTCAGTCAGCGCCAGCGTCAAGCCCCGCATGGCCGTGATCTCGTCCGAGTTGTCCTCCTGCCCCTGGTCCGACACGAAATTCCACTGCACCCACTCGCACCCGAGCTGCGACAGCGTCGCAATCTTCTTGTTGGAGTTTGGCAGCACAAACGCGAACGCGGCGGCGAGGCCGGTCGTCGTGATGCCCTCGACCAGAAACAGCCAGCGCCAGCCGGCGAGCCCGTGCCTGCCGTCGAGGTTCAGGATGCCGATGGCGAACAGGCCGCCAAAGGCGTTGCCGAGCTGCGACCCGGAGAACAGGATCGCGGTCCTCAGGGCGTACTGCCGGCGGTTGTAGAAGAGCGAGAGGAAGAAGAGCGCGCCGGGGAAGAAGATGGCCTCGACGAAGCCGAGGAAGACGCGTGCGGCGAGCAGTCCACCGTCTGTGATAACACACACACCTTTTGGTTAGCATTTTCTAGGCACGGCTTCGGAACGCCGAGGACGGGGACTCACAGTTGTGCACCACGGCCATCAGGGCGCTGATGACGCCCCATGCTCCCATGCCGGCGCAGATGTACAGCCCGGGCCAGGTGATTTTGTTGACGATCATGTTTGAAGGGATCTGCATCAGGACTGTTTCTCTGATCAACAACCCTCCACTCCCAGCCTTCTCTTCTTTTGTTTTCCCGCCATATCACTCACTGTAGCCAACAAAAAGTATCGACACGGCCGTCTGGTAGTCGACGGTGCCGAGGTTGAGGTCCTTGTCGATGCCGGCCAGCTTGGCCGACGCGATGTTCTGCCGGTCCAGGTAGTTGAGGATGTACATGATGACCATGATGGGCATGATGACCAGGTCCATCTTGAGCGTCGCCCGCCTGCCCAGCCGGTCGTACTCCTCCCGGCTCAGCGCGGCCAGGGAAGCCGGCATGACGACGGCGCCGACCCGGGGCGCATCCGTATCCGCCTTCTCGTTGGCATCGTCGTCGTAGTGCTCCACCGACGGCGGGCGCTTCGTGGCATCGTGGTCGTCGGACATGCTTGCTGGGCTCTTATCTCTAACTAACAGGAGTATCCTCGCTTCAGCGCTGGGCAGCCCTCTCCTTGACACCAGACCCCGAAGTCGGCTCTCCTCGTCCCTTTTAAGCCTCGCAACCGTAGGGCCGCGAGGCGCGAGTCACTCCGAATATGGCCCGACGCATCCCCCCATAGTGGAGATATCCACTGCTTCTCAGGGCACTAGAAGGATTCGATCCTGTTCCCCGTTCTCTCCAGAATTAGCGGCTCTGCTGCACAAGGATGATCCCCTCAATTTTGGTGGGTTTTGATGTTCTTTCTTCGGTATAAGTCCAAGATCAACGTCCCCATTTTTGCATCGGGCCTTCTCTTGGCGATATGAGGGGTCGTCTGATGTCGGCCCGGCGAGGACTATCCCCGGTGCTGTTCTCGAGAGTGGACCTGGCAGCAACTCATGATCAATCACGAAACAAGGGCTTGGAACAGTCACAGGAGCATCATGGACACTGCTCCCCATTCTACCTCCCTTCCACCGACGACATCCCGCCCCAGCTTTGTTGGGGTCAGCAATCAAGACTATGAGCAAATTAGCGACAGAAATCGGCCCTGGGTGGGGAGTTAGTGTCCCGAGGTCTCGGCAAGTTTCGCAATTCCCTCAACTCCAAGTTGCGGGGAGACTCCGCACCACCTACCCTGTGGAATGAGCATTGGGTCCAGCTCGCTCGTTTTCTCTCTTCATATCTGAGGTTCATCTCTTTTTAATTTCGCAAAGGGAAAGTCGCTGCTGCCTCAGGTGGCACACCAAGCTGGCCGGTACCTCGGAAAGTTTGTCAGGTACCTCCTCATCCCAACGCTCAAAGTTCAGCGAATTGCCTCTTCCGGAAGCTTTCCTGTCCTGTGATTGGACCGTCGATTTGGGCTGGCGTTCCGGCGCAGAATGGCGTGCCAGTCCTTCCAGAACGCCTTCCTGTCCTAGTATTTGTGGTCCCTCGTTGCCCTACCAGCAGCCTCCTCCTGTGTATCCATAGTATTTCCCCATGAACCTCATCCTATCCCCTCATGTCCCCACTCCGCTGGTTCACATCTTGCTCTTGGGCTGCACCTCGCTCTCCAGCCGCTCAACGTTCACCATCTGGGGCACCAGCTCGTCCAAGTTGGTGGCGCCCAAAAGCGCCATGCTGGTCTCGATCTCGTTGCGCAGCATATTGATCAGCCGGACCACGCCTTGCTGGCCGTAGGAACAGGTCAGCGCGTACAGCGCGGGGCGTCCGATGCCCACGGCCGACGCGCCCAGAGCCAAGGCCTTGATGACGTCGGTTCCACGGCGGAAGCCGCCGTCGATGAAAATCTCGAACTTCTTTCTGATCTCGGGGTCGGTTACTAGGTGTGCGGCGTGCCTGCGGATCTCTAGGAGAACCATGAGGGGGGACTGCGCCGTGTCCAACGACCGGCCGCCGTGGTTAGACAGCACGATGCCGTCCACGCCGTGATTATAAGCCTCCACGGCGTCCTCGACCGTCTGAACGCCCTTCAAGACGAGAGGCAGGCTGGTCGTCTCCCGGATCCACGCGAGGTCGGCCCACGTCAGGCGTGGGTTCAGGAGGTGGGCGCTGCCGGCCTTGGCGATGCCTTGAGACAGCATAGCATCCTCCCCCCAGTTGGCGACCTTGGCGCGGTCGTCACGCTCCCGGCGGCCGATCACGGGACTGTCGACAGTCAGGAAGACGGCGCAGACGCCGAGAGCCTCGGCCTTGCGGAGGAGAGCGCGCGTCTTGTCGTAGTCCTGGCCCGTGTACAGCTGCAGGGCCAGCGGCTGCTGGTGGCCGACGCGCCAGGCAAAGACCTCTTCGTGGTTCGCAGTTGTCGGCATGCACCAGAGGATCCCCTCGCTGCCGCAGGCCCGCGTGATGCAGACGTCGCCCTTCATGTGGGCGTAGCGGCTCTGGCCGGTAGGGCTGATGTAGATGGGGAGCGACGAGGGCCGGCCCAGAATCTTCCGCGTCGTGTCGATGCGGCCCACGTCCCGGAGAACGCGCGGCCGAAAAGTGATACGCGAGAAGATGCTCTGCGCTTCGCGGAGGGAGACCTCGTCCTCCGCCCCTGACGAGTAGTAGGCCAAGGCCTCCGGGGATAGGTAGGTCTTGGCAGCCTGCTCGAAATCCTGGATGTTGAGTATGGCGTTCAGGGGCGGGTAGGGCAGCCTGATGTCGAGGTTGAGGTCCAGTTCACTGGGAGGTCGGTTGACGATCTTTACGGCCATTTCCTGGTCACACTTGCCAATGAGGCAAGCCGGTGGCAGAGTTCTCTCCACCAAAGTCTTGTCGTGGGCGCCGTCATACGACGGCGTCAGGTCGCTTCCAGCGTGCTTCAAAATTATTTGTGCGCCGCCAGGATGGGTATTGAGGAAGTCTGTGGAGGAGACAGTAAAGTGAGCACCCGAACGACTACACAGAAGCCAGGATCGCCAAGCAGATAGTGTCACTTACCGGTCACGTCCCAGACTTTATCATAGATGACAACCCAGCACGACTCCTTCGTGTTGTGCTGGCTCAGCTCGTCATAGCTGACCTCGTTGCTCAAGGCCTTGATATCGGGGGAATTCAGATTGGCCTGCGCCTGGACCTTGCGCAGCCTGTGCTGATCGCCAGACATCTTGGACAGGCCGGTCTGGCCGATGGAAACAAGGCGACGCGCCTTGCAGAGCTGAATCGAAGTAAGAAGAAAAAGGAGTAATACCGAAACTTGGATAGGAAGTGTTGTTGAACGCTGCCAAGCAAGGAGGACAGGTCTGAAGTCGGTCGATTCCCCGGAGCATGCGTGGTGGAGAAGATGATTTGCAAGGTCAGAGAGATCTGGGACGAGGAAGCATGCAAGAAGAACTTGGCAAGATTTGATATCTGGGGAAGAAGTTGGGTGGTGCGCTGGACCATCCTTCTCCACCAAGAGTGGGGGTACACCACCTCCATT
The DNA here is from genome assembly GCA_003049465.1 of Magnaporthiopsis rhizophila. Classification (NCBI taxonomy): domain Eukaryota; kingdom Fungi; phylum Ascomycota; class Sordariomycetes; order Magnaporthales; family Magnaporthaceae; genus Magnaporthiopsis; species Magnaporthiopsis rhizophila. The sequence continues at coordinate 18,362 of PYSS01000207.1, forward strand.
GGGCTTGAGCAAGCCTCAATTCCTGACCTTCAGCAACTCGCCGCGGCAACGATGGTTTTGGCCATACCGATAGCAAGAGGACACGACCTACGCCCCCCGGTCCCCGCCCCTCGTTGGGCATTTGCATCCTCCACCATTAATATAGCCACCCCTTGCTGCTCTGCTTCTTCTGTTCCAGGTCTTGCACAAGCATGTTGGTTACGTACAACGAGCGACGCTGGGGTGAGTTTTTCCCCTTCACTTCCTTAGGTCTGGGGAAGTCAGGCCTACCAACCTCAATACTAATATACCTACGTACCTAAGGTACCTACCTATTTAAGCTTGTAATGTCGGATAGAGAACCTAACCCGATGATATGGAGCAAGTTTCGTCGAAACGACGGCTCTTATTGGTTCCAGGGCAGCCAGATCGGGGTGAGGGATGCCGTCCTGTGGCCACCAGCACAGGTCTGCATTCTCGACACTGCTGGATACGAAATCCGAGACCTTGCACTCAACCTTGTATTCCAGGACACGCAGTTGACATAAACACCAAGAACCCACGGGGAAACGGATCAAGTGGGCATTGCCAGAGCGTCCATCCATCCGACTACCTCCTCCGGGCCGCCGAGGCTCGCGCTCCAGCCACCCGGCCACCAGGATTGCTCTGCTCCGGATAAAAGGACGAGGAACGCACTTACATAGCCAGACCAGCCCAAAGACTCAGTCTCGCGGCTTCCCAGCCCTCATATATCGAACGACACCGCGACCGCTTCAAGGCCCTCGCCTGACCGCAGAACGCCCATCGCCCCAGGCATGAAACCACGGAGACAGTCACGTTCGTTGGACTAGATACACTCAAAATTTCATGGCAGAAACCCTCGATTTATATGCCCAGCGCCCGAATGGCAAGCTAGGCCACGGTCCAGAGCGAGCGCGCACCAAACCTCCGCATCCCAACTGCTACCCCTTTATGGATGCTACAGGGCAGGCAAGAGGGCATTACCACGCCAAGGAATTGTCGGCTCCCAAGCAGTCAAGCGAAAATCATACGTTGGCATCGCGAGTCCAGTTTTGATGAGTTGCCACAGGAGCTACGGTATTGGGGTCAGGGGGCTATGCCTTCAGGTTCAGATCGTGATATTGGTTGTGCCATCTCTCACGACTCCATCTCCAGCGGATTACCGCTTTGCGCAGGCCAACGTGGATTTTCACATCAAGTCCAAAAGAAGGTAGGTGGTATCTACCTACCCACCTGGAACGCAACGCAGCACACGCCGTCGTTCCGCGATGCGCATTGCGTGTGGAGATTGCTGCGGGCCCGCATCGATCGATCCAGTTCTGGGCAATCTCTCCTCAGGCGCGAAGTTCGGGGATCCCGCAAAACCCACTGAATCGCTTCTTCACAGGCTTCTCCTTACGGGGCGGCGCTATCACACGGTTCCAGCACGAATACGAGTAGATTGCCCATCGGGACGTTGCTTTGCCCACACCACGCAGATTACCTGACCTCCCTTTTCATGCAGGAGGCTATGTACGCTTCAGGAGGCACGCTCCCAGCCCCTATCGCATCACGATCACGTCAATCATAAAAAGGACCGATCCGCGGTCTCTTCTTGGGTGAGCCTTGTTTTCGCATCATCATGTCACGCCTCGCCCAGCCAGACCATCAAGATCACCATCCCAGGTCCTGACATTCCTTTGCCGACAAGACAAACAGACGATCGACCTCAGAAGCCGCAGCAAAGATGTACTTCCCCGCCGCCGTCGCCTTCGTGCTCGCCGCCGCCTCGAGCGCGCTGGCCCTGCCGGCCCCCGCCGCCGACAACGCCGCCAAGGTCCTGGTCAAGGTGGACCTCCCGGCCCCCGGCAACTGGCTCGCGACCTCGAGCCTCTTCCCCGGGAATCTGATCGCCTCATACCACGGGGACGTGGACAAATATACCGCATCGAGCTGGAACGCCTACGTCCTGGAAAAGTGCCAGGGCTACAAGGCCTGCACCTCCACTGCCAGCTATCAAGGTATGCTACCTGCTCTGCTTCCTTGTCTTTGCCTACATAGTCTTGTGGATCTACGCAAGTACTTTTGACAACCTTTGCTAACCGGCGCGACACCCATCGACGGCATAGGCACCAACAGCGGAAGCACCGGCGGGCGCTACTGGTTCGGCGAGGTCTACCGTGGTGGCCCGACCACCCCCGCCAACTACGAGCGCGTCACTGACCCGGCGTTCGGCATCACCGACTCCCAGATGTACACCGTCAAGGCTTAGGAGGCTGCCGCGATGTCTGTCCGAGTACCTACACACTGTTGATCTCCGTGTTCGTGTAAATACTTTGGCACTTGGTGCAACGAGTCTTGTCCTGTCGGCCTCTGTGTCATTGTTTTGCTTGCGTTGTCAGCAGTCAGTCACCCCAGCATGCACTACCGCCCGCATTTCATTGTGTTAGGTGACGGTAACAAAGCCACAATGTGTCAACCAGTCTACCCCAGACTGGCATGCCATCATGCGTCACAGCTACGTTCTAGTCGTTTCCTCCGGCAATCTCAGGTAAGCCAGTCGCGGTATGCGGCTAGCCCTGGTGTGCTTGCCCTTGAAGACGGGTTTCCGCTGGAGATTTGTCGATGAGTAGAAGAGGGAGCCGGTCCAAAATAGGCCCAAGGGATCGAGAATATGTATCGTTGAACGTGGGCCTCCGTAGTAGCGATCAGGGCTGGCGATGCGTGATGGAGGCTACGCATGGTTGTAGAGTCGAACGGATCGGTGATCTGGAACATGCTGCTGCCGGTGGGGAGGCTCGGGCGACGAGTTGGTTACTACTCAGTTCGCTCAGAAGACGACCAGACAGCGGCATCACACCCACTCTGCATCTTGCCCGTGCCCGAAGCGTCGAGTCATGGGACGGAAGAGGGAACGGCGTGGGCTGGTAGTCTCACTGATTGACATGGCGTCATATCAGATTGGACGATGGAAGACTGGATGGACTCTCGTGGCAAGTAAGACAAGGCTGCCGTGGATGGACGAGGAAACAGAAGACTTTCTTTCTGGCTAGGTGCTACGCGCAAATGGAAGCAGGAGCAGAGAACTGGGCAATTATGTTTGCTTTAGGCTGTCTCGCGACAAAATTCCGTACTAAAAGCCAGGGATAGCTCAAGAAGACGATGGGCGGCGAGTCCTGGGTGGCCTGTTGAAGGATTGGGCTCCATAGCACAAATTCGCCCGCCGGAAATTTCGCATTCCAGCGGAGAATCACCGTCTCCAAATCCCAAATTTTGACATTCACTGGTGGCAACAGGTACAATCCGGCCGTTCCCTGCAATATGGCTTCCTTGTTTGCCAAGAAGCCCGTCGTCGCGTGCAAATGACATCTGCCCGGAGCTGAGCTGCCAAATATCGCCCCAAATCCGGCGCCGGACGCTCGCCACGCCTTTTCCAAGGCAGTCGGCCGAACAGTCGGCCATTGCCGGGCCAGGTTGATCCTGCTTTCACCCGCCCTCGCTCTTCTCGGACGCCGTATCCTGCGCCACAAGGGGGGGCCCACGTGGAGAGGAGACACAAACTCCCAAGAAGCGCGCGGTTATGCAGGGTTGGTGTCCTTTTCCTGGCTTCTGGGCCCAACGAACTGTCGAAAACGGCATGCTGAAACGAACTGCTCCCTGTCGCCATAAGGAGCCGCATTAACGCCGCAATCTCCTCCACGCGCTGCAGGCATGTCTCCCCTGTGCCGATTAAAGGCGCAAGCCGCCAAGCGTGGGGAGGATTTTCCCGCGAGTCTTGCTGCTTGTGCCTTTTTTTGGGCCGCACCCCCGGCTCCTAACGTAGATCACTAGCGGCGGAACAAAACAACCGCCCAGATGGACCATGGGTCAATCGCCGCGGTTTAATTATTTTTGTGCTGTTTGGATCGACGGCGTGCTGCTAGCTTCAGCATGCTAATGGGCCGCGCCAAGCCTGACTTGCAGCTCAACAAAGAACAGAACATAAAGCCGTCAATTTTGGGAGCCAACATGACAGCGTCCTTAATGCCGCCATACTTCGGCGGGCTCACAAACAACGGCAAAAAAGCCCCACAGCTTCGGCAGCCAGGAAGGTGGGCCCGCTTGACCGTTTATGCTTGAAAGTCTTGGCTTATCATCCGTCGTAAGATGGCCCTTGTTGGTGTGACACCCGCTCCGCGATCGAGCTACCATCATCTCTGGCCAATTATTTCGAAACAAACCCGCTTTGTCTCCTTCCTGCCATCTCATCAAGGAGTTCATCTGTTCTAGCTGCAGTTGAGATCGAGTCGCATTTAGTTACCCTCCCGGGAGATCGCCTCGCCAAGGCGGAGAGAGAACCAATTCTGTCGTCCTGGCTCGGCGGAGCAGATGGACTGTCGGGCACCGCGGACAGCACGGCCATGCTGGCGTCACGGTAGCATCCATCGTATTGGTGGGCGGCTCGGTTCGGCAAAATAATACATCGGCAGGATGGAACAAGCCGAACAAGCGGCGCCCTCCTGCTTGACGGGGCTCCCGCAATGGTCGGATCTAGTGATACCTCAACAGATGCGACCGAAAGCTGGGTGCTAGGGAAATATTCAAACACCCAATCTATAATTGGCCCGTCGTCTAGACGGCGCATTTGGGATGGCCCAAACGTTGGTGGACGACAGTTGGTGACAGATGAAATCCAGCTTCGTTTGGCAAGCCGAACCATGCGATCTGCTCAGTCTGTCCACCATTGCTCGCTGCCCGCCTCTCTCTATCCACACGGACGTCGGCACCGGTTGCCATGTTCGGTTTGACAGGCCGAAGAAAACAAAGCGGAAAACACAACGGGAAAAACGGACACCGCCAAGGTAATGAACCACTAAATCTCCCCTCTATTAGCTTAAACAGGCCAAGCCAAACGAAACCGCTTGTGTTTTAGCTCGACCGCCCTTTTTTCGTGATGGATGAGCCGTCGTCTTGCCAAGAAATCATCGGCCGACGGACACCTTGTCGACGAGACAGGGGCCGCTCCCATCTGTTCCCCACCTCATCCATGCCGCAGATCTGAGGCGCTGCCCGCCCTGCCAGGGCCCAGGGGCAATGGGGGGACGACATAGGCAGTGGCACCACAGACGGACCGGACCAGGGAGGCGGGATAGATGGCCACACCGCGCCAGCCTCGGCCTAGGACCGCGGCCGGCACGCCTCCCAGCCACGGGGAGCCAGCTCGAAAGATGTGATATAAAGGGACTTGTTGCCATCTCCCTCAGCTGTCCGTTTGTGATCTCACCCACCACCTCCCTCAGCGTCTCTCCTTTTCGCATTTCCTGCTTGGAATCATTTTCTTTGCATACGCTCTTTCGCCCATCTTTTGGCCATTACTGCCCAGTGCATTTCGCTTCGTTCCTACACGACGACTTGACGTCCGATCGCTACATCCCCAGCCTCTGTTGTTGCTTTGACACATCCTGCTCCAAACATCCTCCTCACCCTCTCCTCCGAACAAACAAACCATCTCACCAACCTCTACCAAGTCTACCAACCAACCACCATCACCATGAGGACCACCGGATTTCTCGCTGTCACTGGCCTCGCCGCTCTCGGCAGTGCCCATTTCACCTGGGACAAGGCCGCCGTGAACGGTCAGGCGGTCGGCGGCGACAACCAGTTCATCCGCAAGCATGACAACTACTACCTCCCCATCAAGTTCAACAAGACGCCCCAGGGCTCCATCACGCCCAACGACCCCGGCTTCGCCTGTAACAAGAACGCCAAGCCCGCCAGGGACGTGCTGAAGGTCAAGCCCGGCGACAAGGTCAGCATGAACCTCGGCTTCGGCGCCAAGCGCATGGAGCACCCAGGCTCCGTCCAGGTCTACGTCAGCCCCGTCAACAACGCCAAGACGGACGGCGGCAAGGACTGGTACAAGATCCACCAGGCCCTCCTCTGCAAGCAAGGGGCCCCCGAGACGCTGCGCAGCACCGCCTGGTGCATGTGGGGTGAGGGCGGCATCACGGCCCCCATCGCCGAGACCATGCCCAACGGCCAGTACCTGATGCGCGCCGAGCAGATGTCGCTGCACGGCGCCCACGACGGCCAGGCCGAGTTCTACGTCGCCTGCGCCCAGATCGAGGTCACCGGCAGCTCGGCCACCTCGCTGCCCGGCACCGCCGTCCAGTTCCCCGGCGCCTACAAGGCCACCGACAAGGCCGTCAACTTCAGCGTCTGGGGCCGCGCCACCTCCTTCGACACGCCCCCCGGCCCCGACGTCATTCCCGGCGGCACCATCCGAGGCTCGGCCAACGGCGCCGGCGGCGACAAGACCGTCACGGTTCCCGTTGGTGGTGGCGGCGGCGGCAGCGCTCCCGCTCCCGGTAACGGCAACAATGGAAACAATGGCGACAAGGACAATAACGGCAACAAGGGCAACAACCAGGGTGGCAACCCCGGCAACAACCAGCAAGGCGCCAAGACGGCTCCTCAGCAGCCCGGCGGCGATTTCCCTGGTGACTTCCCCAACGACGGCAACAAGGACAACAACAACCAGGGCGGCAACCCCGGCGATTTCCCCGGTGACTTCCCTGCCGGCTTCCCCGGCGGCAACCCCGATGGCAACCAGGGCAAGAACAACCAGCAGGGCGCCAAGGCCGCTCCCCAGCAGCCCGGAGGCGGCCCCAAGAACGGCAAGCCCGACTGCAACAAGAAGCGCGACATCCGCGCCCGTCGTGAAGCCATGCGGACGGCCCAGGAGTAAACCCGCTCCCCAGCCAGTGGCCGGAACCGGAACGGCAAGCTCCCTTCTGGATCTGCGCATAGAAATACTCCTTCGATTTTGCACATCTCTCTCTCTCTCTCACACACACACACACACACACACACACTTTTTTTACCCACCACAACGTGAGCAGGAAAGCACGGACAGCCGGGGGATGTCGAGCAGGGCGCGACGCTTGTCACTTCTTTTTGTTCGTCAGAAAGAGAGGACGGACTGGATTCTTGTTGAGGCCTAGGGCCTGTTCCATTTTACTCTTGTACATAGTCTTTTTGTAGCTGACCTCGCTTGGGCACCGCTTATGCAGATACTGTTTCCACCAGCTTTCCTTTGACGCTCCGTGACAATTGCCGACATGACACTCTTGCACTTGGAATTGGCATTGTTTTATGTCGTTGCCCGGATTCGGAAGACTGCTTTCACCAAGTGATGATGCCGCGTCTACTCAGCCCATCACTTCATCGCGTGGGCCAAAGCATACAAGACTGACCCCTAATGAATACCCCGCAGCTAGCTACCCTTCCTGCGACACGCACCTCCGGCACAACTCTCCATCAAACAACACCTTGCCACAGTTGGGGCAGACCGTCTTCGGCTGCTCATGGTCGCACAGCCCGATATGACCGGCGTCACTGATGGGTTTTGGGTGCCGCATATTCCTCGAAGGGTTATCGGGTTTTCCGAGATGCGGGCTATTTCTTTGCCAGATCAATCTAACAGGAGTAGGTGGTATGTTGTGTCCGAATAAGTGCAGGTGTGGCGAGGAAAGAAGTAGAATTGGTTAAACTTATAAGGCGGCCCGGAACACACTCGGAGTCACGAGACTAGCCGCATGGCTCATCAGACGAGCCGGGATTCTAAACAAGTCACCCTTCGGTGATGAATGACGCAAGAGGCGTTGCTGTCCTGGTCAAGGGCCTGCTGCCGTCAGGCTCGCTCAAACGTGGCTACGTCACAATAATACCATTCAAACCTCGACGGCAGAGGTGGAGGTGATACCCGGACGAACTGCTGCCCATTGAAGACGCTGGAGGGTGTGGAATTGCCTTGGCTTCTGGAAGCCGAGCGCATTCTTAGGTGCTGACTACAACAAAGGAGTGGTAGACTCGTCCGGCCACTCGTGACGCTGCTGCTGTTCAGAATAGCCTGCCTTCCGCATTGCCTCAACCGTTGCTTGTTTGCTCATCCCATCGTTTATATCTTCCCAATGCCTGCCCCCTGTTTCACCACCTTCTCCACCAGTTCAACAGGCGTCAGCTTGAACTTGTACGGGGCAGCGGTAAAGTTGCCTGTCCGCGTGATGTTGATTTTAGCCGGACCCCAGTCGTTTCCTGCGCAGTAGTTAGCATGCGAGCACGGCCGATCGAAACCAAAAAGAAATGGGGGGAGGAATGCTTACGGGCACCCAAGTTGGCGAACCCATCCAGCTCCTCATCGCCGCACGTGCAGGTGTTGGGCGAGTCCATGGGGATGACGAGCCCGTATGTGCTCAGGGCCTCGGTCGTGTTGCCGCGAAAGACGTTGCCCTCGACCAGGACTTGGTTGTCGGAGCGCGAGTGGATTGCCTGGTACAGGAAGTCTTCGTACAGGTTGTTGTAGACGTGCTGGTGTCCGAAGCGGCCGGCGGGGCCCCGCGTGCCCTCGTTGCGCCAGTGGTTGTGGTGGTACGTGACATGCAGGTGGCCCTGGTCCACGTCGCGCAGCGTGTCCGAGTTGCCCACCAGCGACGACTTCCAGTGGTCGTGGAAGTAGTTCCACGAGACCGTGATCCAGTCTGCGGCGCGGATGATGTCGACTTGACCGTCCTGTTCGGGGGAGGTCACAGAAAAGTCAGTATTCCCGTTTAGAGATGAAGAAAGGGAGGAGGGGGCTTCGCGCACGTAAAAATCAGGCCCTTTGCTGATGTCGGAAAAGAACTCGTTGTGGTCGACCCAGACCCTGGTCGTGTTCCTGATGGTGATGCCGTCGTTGCCTTCAATGTGCGAGATCTTGAGGTTCTGCAGGATGACGTTGTCGCCGTGGTACACGTCGATGCCGCTGCCCGTGATGTGCGCCGAGTCGCCCAGCCCGACCACGGACTTGTTGGACCCGACCTTGAGCCGCGACGGCAGCGCGATCTGCCCCTTGACCAGGACGATGCGTGGCTCGGTGCCCTTAACCGCAGCTGCTAGCGCACTCGCAGTGTCCACCGTCACCGTCGGCCCGCCCTTGCCGCCTATCGTCTTGCCGACCGGGTTGTCCTTGGCAAATCCTTCGACCTCCCACGTCCCATGGCTGCTTGCCGGTGGCGGGGCGGCGGTGGCGTGAGAACACAGCCCCAGGAGGGTGTTTGCAAGGACGGCAGACTTCAGCTTCATCTTTTGAGCGAGTGTGATTCTTTGAGAGAGCTAGGCGCCTGGTAGGAAGAAGGAAGCAAAGGGAGATGCCCGACCACCAGCGGAAGAGAGGACCGGCCTTTAATAAGGCATATGGCGGGCCGGCAACCGGGTCGAAGCCCCTTCTTCATCCCGCCCTGGGGCGGTCTCCTCTTGCATGCATTTTCTCCACAGGACTTGGCATCCCCAAACCCCACGACTAATTTGGGCAAGGACAAGTTCCCCAGGCACGAGAGCATGGATGTCCCCATTCCGCAGAAAAGGTGCCCCCTATCACCTCCACTTCGTTGACCAAAACAAAATGTCTATACATGTCAGTTCTAAATGACGAGAACCGTTTTTTGTATAGAAATCGTAGCATTCAAATTGCGGGAAACAGGAGAATCGAACAGACTTCTAGCCAGGGTCAACGGTTATACTCGTTGCCAACGGCAGGAGTTCGAACTACACGAGGATAGAAGTTCGGGGTCGTGAATTCTGACATTGAGCTTGGGTGCTCGTCCAATTGAAAAGGGGATCTTTTAGCATGTCGGCGGTATGGGGGCGCCTCTTACGCAGACATGGGGGCACCGAGTACGAAAATTTAAATCGTTCGGGTGCGGACGGCGGCATCAAGACTACCAGCGATGAAGGACCCAAATGGCGGGAAGCGACCCTGGATTCGAGCTGAGCTGGTTGCTTACGGGGAGAAACCCCTGGCAAACTACCAATAATTTCCGGATGAGGCAACTGTCCCCAAAAATCCCCCGTCGCTTGAGCTTTGCCGTTTATCCACCTGCGCAAGGTGCCGGCCTTGCCAAGGCCGACATGGGTCGCCGAGTGGTGGAATCTAGATTTCTCCTTGTCCGGCGACGTCGTAGAGGCGGCAAGCTGCAGGAGCCTCGCTTGCGAGATTGGAGTTAAAGCGGACGAGCATAGTTGGGGAAGTTGGAGGCGGTAAGAAAAAAAAGAAAGAAAGAAAAGGCTTGACCTCCTGTCTATATTCCAAACCCCCAGTGCTCAAATGCGAGAATCATAGCTGTGAATGGGAAAATCACATGGGCTGAGGGTGATAAGCCTTGCCTCGAGACAAGTGGGAAAGGAGCGCTCGCAGCGGGGAAGCGCAAACTGTGAAAAGCTTGGGCGAATCATGTCAGCTCCAAAATCTGCACGAGGAGGGTGAGGCGACTCACATGGATGGCAGGCATGCTCTGGCGGGCGCGAACGTCGACAGACTCCCATCTCCCCATCAACCCTCCCATTAGGTGCCTACAACCCGTAGGGCACTACGCCCTCTGTCGAGAGTAATGAGCTGGTAAATATCTCGACCGGGAAAACGTCAGCACACACAGGACCAGCGCATGTGCCACCCGATCGAGGAGAAAAGCATTGCATCCGTGTCGTCCTTAATGTGAAATTCTCCTCACTGCAGCATCAGAATTGTAGACAGCCCTAATTAGTCTACAGGTATCTGTACTCGCTCAACTTCATCCTGAGCCAAACAATCCACTTGCCAACTCCAGTCGGATGAGGAGGGAGCTCCAGGCTGCAAACGAAAGGTGCGCACTCGACAGCCTGCCTCTATCGCCGTCAAAACAATGTAAAAACTCCACGACGCCGTTGATGGAAATCATACAACCACCTTTCCACACCCTGGTTTGCAATGACCGCAGGCCCTCCCTTGAAGTAACCGTATCCATCACCACAACCAGGCCTTCCACTACCTATCCAAACCCTATGTTTATCTCCCATGGTCACCTAGCCGACCTTTTTTCGTTGGCCCCAGGATTGTGGTCCCGCGGCGAGGGACGAATCGACAGCTTCTCGCAAACGCTTGCCCCGTCCCTGAGTTGGTCATCCATGGATATTTCACCCCATAGCCCGACAACAAGCCTACTACCCAGGTCCACACAAGTTCGCCAACAGATGCTGGTCTGTCTATGCCCAACCTATGGGTGTATTGTGAGGTAACCGGGCTGAGCAGCGCGCGCGCGGCCGGGCCTCCTCGGCTGGGACTTCTGGGACTCGAGCCATCATGCCTCCTCGCCGCCGAGGTGGAAGATCTCGGGCCATCGCTGACTCCCCGAGCACAAATCTGACAGCCAGCCGCCCCGAAGCTGTCACTTGGGGCCCTATCTCACGGCCATACCCCCTACCCCGTACCATCTTGTGGATGCGCATACTTACGATTACGATCCCGAGCTGCCGACCACCACATTCGCACTACCAGAATCACGTCGTGCTGGATGCAGAAACACAGAAGCTTAAAGTGGAAAAGCCTTAAGTTCTGGTTCCCCCACCTCATAGTCCTCTAGGTTATTACCACCGCCCTCCTCCTCCTCCCGTTCTTCAGCCAGCTTGATCAAGCCGAGGACCTCACTTCCATACCCGCCCAACGGTCGACCCTCCACAGACCAGGCGGCCAGCCTGACCATTGAGCGCCTCTTCGGCGCTCGCGCCTCCTTCAGCCACACAATAGCGCTCCCCGTCATCGGCCAGTTCCGGTTGCTGATCGCCAACGGCAGCGACGCCATGGGCTTCACTGGTGACATGGACAGCGACTTCATCTTGACCGTCTGCCCCGGCGGCAAAGGCGGCGCCATAGCCTCGTTCCGCCAGGCCATCGACAAGGACAACCTGCCCGAGGTGACGGGCCGCCCCCTCGCCTAGGGCGTTGCCGTCAACACCATAACACCACCTCGCTCCTATACACCGACGCCGCCGTCGGGCCTAGGTCGGAGCAGGCGACCCCCGATGCCGTCATGAGCTGGGCCGCCTTGTCGTCCCGACAGATCTCAGACATTGCGTCTGCACGAGCAACCCCGGCCGTCTTGTGGCTGCCAATGGAACGGCGGCAACAGGGACGGCTCGGAAAGCGGCAGCGGCGACTGTGAATACCTAGCTTGCAACAGCAGCAGGCAAGTCAGGTACTTCTTACCATTATGCGTTACATATCGCATGTCGGGACTAAGATCCAGCTGGCCTTTGTACCCATATACCTTGTACTACTGTTCTTCTTTGTTCCACTCTTTCTCCTTTGCTAAATTCGCCGAGATCCTCCGTCATCATCCATCAGTACCTAAATTCCTGCTTCACAAGCTCCTCGCTCAGCTTCCACAGCTCCTTCACCGCCTCTGGATCGCGCGCGTGCTCGGCGCAGTGCGCCAGGCTGGCCTCGCCGTTCATCACATACGCTGGCGACTTGGCGCGGCATCCCCGGGTCCAGCGCAGCGATGAGCGGCGTGGCGGCGATCTGGTCAAAGGTTTTGAAGCGCGGCTCCTCGAACTGCAACTCCATGCCCGTGTTCCTCTTCAGCACCCCGGCGATCTCGCCGTAGTCACTCCGCGGTCAGGTGCGCGCCCAGGCGCGTGTCGTCATTGTAGCACGGGCGCGCCGCCGTCGCCGTCACGCCTCTGGCCGCGAGCCGCGCGCAGATGCCGTGCGCGGACAGCACGTTGGCCGTCTTGGCCTGCCCGTATCCGGTCCAGGGACCGTACGTGCTCCCGCCCGAGAAGTTGTAGTCGTCGAACCGGAATGAGCTGATCATGTGGCCCGAGCTGGTCAGGTTGACGACGCGCGCGCCACGGGCCGGGTCGGCGGCGGCCGCAGCGAGCAGTGCCGGCGCGAGCAGGTTGGCGTGCAGGAAGTGGCCGACGTGGTTGGCCGACGGTTGCAGCTCTATCCCCTGCCTGTCCACGCCGTACTCCTTGAGGGCCATGACGCCTGCGCAGTTGACGAGCACGTCGATCCGGGGGCGTCACCGCCAGGACCTGCGCGGCGGCCGTGCGCACCGAGGTGTGGTCCGTCAGGTCCGCCTGCATCAGGGTGGCCTTGGCCGTGGTGCGGCCGGCCGCGGTGGCCTCGGCGGCGATGCGCGCGAAGACGGACTCGACGCGCGAAGCGGTGCGTGACACGACGGCGATGTGGGCGGGTGAGCCACGCGCCAGCATCGTGGCCATCTGGCTGCCGATGCTGGGCTCGCCGGCGCCGGTGATGACGAAGGTGCGGCCTTTGATCTGGTCGGGAAAGGCCGCGATGACCTCCTCGCCAGTTGTGTAGCCGTTGAATGCCGGCATTTGTGGTGCCTTGTTTGGGGCCATGCTTGGGGTATGATTTGATCGGAGTACAGTATGGGCCATGAGGCGTGTCCTTGCCATCAAGGATAGTTCTAAGAGATGGCAGAGAGCCCTTTTTGTACATGGCAGGAAACGCATCGTGAACAGCAAGACGCATCGAGTCCGAACCTCTCGCAAAACGGGCCGGAGTTATCACAGGGGAAGAGCTGTTAGTCCCGTGAGACTCCATTCCCTGGTGCCTGAATTTCCCTTTCGGGAAAGGGCCTGTGGTTCCAAGTCTTGGGTATGGGTCTGAATCCCACACTTACAGGGCCCTTGGATTTTAGACAGCGAGGCAACAGATATTCACGTCCTAAAGCCGTCGGGCGAAATTCTTGGGCTTAAATGACAGTGGACTTCTTCAAAAGAACATCTTTGCCTGTCTGATTTGTCACGGGGATTTTCAAGCGAACAAATCAAGTGTGTGGAATTAATCATTCAGAACAAAAATGTGTCCTCCTAGAACCAGCGCTTCCAGTTAAGTTCAAGGTGAATACCTGGTTGATTATTTCAGTTGATATGAAAAGATTGCTCGGTGTTCTCCGTCAGAGAGGCAGAAGAACAACGTCAGGTCCCCATGTCCTCGGGAAACTCTCGAAAGTGAAGTCTGGCTACCTAGGCGCTGGTAGAAGTGCTGTCTCCTGGCTGACAATAGCCTCAAGAATGTCAGAGGTGTAGTTTCTAAGAGAGATGGCGACTTCGATGAGCCAAGAGAGCTCTAGAGCCAACCACAGCGTCTTGAGCACAGACTAGCCCGAGTTATGAGAATGGACAGCAGAAACTCAGAGAGTCCAGGCCCGAGTGTGCCCATCTGACGGAACGTCTGTGCCTCCATTTCCGTTGCCAGCCGCCACTATGCACGCTAAAGGGTCCGGCCATGTGGTCGACACACTGAGCCTCTCGCTTGGTGAAACGGCTTGGTCCATGAGTGTTGTGCATGACTGTTTTGTTTTCCCCTGCGTTCGTCCAGCAGCCGTAAGCGGGCGGTCTGAGGCCGATGCTCAGATTCGGCGAAGGTCCATGCGATCATCCAGTTTGTACAAGATGGTGATCCTCGTGATGGCCTCCTATGGTAGGAAATGGGCTCCTATGATGGTGACCTTCTTTGGGCGTAATTATTTTCAACCACTTAAAAACCGCCCTATCCTAGGTACAGAAAACAAGAACACTCGTCCCGATTCAGGAATGTATCTTCTATCTTATTTTTTCAAGCATTTCATTAGATATGCAGCTACTAGACGGGGATGCGGGATGCCGACAGCATGATCTGGTTGGACGCGTCAAGGATGGTTGCGGTCCGGCGGGATGCTGGATTTTAATTACTCGTCGTTCACTATCTATATGTCTGGTTGGGACAGGGACTCGCAGAAGCAATATCAGACGAACCAAACGCCTCCTACCCAGCATTCAGAGATGCAGATGCGAAGTTTGCTGATCAATAGGCGGGCTCCCCGCGGTTGCTGCTTGACAATCACACCTCATTCCTCGACAAACCCGCATGCATTCATCCGTAGAGACATTCAAGTCGTCAAGGGTAGTTGCAGGTATCCGAACCAAGCCCCTCACGTGGGTGAAATCCCTGGGACGTGATGTCATGGTATTTCACCTACAAGCCTTATACGAGACGGGAGTATTGTGAGCATTACGCCACTGCCAAATACGACGCTGGAGGTTGGAGGGGATTACAAAAGTCCAGCTTGTCAGTAAGTAACCGAAGGCGGACCTTTTGATAGGTGTTTTTCCGCAGGAAAGGTGCGACGAGCCGTCGAAAAAAATTATTGGGAGTACAAAGCATCCTCCCTTTCGCAGTCGACGCTAGCACCCGGCCCGTGTCACACCCGAGCCGCATTTGGAGTGACACTCATTCCTCGGCCCCTGAGAGGTTAGAGGCAATACCATTGGGAGGGACGCCAGCACACGGATTAGGTATTGCTTCGGCGAGCCCTACAAGACCGGAATGATCTTGGATGGGGAAAAACAATTGGCACACAAAAACAATGGATAAAGCGGGGAAGGCGAAGGGCGGTAAACCTATGTGTGCGATCGAGATTGATGCGATAACCGCGGCTTGGCCGGGATTCGCTTTTTGGAAATGGTGTCTCCATATCGGCAGACCAGGGCGTCGTCATCAAAAGAAAAAAGCTCCGACGGTCGGAGGCCGGGTAGGCCGCCATTGGTGCTTCGGGCTGCTTGGGGCGTGAGCTTTACACAACAGCTCCATGCATGCAGCAGGGCGTGCGTGGTGCGACCTCAAACAAATGCGGGAGTCCGGGAGGAGCAGAACCAGGCCCGGATTGGAGGGCGCTTGTGTCGCCCCGGCCGGGGATGATGCGTCTGCGGGAACCGGTGAATACGGCCCATTCCTCGTCTGGCTCGGCATGATGACGATCAAGGGAGGGGGGATGGGAGCGGTGTCCATTGATGCATATTGCGCTGGCGGCATCGTCGGACTTTTCTTTTTGGGCTCGATGGTGGAGACCGATTAGGGAAGGCGATCGACATCTCTGGACTTCGGCGCATCGGAGAAATACACGAAAGGGCGAAACAAGAGCAGGGCTGTGGGAAGAGAATGGAGAACTTGTAGCCAAGCCAGGAGGTAATGTGGGATCATCTCTGCGGGAAGCCGGAGCCTGCAGCATGTTGGCGGCCGCACTAGACAAAAAGCACCGCAGCTCGTCCTCCTGCGTGCGTAGCCCGGGTCTCGGCCGCGAATGGGAATGGCTCCTAGGCGGGCCGTGGGGAAGAGGACGACCGAAGACGACTGGGCCACGTCCACCCGGCGTCGCGGGAGGCGGCGCGGCCCCCCTGGATCCCAATTACGGGCAAGCCTTGCTCTGCTGTTCCCTCTTCTGTCTGTTTCAGCTCCGCTGCTTCGCACGCCCTAAGCCATTCTCAGCCCAGAAGGAGGCGTCCGGTTTCCGGCCAAGGCCAGCCAGCCTCCAATTCGCTGGGGGGCAGGTCGAGCTCGCTTCTTCGGGACCGGGACTGGACAGAAAGATCTTGAGGCCTTTCCAATCCTGGGTGCTACGAACTGTGGGTTGTAGGCGTGTCTTTGCGAAAAGACCGAGAGTTGCAGTTTGGATGCAGGAAAATGATGCAAGCCCTCATGGCCGCGTCTGGCCAAGATCGCCCTCTCCGCCATCGACGCCGGCACTGCCGGTCAGTGCGGTGGTCAAGTGGTCGGCGCTTCTACATACGGCCCCCTGCGACCAGGTGTTCACGTCAGGGGGTTTGGCGAAGCGGCAGAGAAGTGCTTGGGGCACGGATTGATGACGGTCAAAGTGGCCCTGATGAAAAAAAAAAAAAAAAAAAAAAAAAAAAAAAGCAAAAGTGGCGGTGGAGAAGGCTGGTGACGACCGTGGATCCGGGTCGATGATGAGGCTGGATAGTGAATGGCATCATCAAGCCGTCAACTTCCAGGGAAGACAAGACTTCCTGGGGCTGGGAGCGCGCCATTAGGGTTCGCTGTGCTGAGCATCATCGAGTTCAGTCCGTAGACCGCTGGCCCCAAACCCTGACGCCAGCCTCCTGAAACACCCAAACACTTCTGGAAGAGCCGGGCACAGCGCACAGCTAGGAGTCACCAGACTCAAACCATAGATGCAGATGCAAGCAAACCCGCAAACCCCAGCCTGTTCCCGCATCACGGCATACATATAATGTATGCGGTCAGCAAGCAGCGGCGCCAGCACCAAGCGCAGTATTTTGTGCAACAAACCGTGAGACAAGAAATTACTCCAACGCAGGGCACATATTCGATCTTGGGGAACAACCCACGCCAGCCGCACCAAAAAAAAAAAAAAAAAAAAAAAGAGGCGAAATATGCACAAAGGAGCGCTAGAGACGGAAGAAGAAGGGACGAGAACTATGATCGGAAAAACGAAAAAGTAAAATGGCCAGACAGGGGTCGAGCTTGGGGCTGGCTGCCAAGACTAGTCTCTAGCGGACGCCATCGTGAGGCCGGCGGTGCCACGTCGGTTCTTATTTTCCATTTCTGGTTATTATTTCTCGCCCCTCTCGTATTTGTGCCTTTTTTTTTTCTTTTCTTTTTTTTTTCTCTCCCTTTTGTGCCATCGACCTTCCCTGTCTTTGTGCACATTATTATGCACAAATATCGAATGGAGGCACTCCAAGAACGCATCACTGCGTCAGCACCGCCGGCAAACATCGGACAAGAAGCAAGTTGGAGAAGGCTGGTTGGTTGCATGACGCATCATCGTCTGAAGGCGAACAACGGACGTGCCTGCGCAGCGGCGAGGACGACCCTGTGCGTTCGCGCCTGGTTGGTCCCCGCGAGTCCGTAGTATAAATAAACCCCATTGGGGTGAGGGGCTTCTTTTTTTTTTTTTTTTTTTTGTTGTTGTTCTTGTCCTCCTCGACCCAACCATTCCATTCTTTCTCTTCTTTGTTGGCCCTCCCCTTTGGGCTGCCAGCAAGCTGTTTCTGCACCGCTTGACCGCCTGGCGTTTGTCGATCAGAGCCTGCCTCGGGCCTTTACGGTTGGGGGCACTGCCTAAATGGGCGCATAGCTAGGTACACTCGGTGAAGGCCCTCCCCACACGCTGCAGTGACAACTCAAAATTTACGTCTCGATCGACCAACAGCGGGCTGCCAGGCGCAGAGTGGGTGTGCAGCGGCAACTCCTGACTGCCGGGATCTGCAGCATCCGGGAGGGGAAAAAAGAAAGGAAAAAAAAAAAAAAAAAAAACACACGCAACGCAACCAGCCGGTGAAGCGACCGGCCACCTCCCTTGCTTCTTGCGACGACGGCTCCTGCTGGCCTCGAGCTACGATGTTCAGCACCCAGTCGATCCGACCTGCCAGCACCACCCTCGTGCCCTTCCCGTTCTAGGTGACAGCTGGAGCAGCGAGCCGCCTCAGACCCTGCTGGAGCTATCAGTTGTCGTCAAGGGTGGCACGAACCATCCATGTCCAGCAGCATCGCTCCCGGAAATCCGCCCACCACCCTCCCCTCGGTGGCAAGCAGCTCAGGCGCAGAGAATACATCGGATCGTCAAGAGCGCGTTCGTCTTCAACCGCATGGGGAAAGCTCGTCGTTAGGCGCGCTTGCGAGCACGAAAACCACATAGCCCTGTCCATTTTCCCACCTCCGTAATTGGACCCCCGGTCTGGCGAACAAGCCAACCCCGAACAGTGCAGCGACAAGAGACCACGCTAAATCATCGCCAGCCAGTTCTGTCTTGGGCTGCCTCTATCTCCCTGCCCACCCGTTGGCGTACCGACAGGGAGTCTGCATTCCTGCCCTGCCGCTCGCCTTGGAGGCATTAGGCCAATAACTAGCCACACACCCTCCCCCAACACGCGCAAGCGCAAGCTCAAGGAACCTTTTTTGGCGAGTCCTTAGGCTCACTTTTTCATCCATTTTTTTCTTTCCTTTTTTTTTTTTTTTTTTTTTTTTTTTTTTTTTTTTTTTTTTTT
>PYSS01000208.1:0-36785 GCA_003049465.1 Magnaporthiopsis rhizophila
CCCACTGTGCGTTCTCCATAAACGAAAAGGAAAAAAAAAAAAAAAAAAAAAAATAAAGGAACAACGGGCAGTCCGACAAAATTTCACAAGGACAGGCCATCGCGAGGGCAGGACATAACTAAAACATGAAGAACCAGGCCGTAAAACTAAGAAAGCAAGAGAACGGCGCTCCAACTTCATCACGTCTCCGGGCTTCACATGACGTGCGGCTGGGGCATGTGGGCATGCGGCACCTGCGGCCGCTGGACCCTGCGCCAGTCGACGGGGTCGCCCAGGTCGCCGGACCACGTGAGCAAGACCAAGGAGACGAGGGCGGTCTCGCTGCCGTAGCGGTACTTCTTGTCCATCTCGGCGAGGTCGATGGTGCCGAGGAACCTGGGCACGCAGGATCCCACGGGGACGTCGACCTCCCTCTCGAGTTCGGTGACGAGCTCGGGGCGGACGCCCTTGGCGACAAGAGTGTAGCCGTATCCCTTGAGCGTCAGCTTGAAGGTGGCGCCCCGGCCGCCTCGATGGGTTATGGGCACCAGGCCGTCGTCGTCCGGGTCGCCCACGTCGCCGTCGAGCTGGGCGTGAAGGAGGCTCCGACACTCGTGCAGGGTGATGGCATGAGCCCCGCTGCCGTTCCGCTGGTGGAGTCGAGCATTGGGGCACGACATGTCGAGCGCTTGACCCTTGCCTTGACTCTTGATCAGGCCGCCGAGGCAAGCTTGTGTGCAGAACGGGGGCCCGTCGGTACGGGGCGGGTGCGAATGCGAGTGCTGGGTTTGCGTCTGGGAGGAAGACCCTATCTGCGAAGACGAGCCGATGGCGCCCGAAAACGGGCCCTGGACATGCTGGGGCTGTGGCTGGGCGTTGTTGGGCACCGGCTGCTGCTGGGGATGGTGGGAGAGAGGGAACAAGAACCACGGCTGGAGAGCAGCGAACTGCGCGTCGACAACAAAAGCCGGCTGAGGAAACTGGGGCTGCACGTGGTAGAGTTGGGGCGGGAAGACATGGGCCGGCTGGGGAGCATGGGGCTGCGAGCCCGGTGCCTGGGCTTGCTGGGGGGGCGGGGCCTGGGTGGAAGGGGCCGGTTGGCTCTGTCGGGGGACCTGAGTGGTCGAGGCCGAGCGGCTCTGCAAAGGACGGGCCTGGGCGATCGAGGACTGCGCAGGAGGGACCCGAGAGGTCGAGGCCGAGTCGTTCTGCGTAGGAGGGGCCTGCGAGCACGGCCGGGGCTTCTTGGAGGCGGGGGCAGACGAGCTCGAGGCTCCGCCGTCATCTTGGTGACTCAGGGTGCTTGACATCTGCACCGCTGACGAACCGGTTCCGTCCAAGCCGTCCGACTCGGCCGGTCTCTTTCTCGCCTGGGGGAGGGGGTGAGGCGGCACGACGGGCATCTGTGCCGGCTGAGGCCGAGGTTGGCCGGCCGGTCCCTGCATCGGCGGAGGCGGAGGAGGCACCGGCACCTGCATCGGCTGGGGCCGGACGTTAGGGAACCCGGCCGGCCTCTGCGTCGGCTGAGGCTGAGGGGGAGGCTGGGCGTGAGGCGGCCCGGCGGGAACATGCGCCGGCCAAGGCTGGGACGGGCGGGCCGGTCCCTGCATCGGCTGGAGCTGAGGCTGAGGCCGGGCCTGGACGCTAGGAAGCCCGGCCGGCCTCTGCATGGGCCGAGATTGAGGCTGAGGCTGATGCAGAGGCGGAGGCGGCCCGGCCGGTCCCCGAATCGGCTGTTGCTGGGCGCCAGGAAGCCCGGCCGGCCTCGTCGGCTGGGGCTGATGCGGCCTGACCGGCCTCAGGCCCGGCAAAGGCGGAGGCGGAACCGGAGGTAGCCCCTGCGCCGACCGTACCTCGTCGATAGAAAACCCGGCCGGCAGAGGCCTCGGCGGAGTCTGAGGCGTAGCCGGCGGCCGTGGCCGGACCCCAGGCACCTGGTTCGGCGAGGGGGTGCGCACTAGCCGGATCTGTATGTCGGCGTCGGGGATCGACATGACCCTCGGTGGACCCCTCTTGTTGACCTCAGGCATCTCCCGCCAGGCGGTTTCCCAGTCCAGAGTCCAGGTCTGGAGCTGGGCCTTGGCGGCGTCGCGCTCGGCCTGCGAGGGCGGGGCCCGGTTCTCGTTCGGCTTGCCCAGGGCGAGGAGGGTGAAGGCTAGAAGCTGGCCGAGGGCCGAGTAGTAGGCTGCTTCCTCGGGTGCGGCCTGCTCCACCTCGGCAACCGGCTCGGCCACGTCGTAGTGCAGCGTCGTGACGTCGGCCCAGTCGATCCAGAGAAAGACGTAAATCTCGCCCGTCGTCAGCACGCCGTACTCGAGGCCGTTGTCGATCATGGAGTCGAACACCTCGACGAGGGCGGCCACCGTCAGCTTCTCGGCGTGGAACCTGTACGACTCCTCCCCGTCGTCGGCCGGCGGCGTGGGTTGGCTGACGATCCGGGAGACGTCCAAGGTGCCGTGGAGCACGGTGTGGAGCTGCTCCATGGTGAGCTTGGCGGGCGTTTTGCACCCGATGATGTAGGCCATGTCCGGTTCGGGGTCGCCTTTGTCGAGGCGACGCAGGCAGACCTGTTCGGACCCGAGCGGCCTCGGGTTCCGAGGAGGGTCCGTCTCTGCCTGGACCGAGTCGCAGTGGTGTTCAAGGACGACGCCGTCGCCAAGCTTGTAGCAGGCAGTCATGCATGCCATGTCTTTCAACTGATACAAGATGTACCTCAGCGGCTCCTCCGTTGTCACGCGCTGGAAGTGTGCCAGATCGTCTTGGCTCGAGACGTTGTGACACATAATCCTCTCGGCGAGGCCCTCCATGAAGGATATGGACTCGTAGAGCCTCTCGCTTGACCTCAAGGGCTCGTCGAGGTCGCGGAAGATGGCGCTTTGCAGGACTGCAAGGTTCGCCCACGGCACAATACGCGCAGGGCAGAACCTGGCGACTGGGCTTTTGATGGAGCCGTCGGGCATGTCCATGGCGATGTCCAGCTCGCTGTAAACCATGTTATGGCATGTGGTAATGTACTTGTTCAGATTCGACTGGCTGTTCTTTGCCTTCTCGGTCAGGTAGAGCTGGTGCTCTGCGGCGTACCCCTGGTCGGCCGCGTCTCGGATCTGCTCTGCTTTGACGCGAAGCTCGTCAATCGCCTTGACGAGCTAGAGGTGCAGCTGCTGGTTAGCTAAATCTCGGTGCTGGAAGCCTGGTTGGAGAGGCAGTTGGTGCACGTACCTGGTTGGAGAGAAGCAGTTGCCGCAGCATATGGCGATTCTGGGCCCACAACAGCGGGTCGGGATGCTGAGGAGGCATGTTGGCGTGGTCGGGCAGAATCTCGGAACTTGGCCGTGGCAGTCAAGGGGAAAATCTCGGTGATGACGGCAAGGCGAGGTAGAACTTGGCCGTGAAGGAGTCAAGGCAGGTAGGCTGGCCTGGCAGGTCAAGCCAAGGGAGAAGGGAGAATCTGAGTGACAGCGGCAAGGAGAGTGACCTTGACCGTGGAGGAGACCAAACCAGGGGAATCTGAGCGTGGCAGAGCCAAGGCAAGAGAGCCCGGGTCGTGGGAAGCGGTCAGGCAATCAAAGATCTCGGACCGCGCCAGGAGCCCAGAGCACAAGAGAGTTTGAATGATGGGGAAAAGACAGACGATAAGATCTTGGACCGTGTCGAGAAGGCGGCCACAAGCGAATCTTGACCGTGGCAGGTCAAGCCAAATGGAGAATTGCAATGATGGCAAAACGGCAGAAGAGAACTCTGCCGCGGCAGGCTGAGACCAAGAAGTGATGACAGAAGGCAGGGCACAAGAGAGCGCGTGGGAAAGAGTCAGACGATCAAAGATCTCGGACGCGTCAGGAGCCCAGAGCACAAGAAAGCGTGGAGCGTGGGGGAAAAGTCGGGCAAACAAAGATCGGACCGTGCCAAAAAAGGCGGCCGCAAGAGACTATTGGGAGCGTGAGAAAAAGCTAGGCAAACAAAAGATCTTGGACCGTGTCGAGAAGGTAGGATAGAAGAGAATTCTTGACCGTAGAAGATGCAGCAGAGCATCAGCCTCGGAGTGAGATTGAGAGCAACGAGCGAGGACCAAGGCGTGATGTGGTGGTGACGGTGGTGGTGAGAAAGAAAGAAAGAGAAATCAGGTCGGGAGAGAAGGGCAAGAAGACGCCAATTTATGGATACCTGCTTCGGTCTGGGGACGGACGCGTCGAGGGAAGGTGCAGCCGCCAAGGTAACAGTACCACCTCCCACGCCGAGCCCAGACCGCAAAAGCTCCTTCTCGTGGCAGGCAAGTCGCTACTTCCCGCCTTGTGCGTCTAGTAGTACCTTGCCCTTCCCCTCAACTCCCGTCCTCTCTTTCACATGAAGATGCCCATGGAGGTGAAAAATGATGCAGCGGTTTCTGCAAATTGCTGCCTCCCTTTGGTGTTGGTGCCGCCGCTCGGTCGCGAATCAAAACGAAAAGGACTCACTCGCCGGACCATGGATGTCGTGTCGCCCGAGGTTGTCCGTTTGGCGTCCGTCCGCACATGTAGCTAGCCACACGCACATCGAAGGCCCAATGGGCATTTGACAAACAGACGGGCAACGGCCGGCCGATGCAATCAATGCTGTATAGTTCTGTTTTGGCATCCCGAGAAGAGGAGCTGCCCGGTCAGGGCTCTAAGTCTTGCCCAACCAGAAAAGGGACCAACACGCTTGGCGGTCTGCCAACCGGAAATGGCCACCACCACCAGCTTGGCGCTTTTGGATCTCGACCTCGCCGTTTTCGTGTCTTTGCAGTGCATGAATGCCGGATGTGTTATGTGGGCAGCCGGCAGCCGGTCAGGCTCTGGTCTGCCAACCGGAGAAGGACCATCACGCTTGGCGGTTCGGTCTCGACCTCGCTGTTTGCGTGTCTTTGCAGTGCGCGTGAACAGCCGGCAGCCGGTCAGGCTGGTCTGCCAACCAGAAAAGGACGATCACGCTTGGCACATAGTGTCGGGCCTCGCTGTTTTTTTTTTCTTTTTTTTTCCGTGTCTTTTGCAGTGTGCGTGTGCATGAATGTTGGATGGGACTATGTGGCAGCACCACACCATCCGCTTGGCTTTTGAATACGTGGCTCGCCCAAGGGCGAGACGTGGAGGAGCAGACGAGGCGAACCAACCAAACAGACGCCGACCCCAGTTGCCGGCCGGCACGGGGTTACCCAATTCCACCTCGCCGATCAAGAGCCCAGACCATTCAAACAACAGATTGAGCCGTGCCGTGTCCATCGCTCCCAGGTCCAAAGACGAGGCGAACAGACACGCCGACCCTAGCCGGCACGGGTTACCCAATCCCGCCTCGCCGAGCAGAGCCAGAACCATTGAGCCGTGCCGTCCCATATGCACCACGAAAATGGTGCATGCTGCACGATGCCAAAAGCAGCAGAAGCGATACATGGGTGAGGATGCAGTCGAAGCCCAGAATGGCCCATCTATTGAGTGGCGAGTGGGCGGGCATCCCTCCCTCCCCTGGACGGTCTGGCAGTATCAGTCACTATCCTATCGAGTGGCGAGTGGGAGTGGGAGTGGGAAATCCTCTCTCTCTCCCGCAGCGGTCGGCCTGGCAGTATCAGTTCGGTGTAGTATCAGTTCGGTGTAGTATCAGTTCGGTGTAATATAGGCAAAGTCGTGACACGGGACATTGACAAAATGTGGCTATGACGGTGCATGGCATGTGCACCGCGAGCACAGCTGGCTGCCCCAGGCTATGATGGTGCATGGCATGTGCATCGCGAGCACAGCACAACGTCAGCCGGCCAGCTGCCAGAGGCTATGACGGTACATGGCATGTGTATTGCCAGCACAGCTGGCTGCCCGAGACTATGATGGTGCATGGCATTGTGCATCGCGAGCACAGCATAGCACAGCACAGCACAGCACAGCGCTGCCCGAGACTGTGACGGGCCAAACGGGCGCTTGCAGCGGCGAAACCCCCCAGCAAGCCACACGGGCCACGGAACGACATGCGGTGGTTTTTGTTTTGGGAAACCCCGAGGTGCGGCTGGCTGGTTTGATAGGTGGTAGGTGGGATGTTGGTGTGTGGCTGATATTATTCATTTTGGCAACGGGCGCTTGCAAGTGGGGAAGGGAGACGACCAGCCAACGACGGGGAGATGATGCGGAGGAAAAGAACCGACGATCGGGTTTTGGTCGGCGATCGAACACTTTGCCGTTGCCTGCCGCTCAATGCTCGGCTCAATGTCGAAGGTGTGGTCGGGTTGGGTTGCCCTGCGTTTACATGCGTCGTTGGTCAAACAATAGCCATGGAGCCAGCCAGCCAGCCAGGCCGTCCTGCATCTGGGCTGTCAAGTCCCGGCCAGAGAGCTGAACTGTGCCTATATAGATCTGGCCGGCTACAGTCCCTTGCTTCCCGCTCAACCCTCAGTCCAGCTTTCCCAAAGTCGAAGGTGTGGTCCGGTTAGGCTGCCCTGCGTGTGCATAGCCATGGAGCCAGCCGGCCAGTCAAGCCGTCCTGCATCTGAGCCGTCAAGGCTCGGCTAGAGGACCGAACTGTGCCGACATGGGTCTGGCCAGCTATAGTCCTTTGTTTCCCGTTCGATGCTTAATTCAGCTTTCCCAAAATCGAAAATATGGTCCGGTTGGGCTGCCCTGCAAATACATGCTTTGCCGATCATAAATAATATAACCATAGAGCCAGCCAGCCAGCCAGCCAGTTAAAGCCGTCCTGCATCTGAGCCGTCAAGGCTCGGCTGGAGGACTGAACTGTGCCGACATGGGTCTGGCCAGCTATAAGTCCTTTGTTTTCCCGCTTGGTTGCTGTCGGCGTCTGCCCCTCTCGATACTCGGTTCGGGTTGCAAATGGTGTTTGTATTTGCATGCGTCGTTGGTCAAATAAAAATACCAGCCAGCCAACCAAACCAAAGCCGTGGGTGCATCTGGTCTGCTCAGAGAACTGATCTGTTTTCCCGCCCACTTGCTAGGCCGAGATGGAAGGCAGCCAGCGGCACGGAGCGATCGGGGTTTGTGAACAGTTCGCCCTGCCGGTTCGGCTTTCTCAAAGTCGAAGGTGTGTCGGGTTGGGTTGCCTTGCGCCTGTATGCGTCCAGTCGCTGATGCCAGCCAACCGAGCCCCGCTGTCAGGCTCGGCTAGAAGAGAAACGTGCCGATCAGATTCAAGTCTATATAGATCTGGCCGGTTACAGTCCCTTGTTCCCCCGCCCGGCTTGCAGGCCAAAGTAGAAGGTAAAAGGCAGCCGGCGGCACGGAGCCACCGGGGTTTTCTGGGACAGGTCGCCGATGCCGCGCTCGCTCGAGTACCCGGTTCTGGCTTCCCAAAGTAAAAAATTGGTCGTCGGGTGGTTTACCTTGCGTCTGCGCGCGTCCAAGCCGTTGATCAAACAATATACCAGCCAGCCAACCAACCCGTAGGTTTAAAGTCGACAAGGCAGGTGTCTGGCCAGCTACAGTCCTTTGTCCCCGTCCGGCTGCATGCCGAAATAGAAGGCAGAGACGGCCAACCAAACCCGCAGGTTCAAGCCGACATGTGTCTGGCCACCTACAGTCCGTGTTCCCCGCCCGGGTTGGCGGCAGGCCGGAATAGGAGGCAAAAGCAACCAACCAAGCTCGCAGGTTCAAAGTCGACATGCGTCTGGCCGGCCAGCTAGAGACAGTCCATTGTTCCCCGCCCAGCTGACTGCAGGCCGAAATAGAAAGGCAAAGGGCAGCCAGCCGGCGGCACGGAGACAAGCCATCGGGGTTTTGCAAAAGGCGATCGAACAAGTTCGCGCCTTCCCCAATGTCCAAAGGTGACGAATTGTCATTATCGGGTTGGGCTGCGTTGCGTGGTGACCAAACAATAGCCAGCCAACAAAACATGTCAGGGGGCTCAGATGGAAGCTGAAAATGTGCCAGTCCTCCAATATATATATATATTGGGTCCGCGGTGATATGTATCTGTCTAGCTGCCAACACCTCTAGGGCGCCGTGTAGCTACGCCTGGTCGCTCAGGCCGCAGTGCAACGCAAGAGCAGCAGCCAGCGACACGGAGGAACCGAATCGAGCATCGGCATCGAACAGCTCGTGTGCTGCCCGCTCGACTGCTCAATTCGGCTCCCCCAAATGTCGAAGGTGGTCGGTCGTCGGGTGGGGTTGCAGTCGAGCCCGTGTTTGCATCCATGCGTCGTTGATCAAAGCAAGTATGACATGTACCAGCCAGCCGACCAGCCAGCCTAGCACACCAACCCCGGTATTGCATTCCGGCGCTGTCGGCATGGGCCCGGCTAGAAAAAAAAAACCGAAATGCACTGAAAAATGTGCCCATCAGGTTTTTGTCGTCTAGGTCTAGGAAAGTTGTCCGCACGACCATGTATGTGCAGTCCTTTATATTCCCACCCACCCGCTAGGCACAGCAGCCAGCGGCACCGGTTCCCCTCTCCCGCCCGGTTCCGCCTTCCCCAATATCGCCTGGCGCCAGTTCCTTGGGTTACGTTGCGTTGCGTTGCAGCTTCGCAAGCGTCTACAGTAGGATGTCAAGCAATATCAGCCAGCCAGCCAGCCAGCCAACCAAATCAACCCAAAAACCTGTCAGGCTCGGCAAGGTAGCTGAGGTTGTAATCTAGGTCGACATAGGTCTAGTCTACATAACAAGGGTGGATGGACTAATATAACCTTCTTTCCGGCCCGGGTAGCTGGGCCGAAATGGAGGGCTGGTGAGGGGGAAAAAAAAAAAAAAATTAAGGGCGGCAGTCCGGGTGCGCAGAAAAGAAGAGGCAAGGCACAGGGCAAACAGAAGCAAGCAAGCATCATGTCTTTCTAGCTGTCTCCCTCCGTCTCTCCCATCTATGCGTCCCCATCCCCGTCCCCGTCCCCGTCCGTCCGTCCGTCCGTCCGTCCATCCGTCCGCCACACAGAAATTCCAATTAAAACAATGTGTGTGTGTATGTATCAAAAGAAAAAAAAAGGGCAAGACGAAGAAAAATAAAATGAAACCCTATTTGCATGGTGTGTGTGTGCGAGCATGGAAAAAAAAAAAAAACCACCGCTTCCTGGATGGGCTCTTGCTGCCGCCCCGTCTTGAACTGTAAGAAAAGAAAAAAAACCACCGCGCCATGCAACAAAGGATGGTATGAGCCACAAACGCCAATGATTCCGTATGCTTATGTAACCGTGTGAAGTAGACCGTGTGAAAAAAAAAAAAAAAAAAAAAGGACCATGGGAGTGGGAAAGTCCCTACAGGTAGGAGAAGAGATAAGAGAATTCATCGCGGCAAGAGGGTAGATAGGTAGGCACGTCGACCAAAAAAATAGCGCTGACGCGGACCTCGCATGCAAAAACCCACAGGTGCGCCCTCGATCCCTGTTTTCTCTGGTCAAACGCGGAGGAGAGGTCGGCGCAACACCTAGTAGCCAGCCTGTCCAGGCATCTTGCCCAGGGAGTGATTCCCTGACGCCACAGGCGGGAGATGGTTATGGCAGAAAATCTTCTTGTTACCGCAGCTGCTCTTCTTGGAGGCGTCGATGGCGATGGACGGGTCGTCGTAGCTCTCGAGCTGGCAGCACTCGACGTTCTTGAGCCAGCGGTTGGCGATGACGCCGGCAATAGAAATGCGGCGGGCCGGGTCCGGGTTCAGCATCAGCAGCAGCAGCTTGCGAAAGGCGGGCGGCTTGATGGCAAAGTCGAGGGGACCGACGAAAGGATAATCCAGGTCGCCCAGGACGGGGACGCCGCCGTCCGGGGGGAGCTTCTCCTCGTCGTGCTCGTGCTTCTTATTCCACTTGTTCCAGCCGCGGACGAGGGTCGAGTAGTGCTGGTTGGAGCCGTCGTCGCGCGCCTCCTTCCACAGCGGGGCGCCGAAGAACAGGTTGATGGCCACGACTCCGGCGCCCCAGACGTCGAGCCCTCGCGGGTCGTAGGGCGCGTTCTTGGCGAGCACCTCGGGCGACACGTAGGGCATGCTGCCGCAGAGTCCGGGGGCGCACAGGCGAACCTGACCGTCTCCCATGCCGACGCCGCACTGGCCACCGGCCTCGCGCAGGCCCGGGTGGATGCCGCTAAAGACCTCGGAGACGCCAAAGTCGGTGATCTTGAGCTTGCTGTCCTTGGTGATCAGCAGGTTCTCGAGCTTGATGTCGCGGTGGGCGATGCCGTTGGAGTGTAGATAATTAAGACCCTGGATCAGCTGCTTGAAGAGGCAGAGCCGGTCCGACTGGCGGCCCTCCTCGCGCAGGTACTTCTTCTCCACCAGGCCGTACAGGTCGCCCTCGGAGCAGTACTCCATCACGTGGTTCCAGCGGCCGTGGTCGGTGCACAGACGCGTGGTCTCGACGATGTTTGGGTGGTGCAGGCTCTTGGCGATGCTGTACTCGGACTTGACCTTATTCTCGTAGTCCTCCTTCTTTTCGGCCGACGTCTTGCCGCGGAACTCTTTTACCGCGTACAGCTCGCCGGGACAGCCCTTGCGCATCATCAGCGTGACCTTTGACGTGGCGCCCTTGCCGAGGTGCTTGCCGTGGCGGCCCAGGAGCTTGGACTGGTACTCGAACTCGGACTGGAGCTCGGCCACGTCGACGGTGAAGTCGTCGGGCAGGCTCAGGCTGAGCCGGCGCGCCTTCATGCCGGTGCCGGCCTCGGCGGGCATGGCCCACGGCTGGCGGAGAAGCTCGACCATGGGCGGCTGGTGACCCGTCTGCTGGGGCGCGGGGGCGGCCTTTGCGTGGTGGTCCTTTTTGAGATCGTAGCTGCTAGCTCGTCTCCTGGCCTGTGGGCGCTTGGGCTTGCCGTTTTGGTCATTGTTGCCGTTGACGTTCTTCTTGTCGCCCGTGACGAAGTTGACGGCTCGAGATCTCAGGCTCAAGCCGGTCGAGGAACGGACCTTCTTCTTGATGGCGGCAAAATCGACATGATCGCCGCTGGCGGCGGCGGCTGGCGGCGGCAGAGCCGACGAGGTGACGGCGCGGTCCTTGGCCGAGAGCATGCCGAGGGAAGGCGATGGCGGGCTGTTGGAGCGGGTGGTGGACTGCGACGGCAGGTTGGAGCGGTTCATGGACCACCTGCGGCCGACCTGCTGCTGGGGCGGCGGCGTCTGCATGTCCGAGGTTGGCGGTATCGGGGCCTTGTCCGTGGTCGAGTTGGAGCGGCGGAAGATGCTGAAGGAGCGCCTGCCAAACGAGGGCAGCGGGTTGCGCGAATTGCGGCGCGAAGGGGATGTGGTGGGAGTGGGCGACGAGGGGTGGTTGGGAGCCGAGGCGGCGGGTGAGAGAGGCGTCGTGGGAAAGTGGTCGGTGGAAATTGACTGGCGCTCCGAGGGCGTCTCGGAGACGGCGGACTGCGGAATGGACGACTGGTGGTGGGAAGTCGCGGTCGTGGGTGTGGTCTTGGTGTTTAGTATCAGCGGGATCTTTGCGACAATATTGCCGTTGTCGACCGACGACGCCGAGATGGAGCTGGGATGGTGTACTACTACTTTGTGGCTGCTCTGCAGCGCGTGGAATTCCTGGGACTGGCGGCCGCTGACGGGAGTGACGGGCTCGTTGGGCGAGTCGCTCTCCGACTCATCGCCCTCGAGGATCGGGCTCGAGAGATCTGTCGGGAACTGGCGTGGCGATGATGACAGGCTGCCGTCGCCCAGAGCCGGCGGACCGTTGGCCTGGGTGGTTGGGACTGCTGATTTGTGGGTTGCGGGTGGGCACCGATGTTAGCGTCTGGATTGCCGAGGCAAATGGGAATCGGAATTGGGGAATTGGGGATGACGGAATTAATATGGGCGGCCGGGACAAGGAAATGAAGAGGCGCACCTTTCTTGCTGCTGCTTTGTTGTTGGTAGTCGACAATGGGAATGCGATCTATTGTCCGGGATGCCGAGTTTGTGGTGGTGGTGGCAGGTGAGGCAGCAGCAATTGCAGCAGGTGAAGTCGCAACGCCAACAGCAGCTGGCGGCAACGAGGTCGCCATTGTCCGGCTTTAGTGTGCGGCGTGGTTGGTGGCAGGTGCGGCGTCAATTGATTGCGTGCCCGCCTTCAGAAATACGTCAGGGGCTGCAGGCTGCGGCGACAGGGGTGTGTCGGGCGTTTCGATGGGGCCAGGGCCACACGAAGTGACAGTGACAGGACAGCCCGTGGGCAATCAATCAATCGGACAGGCCGATCGGGGTGGTGCACCTGACTTTTGAGTGTCTGTCTCTCTGACGCCGAGCGAGTTTTGTGTGTCTCTCTGACGGCGCCGAGCAGATGGTTTCCTTGGTCCCGACTGTTCTCGAAGCTGGTTTATCGACTTCTGGAAGCTGGAGAGACCCTTTATGTCTGACGGAATCTGGTTGGGCGCCACTTGGTTGGTGGTGGGAAAGGCAAGCCAATCCCACGAACCTGTTTTTCAGGGAGGTGAGAGCTGCAGCAGGACCTGCGCTGCCAAGATCGGGCGTCGTCAAGGTTCGCAGCCAGACCTCGCCTTTGTCCAGTGTCGTCGGCTCTCTTTGCAGATGGATCGTCGGTCTCTTTTAAAAGGTGCAGATGCAGATCGGCGATGGTGATGGCGACCAGGGTTCATCGAAAGCAGCGAAACAACCGCCGGGGTGGTCCGTCGAACCCTTGTTGGTTCCCGTTGGTGATTCACCGGAGA
Organism: Magnaporthiopsis rhizophila; assembly: GCA_003049465.1. Lineage (NCBI taxonomy): Eukaryota > Fungi > Ascomycota > Sordariomycetes > Magnaporthales > Magnaporthaceae > Magnaporthiopsis > Magnaporthiopsis rhizophila. Next base: position 12,558 of record PYSS01000208.1, read on the forward strand.
TGGTTGTGTCAATCGCCGAGTGAGAAGAAAGAAGTCGAGTCTTGGGAGTCCGGTGGCGGTTCCCAAAAGGCGTGAAAAGGTGCGGGCTGGAGAATTAGGTAGGTGCCGGTCTCCAGTGAAACGAACCAGGACCCAGAACGAGAGGGAAGAGGAAATCGGAAGCAAAAGGGGAGGGAGGGTCTATCGCCGTCTCTTTATTTTATTTTATCTTTTTTTTTTTTTTCTTTTTTTCCCCAATGAACTTGACGGGCAACGGACGGACCCCGACAAGGGGTTCTGCGTGGAGGGCGAGGGCAGCGATGTGGGAAAAGGTGGAAAAGCCGGCGGGGCGATATTACCTGACACCCCCGGGGATTTGCGCGCCGTGATTTGCTGGCAGTGTACACATCCCGTCCTCTTCCTCCCACTCTCTTTCTTTCGTTATGTTGTCTGCTAGCACAAACCTCTTGGCTGAGACGCGTGTATCCCCAAGCGCCAAGCCAGACGGTGCCGTTACAAGACGGCCGTTAGACAGAAGAAAAAAGAAAAGAGAAAAAAAAGTCTTATTGAGGTTTCTTAAGATACGAGGCGAGGCGCCCGTCGTGATCAGATCAGGTCAGGTTTATTATTAAAACCCGTGGGCGTGGGGTTTTTCTGGTCTAGCACAGTGCAAGCCAAGAGGCTGCAGATTGACCGACAGCCTATCCCCGTCCAAATTATAGACGACTTTTGCTCCTTCGGGCATCGGTCTGGACGAAAAAAAGCAAGAAAAGACTTCTCGGTGCCGGCCTCTTGGCAGGCAGGTTTGACGTGCCACGACAGAAACAGCACTCTACGAGGCTTGTCCTGAATGCACACGCGGGAAACGGTCGTAGAACCGTTCTCCCAGCGCTTCACCTCTGGCCCGCCACCCAAATTTGAGCGATTTTCTGGCAAAGGACCAAAAAAAGAAGCCAAGACCAGGGCGGGGTCTCCACTGGTCGTTCTAAGCCGCTTTGTCCCAGTGATTGGTGGGGTTGAGGTTCTTGTTCTGTTGTCAAGAGATGGAAGCTTATGACCCCCAAACATGGACCTGTGCGCTTCCTTTTGTTCTCTTGGCGTTTCCATCTGGATTAGGTAGCCACGCTCGCTCTTGGCCTTTTTCTTCTCGGCAGTGGGAACACCTCGGCAAACCATTATTGCATCATAAGCTGGACTGAGCAGGTGCACGCGGTTGTTAGTAGTGCGGATTCATACTGTTCATATCCATGACGCCATGCTGGCCAAGCAAGGTAGCCACTCGCTCGAGTCAGCACCATCCGCGGCAGGCAATCGAACAAAAGGCCAGCAGCCCCCGGCATGGGCGCTTCCAATGAGCCAATCGCCGGCTCCCCAAATGCATGACATGGACACGGCCGAGGTTTGTTGTCGATGGCAGAGTTCAGAGCCACGGGCTTGGCGTTGACCACAAAGGCAGAGACACAGCCTTGGCAGTGTATCAGAAACAAACACGGACGGCATATCACCTGTGCCTTGTACTATATCATTGATCTCCGGGCAAAAGGCCACTGCCGACGGCTTGTGCTTTTGCTTTTCCAAGATTGGCATTGCATGGCACAGCCATCATGGGCAAATGAGAAATCCCACCAGGGAGGGGATGCTACTTGCCAGTCCTCAGGTCCGTATTTGTCCGGTCCTTGATCATCCGCTCCGGTGCAGCGTGACGCCGTCGCAGCCACAAGCGACTCTTGGCCTCTTTCGAATTGATTGTTGCTTTTTCCTAGTGCTCCCTCTTGGCGACGATTTTCCTAGTGCTCCCTCTTGGCGACGATTTTCCTAGTACTCCCTCTTGGCGACGGCTTTTCCAGTGCTCCCTCTTGGCGACGGCTTTTCCAGTGCTCCCTCTTGGCGACGGCGTCGTGTGATGAAGCGGTCCAGTCAGACTTTTACCATCGCCACCACCCGTCTGGGCAATCAGGAGGGCGGGGCCACAAGTTGACCGCCTGCAAGCCTTGCCCGGATAGTTGGTCGTCGTGTGTCGTCCGTGTGAGTGGAGTAGCGATGCTTGGTGGCACAGCCAATTCGATGTCGCCGGCCCCTTTCGCCCAAGGAGGAAAAACACATGTCCGCCCACAGCCTGGCAGCAGGCACGGGATAGGGGCGGCGAGGCGGTGAGCTTGTGTTCAATTGTTTTCTGGCCCGTGCTCGGTGCCCGGTCCTTGGCCTGTGCGACTCCCGCTGTGGATTCTTCCTTGCTAGAGTTAATGCACGTACCCGGACTTTTTTCGACTCTTGGCATTTGTCCTTGGCCAGGTACCTGACAGCGGACGTGCGCCTCGTGATTGCTCGAAGGCAGAGATGCCAGCGAGGAGAGGCAGAGGCCAGTGGTGATGTTGATGTGCTCTTTTCTGCCACATACTTACATATCTTTTAACTTTCTGCTATAACCTACATGTCCTTCAACTTTTCCGACACATACCGTATTTCTGGAAAACTGCAAAAAAAAAAAAAAAGGTCCAACCCCTCTTTGGCCGCCGAAGTGTCCTATCAAACCAAGGTAACGTGAGGCCTGTCTCCGCTGGATCACCAGTCACCCCCAAGCGCTCACGGGCCAGGAGTCAAGCTGAAAACGGTTGAACCTTTTTGCAGACAATACATCCTTCAACCGTTCAACCCGAGCATCACTGCCTGACACAATTGACTCCACCAGAGGGTGACACGCTTGTCAACGTTTCGTCACGTTCGAGAACGGCCTCCCCCGCGTCAAAAAAGCAAGTCGGCACTGATCAGTCAGCGAGATCGACACGTTCTCGGCTGAAAGACCTGCTGACTGGCTGGCTCTTTTGCAAAAGGGTGTGAGGGAATAGAGGGATTTTCCTGGGGAAGGATCGAGTGGCGCACTGCGGCTGAGTGGCCTTGTTCAAGTCAAGCTTTTTCGACCGCCCGTGCCGTCTTTTCCGAGCATCACAGCCCCCGACTCGCACCTTGCATCAACTTGCTGACGACGGGACTTTCACATCAGCGACTAGCCCGAGACTACGGATTTGCATGCTGCCTATCGGGCGCCAAGGACAGGCACTGGGCAAAAGGGTCATGGGTTGCTGAGTGGAAGCAGAAGAACAGAACCGGAAAAAAAAAGCTTGTCTGGTAAACGCATCACCACCCTTGCATCCACCCATTCCCACCCACTCATTCCCCCACCCCGGCTCGTCCGGAAACGGCAATCCTTATTGCCTGCCCCGACGCCATCTTTCCCACCCTTCCCGCTTCGGAGGGTCACAGTCGTATTTCGCGTCTTTCGCGCTTGTCAAGAACTCTGGTTCGCCGACGGTGGGGCGACAAATCGCAAAACGGCAAGCGGGGCTGCGAGGAGGATGAGGTGGTGGTTGTGGCGGCAGCGGTGACGCTGTCTGCTGCAAGCTGCTGACGAGCCAAAGGAGAAGAGGAAACCACCAATGCTTCACACACACACAGGGGACGATGCGCTGGCGGCAGCCACGCAAAACAAGCAACACGCCCCCTTGCCTAGACGCTCTTGGCGCACGAGTTTGACAGGCTCGCTCACGATAGGGTTTGCCCGGCTCACGATTCCCGCCCGATGCCAAGAGCGCCAAAGCGATGGCGGGAGGAGGGGCCGTGAGCTTTCTGATTCCTTTGGTGAGGACAGGCGCTAGGGGCCAATCCCCTTGTCTGCACCCTGGTGAACAAGGCCAACTTTGCCGTGCCCCCTTTCTCTAATTCTGGCGTCCCACCCCTGGCCCAATGTTACCGCTCACCCGGCTGGAAACTTCGTTTCAATGGTCGCCCGGATTCCATATGCCTGCCACTCGTGACTAAACTAGGTAAGGCCGGGGACAAAACCCTGGCCCGGGCGACAGGATGGATTGGAGTCACAGAAGACGCATGCAGACCAAAACGAAGAGGGTGACGCGCAAGCAAAGCTGCGCTGCACGTTTGACCGACTTTAGTTCGTCTCGTCTGCGCCGCAGCCGCTGGAAGTTGTTTCCACCCGACCGTGTGTAGGCGTTTTGGTTGGAGTTTTGGTCGTTGCCCACCATACGCAAAGGCCCAAGCCGATTGATTGCATGTCGGAGGATCTTGTTGAAGGTCGTAATAATATCCAGTCGAAACATATTGTACAGATAATAATGGTGGTAATACTTGAAAAAGATCCTGCAGGTTGGAGTTGGGGAGTTATTTATAAAGCGCGGCGAAAAAGGGGCTGTGTGGGTATGGATCGCAGCCCCATCGGTATGTTTGCTGCCTGCTCCTTTCCAGAACGCTGTCCAGCGAGTCCCGGATCTGTTCCAGACGCTTCCGTTTTTGCTCCCAGTTGAAGATATTGCGGGCGTATTCCTGTGGCTTTTAAAGCAAGAAAATAGTCGACGTTGGCCATGTAGAATGGCGTGTTGAACTACTGGAACTGAACTACCAATGGAACGCCAAAGCGGTTGATGAGCTGCCCAGGTCGCATCAAGATTGGTGTGCACAGCTGTACCGACATGGACTCTTGCGCTGGCTGTGCGGCCTGCGAAAGGGAAGAAGCGTCAACAGCCCAGCCCAGCCAAAAGTCCTGGCCAGAGGTGGTCCAACGAAGAAAAAGAAGCCGAAAAAAAAAGAGGCTGGCGCGCGGCATAACCAGGACAAGGTCTGCAAGCAGGAGGAACCAGCAAGGAGCAGCCGCGAACAAACTTTTATTTTGTTTTGATACATCCTCCAGTTTCCTAAACACCAACATTTCCCACCCGCCCAGTCGATAAACACTCGCTCACCAACCGTCCAACGTCGCCGGCCATCTGCATTGCCGGGACCCCGGCCAAGGTCGAGCTGAACTGCTCTGCCACCTCGACCAGCCAAGGTGAGCTGAACTGCTCTGCCACGTCGATGTCGCCGCGGTACAGGTGGCTGGCCATCTCCTTGGCAAAGTCCCACTCCTGGAACAACAACTCGGCCTTCCGCCGGCAACTTCGTTGGCAAAGTCCCACTCCTGGAACAACAACCCGTCCTCTCTGAACGTGTTCTTGTTGCCAAGTCCCACTCCTGAATCAACAACTCGGCCTCCCGCTGGCGATTTCGTTCGCAAAGTCCGGCTCCTGGAACAACGGCAACTCGGCCTTCCTTGAACGTGTTCTTGTTACCACCCAACTTCGAGGTGGTAATAGCCGTGGCCAGAATTCCACCAGCCCTCGTTTCCGGCGACGCCAACGCGATATTTATCTGCGGTACGGGTGGCCGGCGATCTCGTTGGCAAAGTCCCCACTCCTGGAACAACAATTCGGCCTCCCTGGACGTGTTCTTGTTGCTGCCCAACCACGACGTGGTAACAGCTGTGGCCGTAGTTCCGCCAGCCATCGGGATCCGGCGAGGCAGAAGCGAGAAAGGTCTGGCCGCTGGCAAAGTTGACGTCTGTCCTCGTGATGGTGGCTGTGCCCTCGAATATGATCCGGCCCTTATCTGTGTCGATGTATCTCCTAAAGTCGTTCAGGTTACTTGTCCGTGGTCTCCTTGCTGCGCTCGCCGGCGCGGCTGGCTGGCGACCTCGTTGGCAAAGTCCCGCTGCTGGGACGACGACTCGGCCTTCTTGAACGTGTTCTTGTTGCCGCTCAACCTCCGATAGGCGCAACGTGGTATAACTGTGGCCGTTGTTCCACCAGCCCTCTGGATCCGGCGACGCAGACGCGGTCCTGTCCTCGTGATGGTGGCTATGCCTTCGAATGTGATCCAGCCCTTGTCTGTGTCGACGTATCTCCTAAAGTCGTTCAACTTGCTTTGTCTGTGATCTCCTTGCCGCGTTCGTCGGCGTGGGCGTCGGCGCGGTTGACTGGCGACTTCGTTGGCAAAGTCCTCCTGAAACAACAACTCGGCCTTCTTGAACGTGTTCTTGTTGCCACTCAACTTTCAATTGGCGTGCGACGTAGTAGTGGCTGTGGCCGTTTCCACCAGCCCTCGCATCTGGCGTGGCGACGCAGACGCGATGCTTGTCTGCGTTCGTCGGCGTGGGCGTCGCCGGCGCTTGGGCTAGTCGGTTCTCGCGTGGCCACCGTCGCTGGCGGAGGGTATATTCGTACCATTCCATGATTTCGCTGCCGCGGTTGTGCGGGTGCGTGGTCTTGTTCCGGAGATGGGGTGCGTGAGGAACTGGCAACCAATTCCAACGCTGCTTTGTGGCATTTTCATGGCTAGAGTTTACCCAAGGCCTGGATTTACTTTCTGGGCTGCTGGCGGGGCCCATATGCAAATAGACCGAATAAGAAACCCCAATAATTGACTCGGCAAAAGGTATGGCAAGGAATTGATGCAGGACACGGAGGCGCCTGCATTTTTTGGTGATAAAAAAGCAGAATTCCATCTTGTTTTGTCTTTGCCCGAGGATGCACGCATCACTGATGCTGATAAAACCGGTCGGGGTTCATCTCGCTGCAGAAGGACGCCCGTAGGGACGGTATCGAAGCAGCGTACCGCAGAAGTCTCCGCGTCGTTAATCCGCAATACGTCATGGAACAGATCAAAAAATGCAAGTACGCCTAGAACCCAGTGCCCTTGGAGCCTTGGAACCAGAACGAGTTCAAGGGCACAGTTCTGGGCACTGCCGCTTTACTCGCGGCAACTTTACCCGAGTGAATAAAACGATACCAAAGCGTCAGCTCAATCTAATCACTTGTGATCACCCTGTACATACACGACGATAGGACTGCGCATCACGCAGCCCATTGAAGCTCAAGGTGCACATCTCCCGATTTGTCGGTAAACTAGGTAGCCAGCCGACAAAGACTCGATAAAATCACAGGCAAGCTGGCAGGGAGGCGGCCACGGCGACCAAATACACGCTGATAGTTGGAACCCCAGTTGCCCGACTGTTCTATCGGTTCTTCTCATAATCTTCCATTTTTATTTCCTTTATCTTATTTTGCTCTACATCTCTTGTTTCGCTTCCTATATCTCGTTTTTTTCCCCCCCCTGTATATCTTGGTGCACCCCCTTTTTGGCATCACCAAAAGCACCAAAACCGTCCAGAAAAGAGCAACGCAAAAGAGACTACGACTTCCCCATCAGCTCGGCCAGCTCGTCCAGCAGCCCGACCGTCTCGGCCGGGTTGGCGATCCAGGCCGTGGTGCCGACGACGCGGGCGCGAAAGTCGTTTGCGCCGGCGCTGAGGAACTGGTCGCCCACGTGCAGCGTGGCGTCGCCGGGGATCGGCCTGACGGGCGGCAGCACCGACGGCGAGGAACCGGCCTCGACCGTCGCCGCCGAGGCCTCGCGTCCACCGCCGAACCAGCGCTGCACGACGGCGACGCCCCACGACTTGTCGCCAATGTCGACAAAGACGTCTCGGCCGCCGTTGAAGGCGCAAAACGGCACGCGGCCGGCCCTACCGGCCGCCGACAGCTCGACGCTCTTTTGCACCACCAGCACCGTCTCTTCCAGGCTCTCGCGGGCCAGGGTGTTTGTCGTTGCTGTTTTCCCCACCGGTGCCGCCAGAGGGATGATGCCCACGGCGCGGTCCTTGCGCATGACGGTTGCGGGGAGGGCCAGGGTGTCGACGCAGTCTCGCAGGGCCGACTCGGCCACGTCGAGCAGGGCGCAAATGTCCCGCTCGTCCCAGGCCGCCATCTCGGGCGTCAGCCAGCGGCGGCGCGGGACGGGGCTCAGCAGGTGAGGGGCGGCGGCGTCGAACTCGAACAGGTAATTAGCCTCGCCGCCCATGACCACCAGGTTGGAGCGCCGGGCCGGCGTCAGGTCCGGGTCGGCGGCCACGGCGTCCAGCAGGCCGTGCAGGCGGGCGTGGTAGCGGTCGGCCGTGGTGTAGCCGGCGGCGGTGACGATGGCGACCCGCACGTCCCGCCGCAGCAGGTCCAGCATGCGCGGCACGACCGGGCTGTCGGGCTCGAGCGACTGGCCGTCGTCGTACAGCGTCACGTCACCGTCAAACGTGGCCAGCTGCAGGCCACCGCCCGCGCCGTAGGTTGTCACGGCCATGAGCTGGGCCGAGTTGAGCACCAGGCGCACGTCGTTGAAGGAGGGCGACACGAACCGCCGCGACGAGATGTACCGCTTCCGGTCCTGGAACTTGAAGGCCGCCTCGAGCGGCAGCCGCGTGAAAAAAGGCCCCACCGTGGGCACCAGCAGCTTCAGCTTGGATGGCAAACCTTGGGCGTCGTGCTGGTGCGCGATGTGGTCGTCGATCATGGCCTCGACGTCGCGCATGATCTCGGCGTAGCGCCGGTGCGCCTCCTCCTGCGACATGCGCGCCACGCCCTTGCTGCGGTCGTAGACGCCGGCCGGCTGGGAGTAGAGCACAAACGGCACGGCGAGGAGGCCCTTGATCCATTCTGTATGCACGTCAATTCACGTCTCTGTGTGATGTGAACCCCTGGCTTGGCATTGAGGCTCTTGTTCAACAAAAAAAGGGCGGCTACTTGCCGATAAACTGGTCTCGCCGGTGGGTCTTGAGGGCATCTGGCGCCGGGCGGGGTGGTGTCAGCCACAGCCCACGTAAAGGTGGTCATGGCACAACCCACATTCGACTCTGTATCTGGTCGTCATGATGATGGCTTGGTGCTGGAGTGGTATTTGTCTGCTCGACGTCCTTGTAGTTGCTGTCTTTTTTTCATGAGGGGAAGCGGTGAGTTGAGGCGAGTGAAGTGAATGACAAGTGCTTGACAGGTCACATGGCACGGTCCCCAAACGAAAATGCGCGGCTAGAGCAGTTAGCTATCAAGCGGTGCACCACCAAGATCGACCCCACGAACTCAAGCAATATTAGGGAAAAAAAAAGCCCGCTCCTCTTTTATGCTTAAAAAAGCCACAGCTCCAGATATTTGCCTGTGGTGGTGTTGGCGCATTTTTAGTTGGGGACCGGTGCATGGGAGGCGTGATCGGTACGACAAATGCGTGAGGCCTGGACCAAAGCCCAAAGGCATATGATGTCAGGATGCTTATCGGAGAGGTACCTCTCAGCATAGGGGAGAGGTACCTTCCTATCCCCTATCCTTTCTCCGCTATCCTCTTTCCCATCCTATATATCCTATCCTATTCCTTTCCTTCTTTCCCATCCTACCCCGTCCTATTCCTTTCCTCTCATTCCTATCCCATATCCTGTCCCATCCAATCCTATTTCCTATCCTGCTCTCGTCACATGATTCGTAGTGGCAGAAGTTCGGGAGGGGCCATTATCCACTATCGCGACACCCCGCTATATTTCCATTCATATACCCACCAACACCAGCCGCTATGGATCTGAAGCCTAGATTCAAACCTCCGTCTCGCCCAGATTCCCCGCCCCCGGGCCTTTTGGCAAGCCAAGTCCACATCCGCCATCCTGCCCACCCCGACGCCGCTCCCGCCCTTTTGCGGCTGAAACCCTTGGACGTGGCCAAGGACGGCCGCCACGGCCTGGACTACGACACGGCCCTCGTCGCCTGCTGCGTCGTTGCCAACAATGCCTTCGCCGCGGGCTGGCTGGCCACGAGAGCCGGCCGCGGGTTCCGCCGCGTTCAGCGCCCTGCCGACAACCTGCTGCACGGGACCGAGTACTTTTTCTGCGTGGGAGACAAGAACCCCATACACCGTTGGTTCCCCTCGTTGTTGGTTTACCCCTTATTGGCTCTTCTGACAATCCTCTGCCACAGACGTCTATCCCGTCGTCCCGTCCTTCGACCACTGGCGATTCCCACACGACGCCCTGCCATCCCCTTGGAAAGACCTTCGGATCGAAGACCAAGACCAAGCTCCACAGAGTGCTGTGCAGCCCGCCTCCACGGTAGATAATCGTGATGGCACATGTCACGTTACGGGATACGGCAGTGGCCTGGAGGCTTCCCACCTCGTGCCCGCGGCGGACGAGTACTGGTTCCAATCCAACGGAATGAGCAGGTGCGTGGGGAGAAAGAAAGTGGTTACCCGGAAAAAGGAAAGAAAGGGCTTCATCAGGCTGCTAACGCGCTTTGCTAGGTATTGTCGCGACCAGGACGTAGCTCAAGGGATCACCGACGACAGGAACATGATCCTCCTCCGCGCCGACCTCCACCAGCTTTTGGATGCGCGACGCTTCACCTTTGCTGCCAAGTACGTTGTGCTGAAGCCTGAGCCGGCTCCCCGTGAGCCTCGCGCACGCGCAGCACGCCGCGAGCTGCCGCTGCTCGTCTCGAAGCACGCCTCTGTCAGCCCCCCGCCCACGCCTTTGGAGGCCGTCTTGACGCTACACGTGTTTCTCCCACATCTTTCCGGAGAGCTCGTGCGTTTGTACCACAACCGCCACCTGCAACCGATCCGAGGACTGGCCCCTGAGTTCTTGTTCGCACGCTTTGCCCGGTCGATATTCACCGACCCCGTCTACCCATTTTTCGACACCGTGGCCAGGTTCACGGTGGCCTTGTGGAACAATGACGAGATGCGTCAAGATCAGGAGACGCTGGGGACGCTGGAACTCCGCCGGCGCATGGAGCTGTTTTCGCCGTACGCCATGAGCCCGAAGAAGCGGTCACGGCCCTTGGCTCTTTCACAAGAGCCCATCCTGATACGCGGCGACGACGCTCCGGGTCGAAGCGGCGGCTAGGAGGCGGGCTATGACGAGGAGGAGGGTTATGACGAGGAGGAGGGCTACGACGAGGAGGAGGGCTACGACGAGGAGGAGGACTTTGAGGCGTCACCGCCCAGCCTTGGAACCTCGTTTGGGACGACGTCGGAAACCAGCAGCCTGGCGAGGTGTGGAACCGCCCCTTTTCTCGGAGCAAGTCGAGCTGCTGCTGACGAAACTGAGTACTGTCGTGCTTCCTGTCAAGGACCTCCTTACCCAGTTCAAGTCGACAGAACGTACAGTCATCCGGCATCTAGACTTGTTGTTTGTTCAGCATACATAGCACTGGCCGCATCGAGCCCGAGGAGCGCCGCGAGCTCGTCGCCTTGCTTCTGGTCGGCATCGGCACAAAATCACTAAGCAGCCCAAGGCTCTTCAATCTCCTACTCTGCATGCTGTCCGACATCAAGATCCCGGCAAGAGGGCGGAGGCGCTTCCGCCAACGACGACAGGGTCCAGGAGAGCCGGGGCACGAGGTTGCGAGGCATTATTGGGCTCCGCCAGCAGCCCGAAGCGACCTCTGGGCTAAACTGGCCAGGCCTTGGGTAAACCGGCTATAAGATGCCAGAGAGCCGCGTTGGAATGGTTGCCAGGTCTCACGCGCCCCATCTCGGGAACAAGATGGGGCAAAACCGCAGCAACGAAATTATGGACCGGTACGAGTACACCTCGGCCCGCGACGGTCGCATCAGCACACACCAAATGACTAACAAATGCGTGCCATCCTCGTGCAGACGACGGTAAAGGCAAAAATGTTGGGATCAATGCTCTGATTTTAATAAGGGGAAGACTGGCAAAGATAAGATAAGGGGCCTGCAGGGTAGGTGCAGGGTAGGTAGTTGTATTAGAGAAATAAGAGCATGAAGAGCATAAGGAAGAGGAAATCTCCCTTGGATCCCTTGGAGGGATATGTCCTATATATACACATTTGGCATGGCCTGTGGCCTGCTGTAATACCTGGATGCATATATATAATATATGTGCACCAACGAAAAAGAAAAGACAGACAGACAGACAGACAGACAGACACTGTCTGCGCAAACACGATATGCAAAAAGAATTTGTGCAACAAATCCGCACAAACGCGCACCGCTCCTCCCCGGGTGACTTTTGCCATTGGGGATGGTTGTGACGGCATCTGCCGCTTTCCTCGTTGACCACCTAGTGGTACTTGGCCGTGGTCCCGCGTGGCCTCGTGTTCGCACGAGCCGGTGGTCGCGGTGGCGACGATGACGCCTTGCGTTTGCGCTTCTTCCCGCCGCCGCCGGCCGTGCGCTGCCTCGGTGCGGGCGCTTTGCGTGATCCTCTAGGGGCCGCAGCAGCAGCAGCAGCAGCAACGGCAGGCGGTGCCTCCTCCTCCTCCTCCTCCTCCTCCCATCCTTTTTCCTCCTCCTCTTCTTCTGCTTCTCCTGCTCCTCCTCCTCCTCCTCCTTCTTCTTCTTGCTGCCCCGCCCAATATTTGATGAGTTGGTCTCTCAGGGCGTACGACAGCTCCTTTGCGCGGTCTTGGGCGTTCCTGAGACCCCTCCGGCCTTTCACATATCCTTGGTACGACGAGCTGATGTCGGCCCACGCGTACTCGTACTGATGGTACTCGAGCTTTTTTGCGTTTTTTGGCGACGCCATCGCGTAGTGAGCATACATCCTAAGGATGGTGCCGTCCGTAATAAAGGTTGTGACGGCTGCGTGTCCGGGGGGGTCTGACTTTCCCATGTACGCGAGGGCCATGTTTCGGCCGTAAACCATGGCCGCACCGTCGTAGGCGGCCAGGAGCCTGGCCTCGTCCATGTCCCCCGTACGCGCCTCCCATTCTCCGGCTATGTGCGGCAGCGTGATGGAGCAAGGGTCGTCCTGGTACAACACCGCTCCCGGGATGTGCTCGTCGATCGGGAACGGGTTGAACTGCGGCAGCCGCAGCCCTTCGATGAAGTCGGGCTGCGGCGCCGACAGGCCGTCGTTATACCGGGCGTTCTGCGGGGCGTTGCCGCAGCACCGGTTAAACTCCCGCTTATATCCGGAATCACCGTGCCGTTTTAGCACGAACCCGCTGACCTCGGCGAGTATGGTCATCTCGGTGCCCGCGTCCGAAACCATATCGACATACTCTCCGTGCCCCAACCTCGTGGGCGGCGCCGTGCCGCCACCGGATCGGGCGTGCCGTTTGCGAATCTGGCCGAGGTTCGTAGGCGGCAGGGACTCTTTTGCCAGGAGGATTCCGTTCTTGTGGGACTTTAAGGCAAAGCCAGTCGTGGTTGTCGACGTGCCTTTGCTTGACTTGGCGGTAGTTGACTTCTTTTTGATGCGTGCCGTTCCGTTCAAGATTGCCAAGTTTGGTCGCGTTAGTGGTGCCCGTGCCGGTGGAATTGCTAGAATTTGCCCTTCTTGTTGTGGCAGAGGTTGAGTCCGCTCCAAGGACTTGTCCATGGTGAAAATAGGCAAAGAGGTAAAGAGGTAAAGCGGCAACGAGAGGCAACGAGGCAACGAGGCAGACACTTGGTTGTTTGCTCGATTCGTTCTTTGGCGTCTTTGTTCGATTTTCGAGGCGGGCCGAGTGAGTATGATTTGCTTCTCCTCGATTTCCGGCCGGCACCTGTGGGTGATTGTCTCCTTTATATATATTTTTTTTTTCTTCCTCTTCGCTCTATTTTGCTCGCCGCGGCTTAACAAAGAACTTGATCCAAATGCGGCCAAAAGCGTGCTTCGTCTTGAGATGCCGACTGTCAGCTGAATGCGGCGCTGGTGTTTTTGCGATGCTCATCGTCCTGCTTGATGGCTCTTTGCTGGAATTTGACGAGGGCGGTCCGTGTTCCTGCCTTTTCCGGGGGTTGGTTCCTTCGCCGGGGCTGAACTCGACTCGTATCTGCTGTCCGCAGCCGATTGTTATCCGCATTCGATTGCTGTTCGCAGCCGATTGCTGTCCGCAGCCGAAGGAACCGGAAAAAGATTGGAGCTGCTAGAGCCAGGCTGGCCTAGCCGCAACAAGGGTGAGCCACCAACCTTCATGAACTGGCTGCTGGTTCATTGCAATCGACAGACTAACAGAAACGCAGTTTTGAGCTGGGAGGCGGGTGGACGAGTATAGTTTATGAAATAGGAAAGACAAGGGAATGGAAAGGAAGTTGGAGATGACAGGAGGTGGAAGAGGAAAGGAGGTGGGAAACGGCCCAACCGTTGATCCTTTTTTTTTTTTTTTTTTTTTTTTTGGCTGATGATCGTGAGGGGCTCGCCATCCAACCTTGCTCTGTACCTGCATAACGTTGCCTCGCGGTTCCACACTTGCCCAGGTAGGCGGCCCACCAATCAGCCCGACCGAGCGCCGTCATCACGGTGAGACGGCAGAGCTCTACCTCTGTGTGCCTGGCAAAGAGACGCCGACGATTTGATTTTGCGGAACAAGGCTGTGGCCCAGCAGCCCCCTATTTTGTCATAGCTATCTCGACAAGCAGACGTCCCTCGTCGCACAGAGAGTCGACCTGCATAGTGCACAGGTTTTTTTTTCTTTGTGGCCATCTTCCGGCACTGACGTGTCTCGCTCGTCCTAGGCCATGCACTGCAGCTCGTCAAAATCCCATCGCAGTGTATCTTGCCAACCGCGGAACTGGAGGTTGTGTCCCCGGAGCCGCCCCACAAGTCCCACCTGTCACTGCCTAGATAGTCGTTAGAGCCCGGTTGGGAGAGAGGATTAGTCACGGCGCACGTGAGGTCCACGGCCTGTATTTTGTACCTTTTGGTCGCTTTCTGCCAGGACGGATCCGCAGGCCTAGACTAGAAATGATCATCACACTTTTCCCTCCACCTTCTGCGCCTTGTTTTAACCTCGCTTGATTGGTGCCTACGGCATGCTGTCCTCTGTCGGTGCAGCCGTATCATTATAAACTTTATTGCGTCAAGTCCCCAAGAGTGGCAGTTGAATTGATCTCGAGCCAGCCAAACCCACGGCACCCGACACCCCAACAGATTGTACTTTACCCTTCCCTCAATGGAGCCAGTCGCAGTTTTCAAAAAGCGCGGGCCCAAGGCCAAAGCCAACATCAGAAAGCGGGCTCCGACTCCGGCGGCTCCTGGCGGCTCCGGCGACGAGAGCTCCGAGTACTCGTCGTCGGACGAGACGGGCCAGCGTCTGAAGCGGCAAAGGAGAAACAATCACGGCTCGGGTACGTCCTCGTCAGGCACACACAATGACGACAACATCTCGGCCACCGTCTTCAAGGCGGACAGGAGCGTGCCCATCAGCGACTCCAACGACGCCACCAAACGGAGCAACTGGCACGACACCGACACGGTCTCGACCAAGAAGCTTGCCGACGATGACGGACAGCAACAACAACAACAAGATGGCCTGTACAAGGGGCTGGCGAACAAGACAAGCTTTGTGCAAAAGAAGCCTGACGCGCCGTCGAGGACGGTGGGACCGATCAAGGCGCCGACAAACATCCGGACGGTGACGGTGACGGACTTTGCACCAGATGTTTGCAAAGATGTGAGTTTGCGTCTGTCGCTCTCAATTACGCTTCTTGCTAATCAAACTCTTCACTTGCACAAACAGTACAAGCAAACAGGCTTCTGCGGATTCGGCGACAACTGCAAGTACCTACACGCACGCGAGGACTACAAGGCCGGGTGGCAGCTCGACCGGGAGTGGGAGAGCGTGGCCAAGGGCAAGAAGAACATGGGGGGGACGGTGGTGGCGAGCGCGGGGGGACGTGATGCGCACGACAAGGAGAATGATGATGATGACGACGGAGACGATGATGCACTACTCGAGAGCATCCCGTTCGCGTGCGTCATCTGCCGGGAGCCGTACAAGCAGCCGGTGGCGACGCGGTGCGGGCACTACTTTTGCGAGGCGTGCGCGCTCAAGCGGTACCGGAGGGATCCCACCTGCGCGGCGTGCGGTTCCGGCACGAATGGCGTTTTCAACCACGCCAAGAGGCTGCAGAAGCTCCTGGACAGGAAGCGGGAGCGGGCGGCCAAGAGGGGGGAGGAGGTCAGTGAGGAGGAGGAGTAGGGGGTGAAGGTGTAAGTTTGTATTTGCACCCACCAAAAATGGAGTCGTGACCTTGCTGACGCATTTGAATCGTCCCTAGGTTTTGGAGGTTGCCCCGCAAGTCTCAGCTCTACAACGATAAGATACGAGCGGGGGCTTTGTGACCCGGGCAGGCTCCAGCCCACCATGTGACGAAAGGCATCATCTGCACTCTGCAGACTCATCCTTCTTTTCATCTTTTGCATCTTTTCATTTCGTCGGAACTGCAACACAAGCTCCCTCCTGCAATCCAACGCAAGCTCCCTCCTGCAATCCAACGCAAGCTCCCCCCTTCACTCCAACACACGCTCTCTTTCGTCCACAGGCTCTCTCTTTCATCCACACAAGCTCCTTCAATCCAATACACGCTCCCTCTCCAATCCAACACACTCCGCCTCCCTCAATCTAACTCGCTCCCTTCAATCCAACACAACCCCCCTCAATCGACAGACCATGATCAACCTCTACTCGGTGGTCAACACGCTCCGGGACCGGTACGCGCCTGTGTCGCACGCGTCCACCTTCCGCGAGACGGGCGAGATCACGCCCGAGGAGTTCGTGGCGGCGGGCGACTACCTGGTGTTCAAGTTCCCGACGTGGAGCTGGGCCGACGCCGACTGCGAGTCGCGACGGGTGAGCCACCTCCCCTCCGGCAAGCAGTTCCTGGTGACGCGCAACGTGCCGTGCAACCGGCGGCTGAACGAGAACTTTGCCGGCGACGCCGGCCTGGAGGAGGCGCTGGTGGAGGGTGGTGGCGGCGGCGGCGACGACGACGACGGATGGCTGCGCACGGGCGGCCTGGCCAGCTCGCCGCGCGAGGTGCGCACCGTCGACGACGCCGGCAACGCGCAACAGCCTGACGACGACGACGACGACGACATTCCAGACATGGAGGACGACGAGGACGACGACGAGGCGATAATCGCTGGGGGACAGACGACGTACGTATTTTTTTTTTGTCGTTGCTCGCTGGCTGCACGCACTATTTCGCTCGATGCACGCACTAATCAAACTGTCGATGGTGATGCAGCAGTGGCCGCCGCACCTACACGCTCTACATCATGTACTCGCCCTACTACCGCACACCCCGCCTGTACCTGTCCGGCTACGCGGCCGACGGGCAGCCGCTGGCGCCGCGGCTGATGATGGAGGACATCATGGGCGACTACAAGGACAAGACGGTGACGCTCGAGGACTTTCCGTTCTTTGCGAGCGACACAAAGATGGCGAGCGTGCACCCGTGCAAGCACGCGCCCGTCATGAAGACGCTGCTGGACCGGGCCGACGCGGCGCTCAAGCGGCGGCGCGAGAAGCTCAAGGACGAAGGCGTCGAGGGGCTGACGGACGAGATCAGCAGGCTCACGGTGGCGGACAAGGACAAGAACGAGGACTGGGAGGACATTCGGCACGATGATGCGGAGCAGCAGGAGGAGGTGGCCATCCGCGTGGACCAGTATCTGGTCGTGTTTCTCAAGGTGAGGAGTCATGTGTGCTGCCGTCGGGGCGACATGACGGTGCTTGGCTGACAATTGTGCACAGTTTATCGCCAGCGTGACGCCGGGCATCGAGCACGATTTCACCATGGGCGTGTAGTTTTTTTTTTCTTCCGTACCATCTCATCTTGTCACGGCACATTCCATCATCTTGTGGGAACGGGGTCTGGCTTGGCTTGGACGCTGACGGTTGAACACTGTATGCTCGGAATGATTGGTAGGCTCTGGATCTGTAGCAGAGCGACAGATCCAAGACAAGTGTAATGTACCAAGGACAGCCACTTCGGTGGCAGGTATAAAAAATGAGGGTTTCCTTTATTCTTATCCGTCAGGGTCAGGTTGTTTTGCCCCTTGGGGAACCGCGTCAAAAAAGGTACCTCGTTACGGAAAAGCTAACCCCGACCCGAGCGTCTCTTTTTGCCATGGCGGTGAGGCTTTGAGGCAAATCCCGGAGCGGACAGGTATTACCCTCCCTACGTAAAAGCCGTGGAGGGCCGCCTTGGAAACTAGAGACGGCGATGAACTTCAGGATGACCAAACTACTGATCTCTGCCCGGGTCGGGGTTGGCTTTTTTCCTGAGGGATAAGCAACCTGACCCTGATCAAATGAGAGACAATCTCGGATGAAATCATGGCATTCTCCCAAAGGCCTGGAGAGTTTCTTGCCACCTACCAGAAACGAGCCGTCAAGCTGAGCAGGTTGACACAAGCCGACGCCCAAGGGCCCGATTGGAAGAAAAACCCGATAACGGATGACAGCAGGGAAATCGAAATAGGAGCCCACCTTCAAGAAGGTTTGTCTGACACCTTGAAAGGGGATCATCTCTGGGGTTTCCCATGCTTTTTGACCTGGACGCAAACATGCCCGTCTACTTGTTTAAATCGGGCATATGCTCCGTGAGATTATGTTGTTCTTGAGCATCACGGCCGTGTAAAAAAGGAACACACTTGTCTGCCTGCCTGACTCTACGGCTGGTGACGTATCTTACCTTGGGAGCCAGCCCCACGACGGCGAGCCTCGCGGCGGTGGACCGAAAATGGAAAAATCAACAGCTGGATCGAATCTCCACCAGCCTTTTTGCCTTTTTAAGTAGGTAGCCCCATCTCCACGGCTTCACCAAGCTAGACTGGAAATGATCATCGCACTTTTTCCCTTCACGTTCTGCAGCTATTTTAGCCTGCAATTGGCATTGGCCGTCCTTTTGCAAAATCAACGGTCAACGAGACCGTAAGACGCCCCGTTCCACACCCGTCATGGACGACGAGATGGCGCGATTGCGGCAGGCCATCGCGGGGACGGACCGGGCTCTTGCGGGGATCTTGCCGAGTTGCAGCAAATTCGTGCAGAGTGGCAGGCTCTCGCCGAGAGGGACCGGGCTATTGCGGAGGAGCGACAGGCTACTGCGGAGGAGCGGCGCCGACGCCAAGAAGCCGAAAAGGAGGTCCAACCACAAACGTTTCGGCCCTATCCGGAAACCTGTCACTCTCTCAATCTCGCCATCAAGGTAGTCACCAACCCTCGAACCACACAAAACGACGAGACCAATCCCGGCCGTATCTACCCTCGGCGAATCGTCAAATGGCACGATTTCCCAATGAGACAGACGGAAGCAAATATTGGACCTGCTTTCCAAATCGCCTTTCGCCTCCCGCCCTGCGTTCCCGTCCCGCTCCCAAACGAACTACGTCCTATCCCTCATAAACCCTATCAGCAGCGAGTTCGGGGTTTACCTTTTCGAGCATAACACCGTTGGGAATGCAGTGCAGAGATTGGTCAAGGCGGTATTCGACGACACCCAGCTCCGAGATTCCCTCGGCCTGCGTGGGACCGGAACGTTCGAAACTCGCGAGAACCCCAGCACCGTCGACGAGTCCTTTTCCGGGAGCAGCGCCGGCGGAGACGCTCGCAAAGCGCGTCGCGCCGCGAGGGGGCGAACGGACCAGTTTTGCATATACAGGACACAACGGACGGCGCCGACGTCCCGGTCATGGCCATCGAATACAAGGCGCGCCGCACAAGCCGACCCAGCACGAGGTTCGTCACGGGTCTGACATCCGAGATCGAGCCGGGGCGAGACGTGATCGACGTCAATCAGGACGGCGAGGACTTTGTCTCCGCGTCTAGGAGGCTCGCCGCCGCCGTCGTCACTCGGCTCTTCTCCTACATGATGGGCAAAGGCATCCAATACGGGTACGTCTGCACGGGGCTGACCTTTGTCTTTCTCCACATTCCGGACGACCCCGCCGCCGTCCTCTACCACGTTCGCGTGCCGAACCTGGACGTTGTCGACGATGACGAGAACAAGCATTACCGCACTGCCGTCGCCCAAGTCCTCGCCTTCACCCTCCATGTCGATGCGTGCAACGCCGCCTCCACCGTCCTGGCACGACGCGGCCGAGGGCCTTGACATCTGGGATGTGGAGTACGAGGACGTGTTGAGCAAGATTCCCGAATCCGTCCGCAAGGACGCTGGTCGCGCTTCCCCTCATGTCCCCCAGCGTTGGCGCAGCTTCACACGATGGCCGATTCGGACCCGTTCGCGCCGCAAGCCACCTGGCACCACGCCCAACCCCGGGGACGATGAGGACGACGAGGAAGAAGACGACGGTCCCCCTTCCCCGACGCCGGGCCCGTCCACGCGCTCCGATGAGGGGCCCGCCACCTCGGGCGCGGGGAGAGATGAAGGACCCGAGGCGGCCGGCGGGCAAAGCGACGCGGCCAGGCATACAGGAACGGCCGTACTGCACCCACAAGTGCCTCCTCGGGCCGGCACGGGGCGGGTCGATGGATAAAACTTGCCCCAACGCCGCCAGCCACGCGGCCGAAGCACATCGGGCCGGCTCAATTTCTGCATCTCCTTCGCACCCAGCCGGCCGAGGACCGCGGGCGCGATGCGGATGCCGCACCGCTCTACCTGCTCGGGGCCGTCGGGACGCTGTTTCAAAGTCCGGCTGTCGGCCTACGGATACACGCTCGTTGCCAAGGGCGTAAAAACATCTTGCGGCACGAGAAGGAAGTTTACGACCAGGCTCGCACCATCCAGGGGAAGCACATCCCTGTGTGCCTCGGCCGGGCCGGACGGTCCTTGCAAAGGAGCTGCAATCGGTCATAGGGAGCGTTTCGAGGTGTTTGGCCTTGTCCGAACGCTAGTTTGTTTGCCAACCAAAAAGGTCCCTTGGTGGTGATGGTGTTTTTCTTTTTGTGGCGAGGGAAGAGTACCCTGGAAGCTGTTTAGGCCCGACAGGAATCATACCACACCAACTTGGCGCCAATTTTGCACCATAACGAGCACGAGTCAGGCGACCAAAACGACGGCGTATCGAATAGTAGATTAGGCTGCCGCCGAGTCGGTTGGCGGCGAGGGCCTTGTCGAATATCGGGATCGGGCTGCCGACTGGCGACTTTGGCATGATTTTTAACCCGACATGTCCATGGCAGCATGAACGAAAAGGTCGCAGGTGAGGAACGGAGCCAGTGCACCATGAGGGTTCACGGAGACGGTACCACACGGACGGCCCACGGACGACATGACGTCCACGTTCGGCAAATCCACGTACGTCGAGCCGGTTTTGTACGGTAGGTCCGAATGCCCATATCGACCACCGCCCTTCCCCCGAGGTGTGGAGAGATGTAGATGACGGCACCACCAGCCCCCATCATGAGCATGTCAACTCGTCATCAACCTGAGCGTTGCACGCGGGCTTGTTTGGCGTGTAAGAGCATGGACGGCTATGGTGGCGAACACGCATCTATCTGATCTGGCATGTGGAGGCGTTGACGCCGGCGAAAGCCGAGTGCAGACTTGCTGCAATTCAGAGCCCGATCCGGCAGATGGTTGGTGACATGGCAGCATTTCCATCACGCCTGTCCCAGATGGCTGAACATGGCCAACACTTGATTGATCATCTTTCCGGGTTGTAACGCCCTAGGGTCCCCCTTTTCACCATGCGCCCATAATCGCACTGGTGCCACCGCATCAGATGCGAAAGCCTCAAGTCGGCAAAATCCACCAGGAGACACCCGAGTCCCGCCAATTGTCTTCCTTGAACGCGGCACAGCAGAAGCGAGACGATGGCGTATACGCTCACAACACATCGGGCATACGCCTTGGTAAAAAGCCGCCCAAGGCGCTCATCCAATACCCCGTCCGCCGAGGCAGCGGCCCAAGGTGGGTGACGTTGGACGGGGTGGAATACATCACGAGGCATTCTGTACGGACGCTGGATTTCGACAGGCAGCGGGAACAGTACTTTTACGTTGATGAGGGAAACATGGTGGTGTATGTTACGGAAAACACCATCGTTTTAGACGAGACTGCGCAAAATTGGGGCCACTTCCAAGGCTTGGCTTGGGTCGAAGCGGAGGAGACCAAGGGAGGGGATCAAAGGAAAAAGCGGAGGAAGACGTGATTTTTTTTGCCCACATCGCGCTGGTGGATCAAGATGGGTTGGTTCTCCTAAACCTCTCAGTCCAGGGATATTTTCCAGTGCGCGGCTCGGTACTAACCAGCAGCTACCTGCCCTTCTCGCCCCGACGGACAAGGTGGAAAGCCCCTTTTTCCCTCCCGACCTTGTGATGGCTTCACAGTCCGGAGGCTCGACGCGGCCCTTTTGACGGCCTGGGTGAGCTCCAGAGGCGTTGTTGCAAGAGAAAACATGGCCGAATACAACGGAGCGTGGCGAGGAACCACCGCGACGGCTGACCCTGTGCCCAAGTCGCCGGGTCCCATAGTGTTGTTCCCCGACCCCAGGGCGGGGCAGCACGGATCCCAGCAGGATTCAACAGCCGCGACACTCGCTGGTTTTCTAAATTGCAGAAACGACTTGCGCGTTGCCGGGACGTATCTGTCTCCCACGCCCGCGTTTTCTGTGAGAGGACGCACCGCAGCCGTTTCTGTTACTGGTAAACGGCCCATCTCTTTGCGTCGATACGGCGCGGCATCTCGGATGAAGCCGTCCAGCGCTTCCCGGGTCGAGTCCAGCTTTCAGGCCAGTGCGCTGGCGGCAGCAGCAGCAGCAGTAGCCCTTTTGGTGCTCTGGCGCCGCTGCCAGGAGCGATCGGAGTTGGGGCTGCCTTTGTCTTGGGCGTTTCCCACCCCTCCGGCCGAGACGCCCATCATCTTCCTCCAGGCCTTGGTGGTGCTCGCGCTTTTTGGTTCTCGACCGAGATGTCGTACTGTATTGTCCATCCCCGGGCCTTTTAATTCTATTCCAGCTACTGTCATTAGATATTCTGTGTCCCTATCGCCACACCACCGCCACCCATACATATTTACCCGACCATCACCACCACCCCTTCCAAGGACGACGCAGGACGCCTGCGCGAGTGGCGAGTTGGCCAACCGCAACTAGGTTGTGCAGGAGCACCTGCTGAGCCTAAGTGACAAACTCGCGAGGCTGCGTTTGGCGGCCGAGGGCCACGGCGACGACCCCTCCGCCGGCCCGAACGACGGGGCTGGACCGGCGGGCGGGGAGGACACTGGGCCGAACCAGGAGGTGTGCGCGGATCAGGAGGAGGCTCGACCGAGCCAGAAGACGGGCCGGGATTCGGCCATACTCCCCGTGGCTAAAACAGTAAGAATCTCGGCTGCGAAGGTATCAACCTCGTTGGGACAGTTTGTAACGTACCGTGCCGCTCCTATATTCATTTTTGGGGCCCTGTATATTAGTCCGACGAAGGGCGGGTTGCACTTCCGCAGTCCCTACCGAACAATGCCCTTTCTCCAGTGAGTTGATTCTGGAATCCCATTTGCATTGGTCGGTCAAGACAGTGAAACACCATTTTGGCACCCACCAGGCAACCTCCTTGTGGCCTGTCTTATCATAGGACCAGGTATGTAATAATGCCACCAAAGGAAATATTTAAAGAGCAAATATAAAAAAAAGTGAGCTTCCTTTGCCTAAAATAATTCTTAATTAAGGTTTCGGTATTAATTAACCTAAATTCGTTTTAAAGCATCCCTTTAGGTAAGCAATTAAAACCAATTATTCTACCAGACCCTCCAGTTCACGTGCAAGGCGACCTTGCTACCCAGTACTGCTCAATACCTCTCCTAAATGCCCTACCCTAAGAGCAAAAGGCCTGTTTGTAACATTTGCTATTAAAAAAAAAAAAAAAAATAAACAGCAGCTAAATACGCCCGCAGTAAGAGGCAAAAAATATATAGCCAAAATTATAAGATTATAATGTATAATTAGGTGCCTAAGCGAAGAAGCAAAAAAATATTATCCACGTTCCAAACTGGAGCTAGCACGAATAGAGATCGTTAAAATCAGGCGTGGCACAAATCCCTTGGCCGCTCACTGGCCGAGTACCCGCGCTCCCCGGGAAACCGTCTCCATTTAGCAGCGATGGTAGTAATAGTCGACAAGCTCACTGACACACAGCTTGATGGGCTTGCAGACAGCTTTAGTATACCCCGGGGGGCCAGTGTCCTGCTTGCAAAAAGCCTCGGTGAAAACCTGGTCCATCTCCGGAGCCCAAGAGGCAGCCCGGTAGCACTGAAGAGGAAAAAAGAAAGAGAAATGGGTCAGCTTTGAAAACGAACAACGGAATACAGTCGCGATATTCAAAAGCGGGGGCCTGCTGTATATTTATATGCGAAACTTACATAACCGGCAAGCTCGCCTGCGTTGTCGGAAGTGCCGGCCATTGCCAGGCAGCTGGAGTTGTAGACATCGCCTTTGTCGTTCATGCAGCCACAGGCGAGGCTGTCAAAGGAGGAGCTGCTGGAGCTGCTGTATTATTCGTCCCGGGAACAAATATTGTCAGCCACTTCTGCCCTCCGCCACGGGGGAGCGGTAGGACGAAGGGGGAATGGGTGTGTGTGGGTGTGTGTGTGTGTAGCCTTGGGGTACGTGGGATGCAACTTGGATAAATCACGTCCCCGAGGGAACGCAACAAAAGGGAGAGGGGAAGATTGGAAAAGTAATCATACGTAGGCGCAGCCAAAACTGCCGCGGGCAGGGCCAGGAGGGCGACGAAGAACTTCATGGCGGGCAAGTGTTTTTGGGGCGGCTGGCGTGCAGACAACAATGCTGAAGTTTCAAAAGGTGCAAAGCTTGAATTTAGGACTCGCGGTGATCGGTGGTGGCTGGATGGTGAAAAACGAAAGGAGGATTCATCAAGGTCGAGGCAATGTCCCTCTATATATATATATATATATATATATATA
>PYSS01000209.1:0-27303 GCA_003049465.1 Magnaporthiopsis rhizophila
GTTTCTGCCCGGCCAATATTTGCAAATGGAGGATTGCTGTGGTGGAGACTCCTCAAGACATGGCATCCATGTGCTACAGAAGGCTGCGAATAGTTGCATTTGGGGGCTTTATGCCAAGACCACCACCCCGGGACATCATCATAATCACTCCGGCGTGTGCGGCGCGTTTGTCTGCTTGCGGAAATGTCCGCGACATGGAGGCAGCATGTGTCTGCCTGGAGAGAGAGAGAGAGTGTGTGTGTGTGTGTGCCTGGGCTGTTAAGAGACTGTCGATGGAAGAGATGGTGGTGAAGCCCGCTTATCAGATTTTCCTATAAAGAGAGACGCGACGGCCGTCGAAGATGATCAAGATGGCTCGTTTGCAAGACAGTCCTGCAGCCAGCCTCCTTCGATCCATCTCCAGCAGTAGCAGCAGCCACAGCATCACCAGCCCACCAGGATGCACTTCCCCTCCCTGCTCTCCCTGGCGGCCGCCTGCAGCGCGGCCGTCGTGCCTCGCCAGGAGGCGGCGTCCGGGTCCGACGCGATCCACAACTGGATGGCCGGCCCGTTCCCCGCCGACAACAGCTTCCTGCGCATGGCCGTGCCCGAGGTGAAGACGCTGTCGGTCGCCGAGGTCATGGAGAAGGGCGGCAACGCCACCGTGGCGCCCCCGTCTCCCGACATGGTGCCCGCCGACGCCGCGGGCCTGGAGCGCCGCGACGTCTTTGGCGCCGACGACCGGGTCCTCAAGACGGACACCACGTACCCCTGGAAGGCCATGGGGCGGCTCCTGATCCAGTCGCCCAACGGCAACTACATCTGCTCCGCGTCCATGGTGGGCGCGCGCGTGCTCCTGGCGGCGCGCCACTGCATCGTCGACGGCGCGTCCTACACCTTCTCGCCGGCCTACTACAACGGCGACCGGTTCCCGACCGCGTTCGCCACCCTCATCATCCGCACCCCCGGCAAGAACGAGGACAACGGCGGCTGCGGCTGGAAGGACGACTGGGCCCTCTTCATCCTGAACAAGAACCCCGGCAACGGATATCTCGGCTTCAAGACCTTCCCCGACAGCCTGTCGGGCGCCAGCGCCGACTGGTGGAACTACGGCTACCCTGGTGACAAGTCTCCTTCGGGACCCTATGCGCAGAACCGTACGTGCTTTTCTTTTCCATCCTACCCCTGGACGTAGAATACAAAAGGCTAATATTAGAGTCGCTTAACCCGTGCAGGCTTCAAGGTCCGCAAGGCCCCCGGATGCGGCAGCAGCGAGGGAGGAGCCCTGCTGTCCGACGCCGACGCGGCGGGCGGTCAGTCGGGCGGTCCCATCTGGATCCCCGAGTCTGATGGGCGCTACCAGTACGCTGTCTTGGTCGGCGGCAGCCCGCAGAACACGGTGCTGTCGCACGGCTCTGCCCTGCTCAACGCCATCGTTGGGGCCAGGCGCGACTACCCCTGAGCTGCTCTGATGGAAAAGTCTCTCTGAACAGTGGTGTCGTGCCACGTTGTTGTGTGAGAGAGAGAGAGAGAGAGAGAGAGAGAGAGAGAGACAAAATATGCAGAAGCACATGTACTCGGTTATAGACAGCTGCACTTCTGTTTCACTTCTTCATCATGTGGGAGTTTGTCATATGGGGGTTTGGAGAAGTCAGATGCCACTCCAACTTTTTTGGGTAGGTGGCTCTTGGTTGGATTCAGGGGTGTACATATAGGAAACACTGTATTGCATCACAGCCAATTTTAAGATCCACGGAGAAATTTCTGGAACGAGCGGAAACTTGCTTTTTCCAACTAGCAGTTGAGTGGTGGAATTACCAAATGCGGGCGGAGTTTACGAGAAAAAAGTTACGAAGAAAAAGGCAGAAATCCTGGGCAATGACGTTTTCACGACGGCCCTTGCCTGGAGATGCCGATCCCGCCAGTACCCAAACCCACTATAGTACGGTAGTATTTTTGGATACGAGTGCTCCACCGCGGAACCGGGTACGCACACACCGCACATCAATTTCCCCAACCCCGTCGTATTCAAAGCAGCGCCATGGACACGAGCCGAGGGAGCAGGGGGAACCGTCGGGATGCCGGCATCTTGACCGGGGGATCCCCCGCCGAACTCTGGGGCACTTGGCAGTCAACGGTCCGCGCGGTTGCGAAAGGGAGTTGTCATGATGGCGCGGCTCTGCAGGAGCGTCAACTTGGAAAACTAAGAGCAAGGGGAGCAACGACGTGTATAAAGACGATGGCTTCCTGACCCAGGAGGTGCACAACATTCTTCTTTCTATCATCATACCGATTAAGCACTATCAAAGAATCTTAATACCAACCCATCTTCTCTATATAAAACCATTAATCCCACTCTCCCGAGTCTTCCTCCACAACCGCAAAAATGCAGTTCACCACCGCCACCATCTTCACCCTCCTGGCCGCCGTTGTCTCGGCCGCCCCCGCCCCTGCGGCCGGCAAGCTCCTGGCCGTGTCCAAGATGGCCAACGACGCGCAGTGGACGATCGAGAGCTTCACGCGCACCTGCAACGACGCCGACACGTCGTGCGCCGTCAGCTTCACCATCGACACGGGCGCCAACGAGACGCCCTGCGCCTTCAAGGTCGACGCTGCCAGCAAGGCGTCGCGCGCCCCGTCCGCCGGCGTGACCTGCGGCAACTACACCGTGTCGTCGTCGTGGAGCGGCCAGTTCGGCGAGGACCAGGGCTTCACGACCTTTGCCGTCGTCGACAACGTCAACCGCCTCATCGCCTGGCCTGCCTATACCGACAAGCAGCTGGTTAATGGCAAGGCGGTCACTCCGGACCAGAGCTACACCCCTGCCAGGCTCGGCTAGATGTGTTTTTGTGGAGCTCAATATGAGCAAGGGTTGGGTGCGGCGACGAGTGAGACGGGACATTCCGGAGTGGGATGGATGAAGGGGAAAGAGAAGTCCCTGTTTAATGGTTTTATTGCATAATGAGATAATAGAAATAGACCTGATGCCGTTTGGCTGTCACCAAAGACACCTGCTCCCCAGTATTCACTAGTCTTTCAGTATGTTGACGGCACCATAGTGAGGACCCCACCATCCATCAACAGCGACAAGCCGTTGAGATATGCGCCCGCCCTTGAGCAGAGAAACAAGGTCGCCCCAGCGATGTCGGTCTCGTCCCCGAACCGGCCCGCGGGGATGAACGCCGAAGGGAACGTCTTGCCGTCGAAGACGAACTTTGCGCTTATTTCACCTTCATGATGTAGTCTCTTCGTCAGCCCGAGATACCTCCATCCTTCCTTCATCAGTATAGAAAAAGAAAGAAAAAAAAAAAAAAAAAAAGAAGACTCACTCGGAAAAACGCCCGGGTTTAGTATATTAGCCCTGATCCCATACCCCAAAAACAAATTCCCCAGCATCTTGAAAATGTGGTTCACAGCCGCCTTGCTGGCATTATACGGGATCTGCCCCTTGCCCAGCACGGCGCGGACGTACGACCCCACGCTAGCCGTGACGACGACCTGGCTGGATACGCCCGGGAAGTTGCCGGCTTTGTTGCCGCGGTCCAAAAGGTCCAGGAACGCGACGGCGGTGAAAAACGGCGCCTGCGCGTTGACCTCGAGCACGCGGCCGAACTGGTCCTCGCCCCAGTGCTCGAATATGTGGCGCTGCAGCTCCGCCGGCGACGGCTTTGCGTCCGTAGGCGCCACGGGGAGAAACCCGGCCAGGTCAGGCCCCGTGCCCCCCGCGTTGGCCACGACCAGGTTGACGTGTCCGATCTCGTGAGCGATGCGGGCGGCGGCGGCGGCGAGCTGGGACTTGGAGGTCACGTCGGTCTGGATGGGGACCACGACGTATTCGCCGTCCGGGCCGCGGCGAGGTCCCAGCAGCGCCGTCTCCAGCAGCTTCTCGAGCCGCCGCCCGAGGATGTAGACGCGGCGGGCGCCGTTGTGGGCGAGCGCCAGCGCCATTGTGCGGCCTATGCCCGTCCCGCCGCCCGTCACGACGGCGACCAAGCCCGGGACGCTGAAGAGCTTGGCGGGGTCGTACTTGTCGCTAGGTGACGCCGGCGCCGGCGTGGTTGCGGGGCCGCCTTCCATTGCGGGTTTTTGCTTTGCGTTTTGTGGTGGTGATGAAGCCGCTGGCGATACAATTGGACAGCTTTCATTTTTGCCTGTTTCTCTGGACAGATATACGAGCCCGACCTATTCCGGGACCGCTGTAACCCCCACATCGCATTGCATCCGTGCCGAGGACCTGCCAGAGCTTATTTCTTCCCTGTCAAACGTTCGTCCGATGTCACCAGACCGCCATTTACTAAGCTCATAGCACATCCCAGCATAGTGTTTGCTATAACTGTATAATAATCCTACCAGGGTATCCAAACAATCACTAGACTGAGTGAGATGTCAAAAAAAACAGATGCAAAAGACCCCATTCGAGCCGTCCCTCAAGCCTTGGCTTTCTCGTCGATTGCGACAGGCTCGACGCCGTCCGAGTTGGAAGCCTTCATCTCCAGCTCATTGCCACTGGAGCCGGGCACACGTCTGCGTCGGAGAAATCAGGCATCGTCGTGCGTCGCCATCCCACTCCTCCAGCTCGGCGAGGGGCACCTTGACCAACCTGTGCGTGTTGGCGCCCGAGCCCTCGTCGACATCCAGGATCTCGGGTCGGATGCGGTAGCCCTTCCACTTGGGCAGGAGGGTGATCCATAGATAGTAGTAGAGGTAGCAAACAACCAAGCTGTCCGGGACAATAATAGGTTAGCTGGGTGGGGAAGAAAAAAAAAGGTTGAAGAGAAGAGCTCAAACTCACACGGCAACCCCGACTATGCAGTAGGTCGCGTAAAACAAAGAAACGTCACCGGCATAAATCCCACCGGCGGGCGGCCACCACGGCATGGCGAGGATGTAAACCTGGATCAGGATGAAGAAGACTACGACGACGTTCCAAGCCCTGAAGCCGCCGTCCGGGATGCCGGCGCGCTTGCGGCGGCGGCGGATGAGGTAGACGCCGACGGCCATGGCCAGGTGGAAGACGCCGCTGG
This sequence comes from Magnaporthiopsis rhizophila, assembly GCA_003049465.1. Lineage (NCBI taxonomy): Eukaryota > Fungi > Ascomycota > Sordariomycetes > Magnaporthales > Magnaporthaceae > Magnaporthiopsis > Magnaporthiopsis rhizophila. The sequence goes on from PYSS01000209.1 coordinate 5,004, forward strand.
GGTAGGTGTTGAGGCTGACGACGAACTGGAACGCGTCGCCGGCGGGCGGGATGACGATCATGAGGAACGTCATGCCCCACTTGAGCAGGTAAGGGCCGATCGGGGTGCCGAACGGCTTGGTCGAGACCTAGAACCAGGGGTACGGCAGCACGCCCTGGCGGCCGATCTCGCGGATCATGCGGGACGAGCCGATCAGGGTGGCGAGCAGGTTCCCGAACGCGCTGAGCAGCACCATGACGTTGAGCGCCGCGACGGCGCCGCCCCCTCCGCCAAAGACGGCGACAAAAAAAAGATGGACGCGGCGATCTCCTTGGACGCGGCGAACTCGGCCTTGAAGACGGCGGAGAAATAGGCAACGTTGCAAAACATGTACAGCACCGCCACAATCAGGACCGAGACGCTGCCGTACAGCTTGAGCTTCGGGATCGGGTTCTTGATCTCGCTGACGACGTTGAAGGCGTTCTGGTAGCCCGTGTAGGAAAACACGATGCTGACGAGGGCGCTCGAGGAGGTTGTTGCCCGAGGTCGTGGTCCCCTGAAAGGAGTTGCGAAAGTTGCGCCCCGGGTCAGGGACGCGGCGCTTGTCGACGTTGCCAGCCAGGACGACGAGACCCAAAAATGCTGATAAAGACGAGGGTGCCGATCTTGAGCGCGCCGATGACGTTGGTGGCCCACAGCGAGTACTTGTTGTGGGCGACGGCGCACACGACGGCCAGCGTGTAGGCGGCTATGGCCACGGCCCGCGTCTCCCACTCGGTCGGGTCCCTGCCGACCAGCCGCCAGACGTAGCGCGACAGCACGATGGCGTTGCTGCTGCTGAAGGACAGGATCACGGACTGTACGGTGAAGGCGATGGGGAAAAAGTGCCGCGGCCGCGGGTACGACTGCTCGAGATACACGACCTCGGACCCGCTGCGGTTCGGGAAGTAGCTGGCCAGCTCCAGGTAGACGGCGAAGCCGGCGGCTCCCATCAGGGTCCCGATGAACCAGTAGATCAGGGCCAGGCCGGGAGACCCGGTCCGGTTGAGGACGGAGCCGCTGGAGGGAGAAGGGTGTTGGAAAGAGATCAGTCAGATGCAGCCGAGGAGCCACTTACGGAGTCGAAAATATGCCGGTCCCAATCATCTGGTTGATGTTGAGAAAGATGATGGTCATCCAGCCGACGTGGTAGCCGAGCGGCGACTTGGTCTCGACGGGGGCGCCGACGGCCTCCTGGTAGGCGGCCTGGGAGCCATTGCCGGCCTTGGCGTGCGTGTAGGCGAGGTCGCCGTCGTGGATGATGGACGGCTCCGGGTCGGACGTGTAGTCGGAGCCGTGGGCGGCGGCGGCGGCCGTGGTGTTCTGGCTCCAGAAAGCCATCGTCGGGTGTCTTTGCCTGGCGGTGCTGACGTCGTTCCGAGCTACCTACTTGAGCTGCAACAGAAGGCGGCGAAACATCTTCTTTTTGTGTGGCCAGCCCGCCGTGGAGGGTGTGGCAAGCTTTATGCGTGGTTGTTGCCACCTTCGTGTTACCTGGACTCCAAGAGACCTTATCGGGGGCCCATCATGCAAGAGAGAAGCTCTCTGTTCCAAGCAAATAAATGAGGATATTGCTCGGCAAGATGGCACAATTAGCTTCCTTATGTTTTCCCCCTTTGACCGAACCCATGCGTAGACTTCAAGCCCTGTGTGAGAGCTGCATATGGGGTGGGACAAGGACGACCTTCCTTGTTGGTGTGGGCCAAGCAAGCACGTCACCACGCCCATGGAAGTCGTGCCGATGCAAAAGTATATGTGATAAATTTACGCCTCAGTTCTGCGGTCGCTTGATTAGGCACTCTTTTCCTTGTTTCTAGACCGTGAGAGAAAAGGGAACAGCTCAACCGTTGGAATTTCGCCTACCCGAAACGTAAATAGAGCAATATTACAGGCACGTAGTAAATGGAAAGCGTTGGCGCTTAGAACGGCCCCAACACCTCCACTCGAGAAGCGACGAGGGCACTTGCAAACAAAGCCAATACATTACGCCATCCCAAGCCGCTCCACCTTACTCCTTCCTCCCGCTGCCGTTGGCGGCGCCGCGCACAAACGGCTCGAGCGGGAGCACCTGGGCATCGGCCGTGACACCGGAATACACCCTCTCCCAGCGCTCGCGGAGCTGGTCGGGCGTGTCCCACGCGTACTCGGGGTCCCGCAGCCAGAGCCGGACGAGATGGCGTCTGTTTGTATCCACCAGTCAGTTCGGACATGATTGGATAAGTGGGAGATAAAAAAAAAAAAAAAAAAAAAAAACTCACTGCTTCTCGGCCGTGTCGACAAAGCCGTCCCGGGCATGAAACACGGCCAGATTATTGACATACTGCATGTCGCCCTTGCGAAAGTCGGTGGCGACGTGGAAGCGCTCGCCCAGAAAGTGCAGCGCCTCCAACGCCTCGGCCTGCGCCTCCGAGATGGCCGGCACGTCGGCGCCGCGCGGCAGGGCCCCGAACCCGACGAGCGTGCGCCGCGCGTACTGCAGCAGCACCCGCTCGGGCACCGCGCCATCCGCCGAGCCGGGCTGGTGGTAGAGGAGGGGGCGGAGAAAGAAGCGGTCTTTATGGAACTTGTCGAAGCTTGGGCGGACGCCAGCTTGTTAGCCACCAGCGAGCGGTCCTCTTCTCATGCCGGGGGCCATAGTAATGGAAACATAGACGGCCTACTTCTCAACCTGCCAGTCCTCAGCCAACGTCCGCACCAGATCCGGCCTCGTGCGCGCCAGCTCGTTGTACACGCGCCACGTGCTGGCCAGCTTTGCTCGCCCCGCCGCGCCCCGCCTCGCCCAGCGCGAACAAGGACACCACGTCGCCCGAGTTCGTGTGGAACACCTGCTTGTCCGCGGTATAGGCCGGGCTGCCGATGACGGCACCATTATCCAACTGCGCCGCGCCCCGAGAGGTCCACAATGTGCGCCAGCGTCACGTCTGCGGGTTTGCCCTCGTACACGCGGTCCTGCCGGCCCCGGATCCCGGCCACGTGCGACGACACGCCCGCGTAGATGGCGATGTTGTCCTCGCGGCTGTAGGCATCCACGGGCACGCCCCGGATCACGAAGAAGCCGTGGCCCCGGTGCAGCTGTTCCCGCGACAGCCGCCGGAGCTCGCCGTGCAGCTTTGGAAGCGGGAAGGTGGTGGTGTCGATGTGGCCGAGGGGGAGGTTCAGTGCTGGTGGCATTTTGTTAAGTGAGCAGGGGCGTGTCCGTCCGACCAGAAGAGAGCAGGAAAAAAAAAAAAAAAAAAAAAAAAGACCTACACTTGAAATGCCTGACGGCCGCGTCAATCTCGGCTAGCCGCTCGGGCGACAAAACATACGTCCAGTCGTAGGTCTCGGCGAGGCTGTCGCCCTCCCACACGAGATCGCCCTTCAGCTCGGTCGGGAATCCGTCGGGGAGCTCCCTGCTGAGAGCCTCGTCTCTCAGCCGCCTGGCCGTCCGCTCCTGGTATTTTGCGATGTCTGGCGCGTATGAAATGTCCGGCTGGCCCGGTGGACGTGGCGGCGCTGGCGTTTGGACGGCGGCGGCCATTTTTTGGTTTCTATTTTCCATGTTTTATTGGTGAAAGTATTTTGTCTCCTTTTATTCCAGCCACCGTCTAAGCATGCTATTGAGAACGAACAGCCGGCGAGGTTTGCTGATATCCACACATCTAGAATCAAACCAGCACCTTCTTCATTTTAAAGCCGCCTATTGGTAACCTCCCAATCGGGACTGAAGCAATAGTCGGGACGGATTGCGTGATCGAAGATCCCCCGCTCATCCACGTCGAGCTGTGCCACCGGAAAGTCGCGACTCTCTTGCATCATCGGGGCGGGGGAAAAAGATAGTGACGCTGTGCCACGGCGCGGGAGGATCAAATATAGAGCAAACACATTCTCCAAAAAAGCAGCCGTCAAATTTACTATAAGCAATGGGGGAGGAGAAACATTGCCCAATCTGGCTCATAACCGGGCGAAGCCAGAATGACGGCGGCCAATGCCGGGCTGTCGCACTACAAAATACCAGCTTCAACTCCCGTCCGCAACCGTAAACTTGCACCCTCCCCCTCCTCCTCAAACACATACTCAGGCGGTCAACTCCCCCGACATCTGCGCGGCACGGGCAGCAGCGCTAGCGGTGCCGTTGGCCGACAGGACCCGGCTGCCGTTGGTAACCGCCAGGCCCACGGCGCTGACGTTGAGGCGGAGGTGCTGCTTGAACGCGGCCGCCGAGATGTCGGCCGGGCGGCGGGGCGGGTGCACAAACATGGTGCCGTTGGCGAGCACCATTGCGGGCCTGCCCCTGATGCGAGGGTGGTCGCCGTCGTTGCCGTCGTGCGACGACGTGACGGTGGTGGTGTCCTCATTCTTGAATTCGGCGGCGGCGCCAGCAGCAGCAGCAGCAGCGCTGGCCGGTACGGCGACGCTGCCGCCGGTCACGTTCTTGGCGGTCGGGACGACCGTCGGCAGCTCCGTCGCGGTGTGGTGGTCGTGGCTGTGGCCCTGAACCGAGCGCGACACCGAGTAGAAAACCGACGTCGTTTGGTGCTGTCTGTTCGCGGCCGCCGACACCTTGGCCTCCGCCGACTGGGCCATGGCCGTGAACGAGGTCACGGTGGTGGGCGACATCGGGTTCGTCGTTGTTGTCTGCTTGGCTCCGAACTTTTGCGGGCCGGTGGTGCCGGTGCCGGTGGCCTTGGGCTTGGGCGGGTTGCGCGTGATCTGGGGCCGGTGCCACCAGGGTTGCATGTTGCCCGTGCCCGGGCGCAGCTTGATGGTGAAGCTGGACGACGACGACGGCTCCGGCGTCTGCAGGGCGACCGACGTCGGCTCCACCAGGTCGGGCCAGTAAGTGATTGTGGCCGTCTTGGTCTGCGGCTCGTACACCTCGACGACGGTCAGCGAGGCCATGGTTGGCAGCTCCGCGGCGGCGACGGCAGCCTTTGTGCCGGCGACGGCCTCGGCCTCAAGCTCGAGGTCGGTGGTGGCGTCGAGCTGCTCAACCTCTACGGCCTCGTCGTCTTGCATCTTGATGTTGCGAACCTGGATGATGCTTGTGTGGTTACCCGTCGTGTGGTTGGTGGTGACGATGGGGATGGGGTAGCCGCGGATCAGCACGCTGGGAGTGGTTGGGGTGACGCCCCGCTTCACCATGGCGCTGGCGGCGGACATGACGATGTAGACAACCAGCAGGCTCATCCCGGTGGTAAAGAGAAGGGACAAGATGCATATGAAGAAGAAGCCGACACGCGTCGCCAACCAGGCCCTCAGACTAGAACTCTGCGTCGAGGGGCCATGAGGGCGGGGTGCCGCTGTCTCCGGGTCCAGCAGTGTCCCGCTATCGGCCATCGAGTTCTCCATGTTGCCCATATATGCTGGAAGACAGTGGGAATAGCGAGTGACTTTAGTTTGAATTAATATGGATGTGTGCAGTATGGAAAGGATGGGACAGATGACCGAGACGGAACAAAAAGAAGACGAAAGATGTGCCATGGCAGGGAAGCAGCTCTAAGCATTATATGTCACGGCAACTCTGTCTGTCGGCGCCTCGTCCAGTCAAAGGGCTGAAGTATGGCTGGGGTGATGATGTCTGGATGTGATAATTGACTTCGGCCGGCGGGCCGTTGGGGAAAGAAAGACCCCGAAAACTGCCAGGCAGATAGACATCTCAACAGATCTCCGTATCGTCATGTATAGTTCAGCCTTATCAAGGTCAAATAGGGTATGTACTAGTAAAAGTATAAGGCAAAGATTGTCAGTTGACGAACGCCCGCGTGGCAAAGTGTAGACTTTGATGGGTAGGGGAAAGCAAGGAAAGGCTTGACAAGCGAACGCGACAAAAGATCCCAAAAAAAAAAATTATAAACTGTGGCATATGGCGCTATGGCACTTTGAAAGTGATGCATTGTAGTCTTTCTCCCTCAATCACCCTCCGGCGTGGCTCTAACGAACTCCAACAGCTCATCTCCGTGTCAACGGCCCCCTCACCAGCCCTTAACCTTTTGCATGCTACCCTCCTCCACGAGCGCCTTGTGCATGTCGAACGAGTTAAAGAGGAGGTGGGGTTCGTGGCCCATGCCCTTGCGCAGGCACTCAAACTCGGCCTTGTCGAAGTAGCCCTGCAGAATGGGCTGGTAGATGGGGTGGGCACACTTCTTGATGATGAGCCTGGCGCGCTCGCGCGGGCTCAGCCCCCGGACGTCGGCAAGGCCATGCTCCGTCACGATGACGTCGAGGTCGTGCTCGGTCTGGTCGATGTGCGTGCACATGGGCACGATGCACGAGACGCCGTGCGGGTCCGTCTTGGTCGGACGCGTCGCGGGTGTGTGCATGATGCTGTACTTGGACGAGCGCAGGAAGTCGGCCGAGCCGCCGAGGCCGTTGAGCATGCGCGATCCCATGACGCACGTGCTGTTTGCGTGCGCGTAAATGTCCACCTCGACGGGCGTGTTCATGCCGATGACGCCCAGCCGCCTGATGATCTCGGGGCAGTTGGAAACCGACTGCGACCGCAGCAGCAGCTTGCCCTTGTAGGTATCCCACTGGTCGTAAAACCGCTTGAAGCCTTCAGGCGAGAAGCGCACCGAGGTCGCCGTCGCGAAGTCGAGCTTGCCGCTGTCAAACAGGTCCAGGAAGGTATCCTGGATTACCTCGGTCCACACCTTGAGGTTCTGGAACTGCGAGCTAGCCAGCCCGCCGACGACGGCGTTGGCAATGTTGCCGATGCCGGACTGGAGCGGGAGCAGGTTCTTAGGCAGCCGGCCGTGGGCGACCTCGTGCTCCAGAAACTCGATCAGATTTCCTGCGATTGCGCGCGAGGCCTCATCCTCGGCCGAGTTTGGCATGGTTTGGTCCTGGTAGTCCGAGTGCACCACGCCGACCACCTTGTCGGTATCAATGGGGATCGACGTCCGGCCAATGCGGTCTTCAACAGCCATGACCAGGTACGGTTTCCGGTTTGGTGGCAGGTCCGTCATGGTGATGTCATGGAGGCCCTCCATCCTGGGAAGCGAGGTGTTGACCTCGATGATGATCTGTGCGGGGCGGCGTCATGTCTTGGTCAGCTTCCAGGCGGCTTCCTCGCATGGAGCATAGAAACCACGGATGGCCGTACCTTGTCCGCCATCTGAACAAGCTCTGGCGTGGCACCAACTGAAGCTCCCGGCACGATGCTGCCATCCTCCAGGATCTCGGTCGCCTCCACCACGGTAACGTCGAGGCTGTTCTTTGGCCTATCCTTTGTGTAGTACCCCTGAGCAGCGCCACGTGGGGTCAGCAATTGTCCGCGCCAACGGCAAAAGATGCCACTGGCTACGACGCTCGTGACCTGGTCGCCTTACATATACTAGATCGGTAGGGAACATGGACAGGTGCTTGTCGAAGAAGTTTATCCTGCCCTCGTTGATCCCCTTGGCGATGGACTTGCCGACCTGGTGAGGGCTCCGCCTCTCGATCATGTTGAGCGACGCCCACCTGTCCTCCGTCTCGGCGCCGGACGAGGCTCCCACGAAGAGGGAGTACCTGAGCTTTCCCTGGAGGTTGTTCTGCTCGACATGGTTCGCCAGGAAGGTGGGAGTCTTTCTGTGCGTAGGTTAGGAAACGATGCCGTCAGGAATTAGCACCTAAGGGGCAAGCCATTGAGCGGCGCCGAGTAGCCCCGCGACGTGCCGGCACACTCACTTGGGATATCCAACGCCGGTGAAGCCCGACCAGCCTATGTAGGCGCCGTTGGGGAAGTGGTGAAGCAGATCCTCGGGCTTGCAGATCTTGTTGAGCATCGACGGCCGCTTGATGCGGGACTTGAGGGCCGCGGAGATCGGGCCCGACATGTTGGCGGTCTTGCGGAGCTGGCTGGGTGGTGTGGTCTGGTGTGGGGCAGTGTGCGCCGAGGACGGAGCTGGCTGGGAGGTGATATCGCAATGAAAGGAGAGAGGAGGCAGAGGACGAGGCCGAGGCCGGGAACCAAGAAAGCAGCGGCGGGCGCGGTTTAAGTAGCTTCACACCACCTAGCCCTGGGAGCCGTCACCCACCAGCATCGGCAAGGTGATTTGCATGCTGGGGAAAAAGGCAGTCTCGTCCCTGCGCCGCTCTTCATCCCATCATTCATCCGTCGTTTGGGGGTGCAAACGGCAGACAGGATGGGCTCATGCCCCTCCAGGGTGGAGAAAACTGCAGACGTTGTGCTGTTGTGGTTACACCCCTGAGTCTGCCCCACCAAAATCGCAACTGACCGACGTCAACAGCCGGCAGCTTCAGCCTCGACCCTGCTGAGCTCGGCGGGCTTCGGCCAATTGAAGGTCGCGCCAGTCACACGTCATTCCGCTCCGCCGGCCAAGCAACCGAGTCGGTTTTATTGTGATTCTCGAACCACGGAAGAATAAAAATGGGTGTAATTGCAGAGATTTCCGGGTGAGCTAATTTGCATGCTATCAGTCTCAATTGGTTACCTATATAATGGCTGGCCGCTCGATAGCACTGACTGCCTGAATGTTCGTTTGCGTCCTTGCATCAGGCGCCTGCCAGAACGCACCATGGAAAGCCGCCCCCACTTCAGACCAGAGCTTCGGTTGGCCGGGCCAGGCTCGGTCAATACTGGACTCCATCCGTTGGCCCGGCCGGCCGAGCCGTGGAGGGCCAAGCCTTGTCGATAACGCAGCCCCGGCTAATAAAGCAAGCCTCCCTTGGGGTTGTTTTTAATTTCTGGTTCACCCGATTTTAATGGGAGCTGCCCACGGCAGTGAGCTTTGGCTTCAACCCTATCGACGGCCACCAAACTACCTAAACACCTCCCGAGCGACGTGGACGACTGATTTCGACACAAATCATAGCGCTGCCTATCGTCAAGATTCACCCGTCCCACCCCACGATCTCTGCCATCCGAGAACGGGTATGTGTTATCCCGCCCACGGCACAGCACCCGAGCTTATGCCTATTATTCTCAAGCGAAGGGCCCAAATCACAACACCCTTATTTTCCGGGCACGGCGCATCGTGTCTTCTGCTCGAGACATTTTCGATACATCTGTCTGCAATTCGTCCTCGGCTACAGAGTCCTACAACGATCCACGCCGGGCCAGACGATCCGATGCGCCCGACGCAAATAAGGTCAAGAAATTGGCCGTCAGATTGCGAAGCTACAGATTATTAAGGTATATGGATCGTGGGTGCCGCGACAAAACAGCATGGAGCACAATTGACGCAGTGAACGACAGGGCACCTTGCGAATGTCCCTCAGACGCCGGCCTTCTTCTCAGCAACAGCTCCCGGCGCCACGACGTCCTCGATCGTCTCATCCGTGTTCTTCAAGTCTTCCTCGAGCGGGACCGTGTCCTTGATCTTGAGGAAGATGATGGGAGCGGCGATGATAATGCTGGCTGCCAGGAGACCCCACTGCAAAAACACGTCAGTACAATCTATATAAACGACACGGATATTGCAGCAAAAGGGGACTTACAGTCGCTCCAAAGATGGTGTTAAACTCGAGCTGACTGACGCCGTCCATACTCCAAAAGACGGCGGCGCCGGCAGACTGGATGCCCTTGTAGAAGCCGGCCATGTTGGCCGTCTTGCGCCCCGAGTTGGACAGGGCGCCCATGTACCAGTAGATGGACGTCTGGAAGGCAGCGTCGTACACGGCATAGAACATGAACAGGAAGACGGGGCCGATGTAGCGCTCGCCGCCGTCGGTCCAGTCGATGTGCACGTAGCCGCTGCCCTCGGCCTTGACGAAGGCGCGCGTCGGCTGCTTGCTCTGGAAGGCCCAGCCGCCGCCCCAGATGACAAAGGTGAGGACGATGAGGACGCCGAAGGAGATCTTGGCGCGCATGGAGCGGCGGATGCCGGGGAAGTCGAGGGCGTATCCCATGGCGATGGCGCCAAAGATCTGGGCGAGCCAGTAGAGCAGGTTGTTGAGCGAGCGGGTGCGGGTGTTGAAGAGGGCGCCGTTCATGTTGTTGAGCTGGTAGGCGTAGAAGATGTTGGACGAGAAGAACATGGGGAACAGCGCGACGATCCAGGGCGCCTCGAGCAGCACCTCCCAGAGCCCCCAGATCTCGGACCGCCACGACGGGTTCTTCATGGCTATGACCTTGGACCCATCCTCGCGCACGACGTCGTTGCTGTTACACAGGAAGAGCGCCAGGACGGCGCCGAGGACCATGAGAACGATGAAGCCGATGTAGGTGCCGTCGGTGGCGGGGCCGGTGATGTTGTTGACGTTCTGGCCCAGCGGGATGAAGGCGCCGACGACGCCGCCGAGGTTGAAGATGATCCAGAACCAGCTGATGTAGCGGCCCTTTTGCGACTCGGGCGGGTACGACATCATGATGGCGCCCTGGCCGCACCACAACAGGCCGGCGCAGATGCCGAGGAAGAAGCCGGCGAAGATGCAGAAGCCGCCGTTCTGCGTGTGCTTGTACGACAGCAGGCTGGCGGCGTAGATGCAGTAGCCGAGCCCGCCAAAGGCCATGGTGGCCTTGATGCCCAGGCGGTTGGCGAAGGTGCCCGAGAAGAAGCCGACGACGGCAAAGGTCGAGTACAGGGCCGTGTTGGCCTTGGCCTGCACGCTCGCGTTGTCGCTGAGCCCGCCGTCGCCCAGCCCGGTGAGGGCGTTGAACATGCCTGGGCACAGGAAGCACACCATGGACACCACCAGCAGCTGCGCCTTGGGCGACGCGTACCAGATGTTGAACTTGTGTCCCGCCAGCTTCCACCGCTTGTACATCCAGCCTCCGGGGCGCTCGAACTCAGCTGCTGGCGCCACCGGGGCGGCTGTGGGCTCCGGCTCGGCTTGCTTGGCGGCATTGTCGGCCGGCTCGTCCGTCACGCCGTGCAGTCCTTGCTCCTTGGCGTCCGACATTGTGGCTGTTTTTAATAAACCCTCCCCCAGTCAAATTAACCCTGTGCGCGCCAGTCGGGGAGATTTTTCTCAACCGCGGCTAAGACAGTCCGTCAGTCGGTAGCGCCGGCAATTCAGCACCGTTCGGCAGCCTCCTTCTTGGCGGCTGAACGGACAAGTGACAGAACCGGAGTCTGTAGGTGGGTGAGCGGCTCGTGCGAACGCGGCAACGTCTGCCAGTGCCTCCTCGAAGGCCTGGGCTACACCACGCGAAGGTGCAAGGAAAAGCAAGAGGAAATTTTCCAGGCTCGGGCTCCCCGGGTTTCTCTGGGGTTTGCGTCGAAATGAAAAGATCGAATGGAATTGAAAGTGGTCCTGCGGGGGGATTAAAAGAGGGTACAGCACAAGCTTAAAGTAAGCCTCGGGAGGACGGACTTTTGAAGCCAAGTCAGGAAACATCCTCCGCATCGCCCGAGCACTTCTTTCAGCCGCCGAGACCAGGTAGGTAGCTTTTTTGCTGGACAGCTGCAGTGTCCCCTTGTACACCCTCCTCCAATTCCATGTACATCCCGTCTGTACGTCTTCCGCGCTAGTATGGGCGTACAACATGACGCTTGCAGATCCGTAGTGATGGCTTGTGGCAAGGTAACATCTTCGCCTTCACAGTGTGCCTTTTATGAGACATGCGTATCCAAAGAGGTCGCGTGGCTCAGATGACCTGCGCATCTAGAGGTTCGACGTGCAGCGCTGCCCAGAAGTATTTCCATAGGGGTGGCCTCACGCCCTCGTGGAGGTCCGAGATATCCACAAATATCCGATCTCATTGTGCTAGGTTGGGGAATAGGTGGGTGGGAACACAAGCAGGCCCACCCTGGGGTTGCCAGGAGAGATGGGCCACTTGGATCACGAAGACAAGGGCCTTGTGAGTGCACTGGCTCGAGATTGTCTTTTTCTTGTTGGTTCTGTTCTCCTCCACCCTGCCTCGGTGTTTTCTCCCTTGCATGTCCAGCGTTTTCGTTGGTTTGTCCTTCACTCGACCGAGCGTCCATTGGCGAGCAGGAATTTCTTGGCAACCACTGGCAACTACTGACAGCTAAAAACGTCCAGCCTGCCCAAATGTGGTGAAGTCTGGAACCATTCAAGGTAGCACACGATAAGGCCGGGCCGAATGGGCGGCCAGTGATTGGCCATCCCGGGCAAGCCCTGGAGGGGCAACACGAAGGGCACAGAACAGGGTCCACTTTCCAGTTTCTCGCTTCTTTTACTCGATCTTGCTTTGACCTCCCCTGTCAGTTGTCAGGCGGCGCACAGTGTCCATGTAACGTTCCTCTGCAACGTCCCGCCACCGCCCATTCGCGCAGCGAGGGGGAAGGATTCGAGCCGTCCTCACCACGCCGCAGTCTAGCCTCTGTAGCTCAAAGGTTGCCAATAGCACGTCTCCCTTCCTCGGACTGGTCTTTGCCACCAGTCAACCAATATCAGCCGGCACTGCGTGTATTGGTTTGTGTCATGAGAATCCATGGCAGTCCATCCAGCCAGACCTCCTCAGCTGCGAAGAGCGTCTCCGGCTTGGATTGCCAAGAAGGCTTGGTCGGTACGGCTGCTTGAAATGCTGTGACTTTTTCCGCGTCGGCTGCAAGAGGTCGGGCCGGACCGCCTTCTGCAATGCCAATCCCAGGCCGGTCGGCGAAGGAAACTGATGCAGAGCCGACGGTGAGTTCCGGAGCGGGAGACTCGGGCTCTCGTTCTGGAACCGCTCGTCTGACATCTCTCCGGGCAAACGTCCTGGACTCGGGGGCGGCTGGCTTCCCCGCAAAATACCGGACCTCGGCAACAGCCCCCAGAGCTTCCCCCGCGTCAGAACCATGGAACCTTGCCGGTCGGAGCATGCGGGCGGTGTCCCGGTGGAAGAAGCCTGCCAGCTCTTCTAGCTCGTCGAATTAACGTTAACCCCAGACACCCTCTCTCTCATTCACATGCCATCATCAACAACCGCGTCCGATACCCAAAGCACACCCATGGGATACGTCGCATCTGTTGGGCAGATCGATCTCCTTGCGAGCACCTCCAGGAAGGCTGAGGCTCGCACTACAGTAGTCGGAGGGCTCAAAGCTGGAGGAAACCTGCCCCACATCCCACAAACCTTTTCGTTGCTGATCTATATAGCCTTACCAGTAGGCGTAGGTGGGAGATGCCATAATATGAAAGCACCAGCGTTGGTGGGAAATATGTTGATTTCACCTTCAATTTGAGTTCCTTTCGAGATCCAGTTATCTCCTATTACCTGCCGTAGAGATACCGCTACCTATATGTTTTCCCCGATCCTGGGCCCTCTCATACCACACCGCGCGTATTCCTTTTTCCGCCCCTGCCACAAGTTCGGAATCTTTTCCTCATTGTGCCTCTCCTGTCGCCGACGCTATATGATCACAATCACCTTGGCAGGCCAACCTCTGACCCACCAGCGTGGCAGGGAGAGCCTGGGCAGTACTGGCAGCTTGAGGCGAATTGTATCTCAAGCACTTTTCAAGCCCACATCCGTAAGCCACATTCTCAACGGAATAAGCATGTGGAGGTGCCCAATCCCCAGAGGCTATCGGTAAAACTGCTCATTCGCTATCCGGATTATTATCTTGGGGTTACATAAACTAGAACGACAGCCTCTTGGAACATCTTGGCTATTACACACTCCCCGCCCCCGCCCCTCTTGGAAAATTGCGGTCCCAGCCCACATCAACGGTCTTGCTCACACCTTTGAATCGGCTTTGCAGGCTTTGGAGCTTTTTATGAGTGATAAGCCCAAGACTTTTGCTTCTTGGTACCGGGCCGAAGTCTGCCGCAGTGTGCCCGACCTCAGACTCGGCACGTCCTGGATGGAGCCATGTTAGTGCTACAGCCGCCCGGCCCTTGCCGATCCATGATGTGTGCCGAGTTCCGATGAGCCCGCGTCTCGCGGCGCATTGTGCCGGACTTGGTCGCGGGTGTGCGGTTGATGCTCATCGACGACGTGTCATTTACCAGTGCGGCTAGCAGGGACATAGACCGACTGGCAGCTCATAGTTACCGGGCCCCAGGAAACAACCTGGCGGGAGATTCCCCGCCTCGTTGCCCATGGGGTCCCCGGATATGCGTGGAAACGACGAGATCGAATCGGTCGGGAATGGGGCGCTTCTTCCATGTTTCTTGCTCCGGAGCCTTGTCCGTGATTGAGATTTTAAGCAACGTAAAAAGCATGGCAACACCTCGGCAAGTCTACCGAGTACGCAGTACCCTGCCTTTCCCGACGATGTAGCAGCGCTTCTGCGGATAGGTGTAGCATATGAACCCCCGGCGTCGGCTGTATATCAGCACCTGGCCCGAGAACGGCCGAATCACCTCTCGGAACATGAATGTCAACCTCGGCTGCTGGCGAGGTAGACCCTCCTCCGCATGCTGGGTCAGCGATGCCCAGGACACTGAGGGCCGGCCGGCGGAACCAACCTCCACTTACACACCGACCTCCACGTTTCCCTCCCCCGCAGTCGGCGGTCTGGGGTGCAGGAGTTTTCTATTCCCTTGCTCCCTGTGCTTACAAAAGGAGCATGGTAACTCGCTCATCTCTAGTCTGAAGGGGAGCAGCCCTCATCGCTTCCCCTTCTTTCCTCTCTCCCCGGCCCGGTGTATCAGCACCACCACTCCTGTCCAACCCCCTCCCCAACATCATGGCTACAGGAGAGAAGCCGTCGGCGGATCCGGTCGGCGATGTCGCCGCTGCCAACAGCAACGAAGCTGGCGATCAGGTGACAAAAGAGCCTTCAGTGCTCGAGGCCAACGATGGGCTCAAGAAACCGGAACATCTGCCGAGTGCGGAGGAGCAGATAGAGGCTCTCGGTATTCCAAACTGGAAAGAGCTTGAGAGAAAAGTGGTCAAGACGCTCGACATGACTCTGCTCCCCTGTCTCTGGGTGCTCTACCTCTTCAACTACCTCGACCGGGCTTCCATCGCGCAGGCTCGGCTCAGCTCCCTGGACCACGACCTCGGCCTCCATGGGTACCAGTTTGGCACTGCTGTGTCTATCCTCAGTATTGGGTACGTTTAAAACCGGGGGACATCTCCGTACGCCGTGCCATTCGAAGCTAATGATATTTATGTATCAAAGCTACGTTCTCGGTCAGGTCCCTTCCAACATGATTATCGGAAAAGTACGGCCTAGCGTGTACCTCTGCGCCATGGCCATGGTCTGGTCCAGCGTGTCGGCCGCCACCTGTGGTGTGAGGAACTACCAAGGGCTCATTGCCGTCCGGTTTTTCCTAGGTGTGGTAGAAGCTCCTCTGTTCCCTGGTGTAAGGCCATCCATCCTTCCCACTCGCTCTTGATATTAGTGCATGAAACGACATACTAAACGTTGGCTAAATCCCGACAGGCCATCTACGTCATGTCCTGCTGGTACACCCGCAAGGAGATGGCCCTCCGCTGCGCCATCCTCTACACGGGGCAGACGCTGGCGTTTTGCGTGGCGGGCCTGATCGCGGCCGCTGTGTTCGGCACGCTCGAGGGCTCGTACGGCCTGGCGGGCTGGCAGTGGCTGTTCATCGTGCTCGCCACCACGGGCGCGGGCCTGGCCCTGATCTGCTTCTGGGTCCTGCCTGACTACCCGGACTCGGACACGGGCAGCGCGGCGCGCTGGTTCATGACCGACGACATCCGCCGGGTCGCCGCGGCCCGCATCCTCGCCGATCGCGTCTCCACGTCCGAGGCTCAGGCGGGCGTGTGGCAGGGGCTCAAGATGACCGTGTTCGACTACAAGTTCTGGCTGCTCGTGGGCATGAACATTGGCATCTCGGCCGCCTACGGCTTCTCCAATTTCTTCCCCTCCATCGTCAGGGGTTTCAACTACTCGCGCGTTATCACGCTCGTGCTGACGGCCCCGCCATACATCTTTGCCGCCCTCAGCTCGCTCGTCAATGCTTGGCATTCCGACAAGACCAAGGAGCGCGGCTTTCACTTTGCGGGACCCATTGCTTTTGGCTGCATTGGTTACGTCATCTGCCTGGCGACTGAGAATCGGAGCGCGCGATACGCTGCTTCCTTTCTATACGTCGGCGGCATGTACTCTGTAAGTGGCGATGTTTTCCTTTTTGCTACTAAAGAGTAAAAAGGCTAACCGCCATGTGCGCAACACCCTAGAGCAACCCGCTCATCAGCACCTGGACTTCCAACACCATGGGCCGCACGCCCGAGAAGCGAGCCATCTCGGTGGCGCTGGTCAACGTGCTCGGCCAGATCGGCAACCTCATCGCGCCGTACTTCTTCGTCGAGTCGGAGGAACCCGTCTACCGGCTTGCCTTTATCCTGATGATGGTGATGGCCGTCATCGCCATCACGAGCGCCATGGGTCTGAAACTGTACCTCGGTCGGTCGAACAAGAAGCTGTACAGGCGGGCTCTGCAAAACGAGTCGGTGTACAACCCTTATTTGACCTGAGGCGAAGGTGATGGGGACTGTCTATTTCGGTCGTTTAGGCAGCAGGCGATCGCTAGTTTCGGATGTGGATATAGCCTTATTAAGTGTACCGCCGATGTTGGGTTATATCGATGGAGAGGCGAGGGTGGTGGGTGGCCCTGCTCTTATAACGGGCTAGCGCGGCAGCGCCCTCGTGGGACGGCAGCGAGATTGAGATTGTGTGCGTGGCTGGGCTGATTGGAAGCGAAGCGACGGCGACACGCGTCCAAAGCCAAGACGGATTACAGAAGCCCGCATCCACATATACAAAAGTCCATTTTGCTCGTCAATGCTTCACCGTCTACCTAGGTTGAAGTCCGAGAAAGCCCGGATTGTGAAGGCCCCGCGAGGCGGGCTTTCGGTGCGCCTGTAGTCGGGTTATAAGAATGAGCCGCCTCTGTTCCGTGACAAGAAATTGAAGAGCTTTGTTTGCGGGCAGCTCAACGAACAAAAGTCTAGCACGGCACGTCAATCAAGACAAATCAAGGGACGACGACACAGACCGGCCAGGAAAATCCGACCATGCACACCACGATAATTCTGCCCGTCCTCTCCCTCGCGGCGATGCCCGTCCTGGGCCAGACCGGAATCACGGCCGCTCCAACGACAACGCCACCACCGCCAACGGCGGCTCCCACGACCACGATGCCGCCGTGCTCGTCGCTGCTCGCGTCCCTGGCGAGCGCGGGGCCTGGCTACCACCCGGCCGTGGCGTCGTGGCTCAGCGAGCAGCAGGCGCTGCGGTCGTCGGCCGTGGCGGCGACCCCGTCGCTGACCGCGTGCGCGCCGCTCGGCTACCAGATCCCCAGCTCGCTCTACTCGGCCATGAGCAGCGGGCAGGCGGCGCAGAAGTCGTGGGAGTCGGCGCACACGACCGAGATCCGCAGCGTCGTCAGCCTCTGCGACGGTTACCTGCGCGAGCAGCACGAGTCCTGGCTCACGTCTGCGAGCCGGGATTGGGAGGCCAACCTGTCGTGCCGGACCAGGACCACGTTACCCGGTTGGAACACGACGCTGGCTACTACTGCTAGTACTACGGCTGGTACGGGGAGCCGGACGACAGCGACAACGACACCGCCGGGCGGCGCTCAGTCCGGCACGCCGCCGCCGCCGTCTGGGGCCGGCAGGGCTGTGGAGATGGGGGCTGTTGGCATCGCGGCGGCGGCGGCGGCGGCTGTGTTTGCCGGGTTGGCGAGCTTGATATAGTCGGGAGTGAAGTGAGGCTCCGGTGTCTGGTGTTATTAAATGGTGTATATAGAAGTCGTAATAAATAATGCAGAAGCACGTCGGACGGGAGCTCAATTGACGCTGCAGCTTAATGGACAGCGTGCTTCAGCGGCACGTGCCGTGCTGGGTCACATTGGCACAGGGGTCCCGCTGACGCTAAAACAAACGCGTGTGAAACCGTGCCAGCCAGGGGCGTCACGCACCCATTCCAGAATCCGCTGACTTCGCTCCTCAGCCTTCGGGGCGTCGACACAGCGGCATGCTTCATGGGATGACCGGTCTGGAACCCGACGTCTGGTGCCTCTCACTGAAGCCAGCCAGCCAGCCTCTCGAATTTTTGCTTTCAAATTTAAAAAAAAAAAGTAGCCGTCATCATCGACCGCCGCCCACATCGTGTATCGTGTCGTAGTCCATCCCCAGATAGCCACGGCCACGTTGAACCTTGCTCCCCCGCCATGAACAGGTCGTCCTCGTCATCGGGCCTGCTCCCGATGCCGGGCACCGCGTCGGCCTCGTGGGCCGTGTACCGCGCCAAGCTCGCCTCGGTGTTTCGGGGCGCCGACACCTCAGTGCTGGTCGCCTTTTGGCTGTTTGGTACTGTTCGCCCCATCTCCTCATCACCGCCCTCACCCAGCCAGCCAGCCAGCCCACACCCCGCTTCTAACACCCCGAATAGGCCTCATCAACAATGTCCTCTACGTCATCATCCTATCCGCCGCCCAAGACCTGGTCGGCACCAACGTGCCAAAAGGCGTGGTCCTGCTCGCCGATGTGCTGCCGTCGTTCCTGACCAAGCTGGTGGCCCCTTACTTCATCCACCGCGTGCCCTACGCGGTCCGCGTCGTCGCCCTCGTCGCCCTTTCCAGCTCGGGCATGCTGCTGGTCGCGCTGACGCCTCCCGGGCGGCCCGTGGCCGTGCGCCTGGCCGGCGTCGTGCTCGCCAGCCTGAGCAGCGGCGGCGGCGAGCTCAGCTTCCTGGGCCTGACGCACTACTACGGCCCCATGAGCCTCGCGGCCTGGGGCAGCGGCACGGGCGGCGCGGGACTGGTCGGCGCCGGGCTGTACGTCGCCCTCACCGACTGGGCGGGGCTGTCGGTCCGCACGAGCCTGCTGGCCTCGGCCGCCCTGCCGGCCGTCATGGTGCTGAGCTTCTTTGTCGTGCTGCCGCGCGCCCCGCTCAAGATGTTGTCGTCGTCGTCGTCGTCGTCGTCGGCATCTTCCGTCACCAGCGGCGCTTACACGGCCGTGCCCGGCCGCGACCTCGAGGACGACGACGTCGAGCACATGCCCGCCGGCAGCGCATCCGCCGGTCTGCTGGCCCCCGGCCCATCCGTCGCCGCCACGGCCTACTCGGTCCGGGACGGCCGGCCGACCGGTGATGACGACGAGGAGCTGCGGCCTGCCACTGCCACCTCGACAGCAGCAGGCAAACCAACACTAGCAGCAAACCTGCGCCGGGCCCGCCGTCTCTTCGTCCCTTACATGCTACCGCTACTACTCGTGTACGTGGCTGAGTACACCATCAACCAGGGCGTGTCGCCCACCTTGCTCTTCCCGCTCACGGGCACGCCCTTCTCCGAGTTCCGGTCCTTCTACCCCTTCTACGGCTTCCTGTACCAGCTCGGCGTCTTCATCTCGCGCTCGTCGACGCCCTTTGTGCGGCTGCACGACCTCTACCTCCCCTCGCTGCTGCAGGTCGCCAATTTGGCGCTGCTGACGCTGCACGCGCTGCTCGACTTCATCCCGTCCGTTTATATCGTGTTCCTCGTCGTGTTCTGGGAGGGCCTGCTGGGCGGGGCCGTCTACGTCAACACGTTCGCCGAGATCATGGACCGCGTCCCGCCCGCCGACCGCGAGTTCAGCCTCGGCGCCACCTCGGTCAGCGACAGCGGCGGCATCTGCCTCGCCAGCGTGATCGGTATGGTCATGGAGGTGTGGCTGTGCGACTACCAGGTCCGCCACGGACGCGACTATTGCAGGCGCATCGAGGCCAGTTGACCAGGTTTCAGGCATTTCTTCGCGGAAACCATTGACAGCGTGAATAGATACACATTATCCATCTTTGACCCGTATGTACTGTAGTCTACCTACATAATGTACAATGCATGTAGTTGTATTATGAACAGTAAATTCTGCAACGTTTCTTCCAAATGTTGCTCCCTCGTCTAGTCGTATATGTTTCTCTCGGGATTATGGTGTGTGGCTTGAACAAGTGGGTGAACCTTCAAGTGCGCCACCAAGCCACTGTTGCGACGGAGTCGTGGCCTAGGCCGATTTGGATTAGCAGCAGCCACTGCATCGCCGAGGCGGCCGCTGATCTCCGATCCGGAGCGTGGCGCACATTGCTCTCTCGGCTCTGCCGTGCATTGCAGAAAGGTCCACTCATCAGAGCATGAATGAGACCAAGCCGAGGGGCAAGATTTATGCTTTCTTCATGACAGCGATCCACGCCGTGACGCGGTACGACGCCCCTTCCTCGGCCAGGCGGGCGACGCGCTCGGCAAACGCGGCGTCGAGCCGATCCGTGTCGACACGAGACCAGCCGCGGGTGTAGCCGTCGCACATGCTCCGGCGGATGGGCGCGTACGCCTCGTTTGTCCAAATCGCCCAGGGGAGCGCACGCGTGACGCTCCGCAGCTCGACGGGCGCCGACGCCTTGCCGCTCACGGGGAACCCGCCCAGCTCTAGCGCCAACCGCAGCTGCCGCTCCGTCAGCACAGCCTCGCGGGTGTCGACGCTGCGGTGGCGCTGCTGTGATGGTGGACTCCTGTCGTGGTTGCTGCCCATGTTGCTCTGTAGGCCGGCTTCGCTGCTCGAGGCCATCATCATCTGGCGAGCAGCGACCTGCTCGAAAACGTCAAGGTAGCCGAGGGCACGCCAGGCGGTCAAGACCGCGACACCCCCAGGCTTCAACGTGCGCCGCATCTCGGACACGACGCGCGCCGTGTCGGCTTCGGACATGCCGAGGACGACAAAGTTGGAGAAGGAATGGGTGAAGACGGCGTCGTCGAACCCGAACAGCTCTCGCGAGTCCATGACCTGCGAGCGCACGGCGGCTCCCCGCCGAGCAGCAGCACTGACCATGACCGGGGAGATGTCGGTCGCCTCGATGCGGGGTGCGTCTCGTGGGTGGCCCGTCTGGCGATGCGCCTGTTGTTGTGAACGGCGCCTCGGCCGCTGCCAAGTTTGTTGTAGCAACGGCTTTTGGTGTTGGTAGTCGAGGCTGGGCCGGCGTTGGTGCCGAGACAATATCTCGGCGGTGACAATGCCAGGCCCGCAGCCGTTGTCGTGGACCACCGATTTTTCCGTGATGGGCGGCGCGAGCGAGACGGCGTCTGCGGCAAATAGGCGCATGGCGGGAAATATGGCCTCGTATGTCTCGGCCATGCGCGTGTATGTGCTGGACATCTTCAACTGAACCGATTGGACGCCCATGACTGCCCGACTTTGACCTGGAGTAGCTCTGCTACCGGCGCCGAAATTAACCGCGTATTCAAGTCCGGGAAAGGCGGCATATATGAGTGTGAGACGTCGCGAGCGTGACGCCGCCTCAGCCGACCTGGGGGGGTGAAGCCGTATCTGGTGAGCTCAGCGTGGGTGGAAAACAACCGAGGCCAGCAGCGCTGGACGGGAATCGCTACCTGCCCTCGTGGAGAGCCGTCTGCGGTTTCTGGTGCCGCCGCCCGCCGTCGACGTCGCCAGGCCGAGGGATGTTATGACGTTGGGAGATGGAAGTTGTCAGGGTCAAGGGTTGATGGCGGGCGGGCTGGGATGGAGGGCTTTGGAACGATGCTAGCAGCGACAGCGCCGGCATCTTCTTTGATTTTTCCCGTCCCCTGGGGTTTGAAACGCCGCTCAGTCTCTCTGTCGCCCCGAGGGGCAGGTTACACGGAAGTTTCCAAGGGGCCACGCTCCCCTGCGGACTTGGCGGCAACCTCGAGACGGGAGCGGCAGCGACAGCGAGCAAGTGCTGCACTGGGGCGCTGGGAGCTGCACAAGGTTGCTGTATTCCCCGCTCCAGGACGGGGCCGTGGCAACGAGGAGCAGGGTGGGAATGGGGGGAGCGCCCCAAATATGCAATGTCGCGCGCGCTTGGCGCACTTTATAACGGCAGCAGCAGTGCCGTCAAAGCAGGGAAAACACACTTTGGGCGTGGGTGGGTATTAGCCGAGATGCACAGCCCAGCCCAGTGGGCATGCTAAGGACGACGCACGATCTCTGCGGGTGATTGCTTTCATGCGCGGGCAGCAGGATCGTAATGCCACCCACATCTACCACAAGACGGGCGAGCCAGCCTCTCAATATGTACGATCAATTTGTTAGTGCCTGGGCGCGGGTGGTTGGTGGACCCCAGGCCTCCCAGCCAGCAAGTTGCGGGGCGGGCACCCATCCAACGGATCCATCTGCCCGAGCTTTTGCCAGTGAACAGAAGAACGCCCGGGGACGCCGTAATAAGACGGCGCACAGAGCACAAGAGCCAAAGCCCCTGCCCGGTTCTTATTTGCTCGCGTGGAACTGTCGTCTGGTCTTCTCCCCAGCCTCGGTCCGCCACCACTCCCCAAAGCCATCCTTCCCACACCGGCTTGATGCATCACGACAACCACGGTCAACGGGCCGCTCCCTCACAGCAACATGGGCATTTAATGGATCCTCCAGGGACGCACGCAGCACACGTGGCCAACGCTTGATGCCTACCGCCACGAGTCGTGAACCAGCCGCGATTACCGTGGTCCTATCCCCCCCCCCCCCCCCCCCCCCCCCCCCCCC
>PYSS01000021.1:0-79254 GCA_003049465.1 Magnaporthiopsis rhizophila
CCCGTCGCTCATATGACGTTGCGGGCGTCCATGGCCAGCCCAACGTTCGACCCCGACCAGCTCAAATCGCTGCATCCCCGTTTCCGCCCACGCTCGCTTCTGCCCATTTTGCCCTCGCCGCCGCCGCCGCCGCCGCCGCCACATTGATTTTGCTCCAAGTCCTTTAGGTGTCCGCCAATTGACGAGCGCCAGGCGTCGCTGCTCCCCATGCTGAGCAATCCTGCCTGGTGTGCGGCAACCAGACAGCGATTTCTACCCCCCGACCGCCGCTCGCCAATCCCCGCTGCCCGTCTGCAGACATGTCGACGGCGTCTAGAAGCTCGTGGAGGCCCTCCAGGCGCATGAAGAGCCTCCAGGATGGCGAACGCCGCCTCTCGAGGGCCGGCCCGCGCGCCTCCCAGCCCGCCGTCACCCCCGACGAAGCCTACAGCTATGCCCTCCGCATCGCCTACCTGCACTACCTCCTACAGCCCAAGAAGAAGCGCAAGGAATACGTCAAGCTCCAACGTCCGCAGTCCAAGGTCTACAACTCGGGCGTCACCGAGCTGTTGAAGGATCTCACGGGCAGCTCCAGCTCCAACGTCAAGCTGCCGCACAGCTTCCGCGCCTCCTTGGAGAAGAGGATGGAGGGCGTGCTCAGGGGTATCGAGAAGATGCCCGGCTTCGGTGACGCTGCCGTCAAGCGCACCTTCGGCGAGGCATACACGGCCTTCACCGCCCACGACTTTCGCAAGACCATTGACAAGGACCGCAAGCTCGAGCCTCTGATCCTCATCTTCTACACCGCCGCGAGCAAGGCCCAGGGCCGTGCAAAGGCCCCTGATGACCACACTTGGAAGGTCTTGGTGGACAGGCACCTCGCCCTGTTCGTCAGGCTCGTTATAGCCATCCTGCGCGACCACGGCAGCGACAAGGACAAGCCGGAGCTGTTCAACCGCCTGACCACCCTCGAAAAGAAGCTCCTGACGAACGACCAGGACCTGTATCTTGACACGGGCCAGGAGGGCGAGCACAAGTTCGTCGAGGTCGACATTCCCCACACGCACGAAGTCAAGGATATGCCCATGGTGCAATTTGTCGCTACCGTCTTCGCTCGCGACTTGGTTACCGTCCAGGCGGACATAGATACGAACCGCCCGCTGTGGACCGAAGAGATGGCGCTAAAGGACGTCAAGGCGTACCAACACCGGCTGAACGCCAATTTGAACGGTGCGCTGCGGCGGCAGGACTTTGACGTGGACGAGGGCTACGAGGAGTGGAAGAAGGCCGAGGGGCCTCTCCTTTCGCAGGTCATGCTCGAAATCCTCAAGGCTAAGCCCGAGCTCAGCAAGACCTCGACAGCCACTCTAGACAGCAAGCCACTACCCGGCCGGCCTCAGTCTTTCTACAGCGAAGATCAGGCCTACGCAGACCTCGGGAGAATGGTTACGAGCCCCGACGGCCTCAGCACCTTCAGTTTCGACCAGGCCATGACCCTCGGATCTGTCCCTGCCGACGACACATCTAGCATACGAAGCGTCGACGAGCCACATTACACCTTCATCCCGCCCGAGCCGAGGGCATACTACAAGCAGGTCGTCCAGCAGACAATCCTCCACGATGTCCTGCATCCGGACCAATCTTCCCCTTGCCCGACGATTTCGGCGCAGTCTGAAGCATTGTTGGCCGAGCTGGCGGTGCATTGGAGGCTGCCGCAGTTCACTCGCCAGATAGCGTTCCTCGAGGTCGTTACTCAACAGTTCCTGAACAAGGAGCTGTCAATCGAGGAGCTCAGCTCGTCGTTCGACTTTGCCAAGGAGGTGGCGTCCGACACGAAGAAGCCGCCACACATACAAGACTACACTAGCCGCCTCGTCGATATACCTCGGAGCCGGTGGTCTCTACCAGATACGGCTGCCTACCAGCACATGCTGCACAAGCTCAACGATGCGCTGCTGCGCGACTTACTCGAGCTTCTCTCCCACTGTTACGAATCCAAGCCTCCCTCCATAGCCACTGTTCTCATGTTCTTGATGAACAATGTTCACGGCGATGACGCCTTCTCGCAGCGCACCGAGGACGCAGAGGAGTACGCCCAGGCCCTGACAGAGGTTCTTCGCAACGCAGCGGCTTCGACGTATAGGTCGTATTTGGATGAGGAGCTACCCGAGAGCCAGGAGGAATGGGACTTCGGCCATGTTGTAAAGCTGGGCCAAAAGGTGGTCGCCATCTGCGAGAAGGTCCAGAAGCGGTATCGCAAGAACCCCGAGATCCTCGGCGTGTCGCCGTTTGGCGTCTTGGTGGACACGATATTCCCGACGTTCGAGCAGGACGCAAGCGCCATCATCCAACGCATAATACAGGTGGCGCGGGAGCGAAACGAGGAGGTACATGTTCAAGATGGGTTCGACCTCTACAAGGAGCTAGTCGAGATTCGCAAAATTCACGTCAAGTCGCTTCCTGAGAAGCCGTTTGCCTTCTCCATCGAAGCCCTCCTCGACGAGTTCGTGTGGCGGTGGATCAAATCGGCCGAAGAGAGGATGCAGGGCTTTGTCGAAGAGGCAGTCAAGCAAGATCAGTTCCAGGTCAGGTCCCTGAGCCAGGACAGCATCCCTACGGACGACGAACGCCACAGCGTGTCCATCATTGATATATTCGCCATGTTCAACCAGACGGTCGACCAAGTGTTCCAGCTGGGATGGGACGACGACGTTCACCACGCCCGCTTCATGACGGCCCTTGCTAGGGGCTTTGCGGCCGGCATCGGGCGGTACTGTGAGCTTGTCGAGCAGAAGTTTTCCAGGGAGATGGATCGGCAGACGGCACAGGAGGTGGCAGCGGCAAGTAAAACTACCCAGGAGCGGTTTATGCAGTATGCAAAGGATGCTCTCAGCGCAAAGGAGAAGGTCGAGCCTTTCCAATTCTATCCAGAGGTTAGTCGTAGCCCGATCTCAATCCCCATCCCCCAATCCTACGACAAACCAGGCAAGGAGTATCAGGCATATTCCAGGACATCTCGGCTAAATGCAGATATTCGTGCCTTGTTTTTTCTTGATAGTCTTTTGTCAAGTTGAACAACATCGAGTATGCCATGCAGGCACTCGACAAGCTCGAGAAAATGGTAAACGCAGACGGATGCGCCGAAGTGTTGCAGAAGGCAGATGGGCCGATGCAACATTTCCAGAAGTCGGCCAAGTACGTCTTCACCGTCAAGATAGTCGAGGCCGAGGACCTCAAAGCGTGCGACCCCAACGGAACTAGCGACCCGTATGTCGTGCTGTGTGACGAGTACCAGAAACGGCTCGCAAAGACTCGGATTGTGATGAGGAACCTCAACCCTCGCTGGGACGAGTCGGTCGACATTGACGTGCAGGGGCCGATCAACCTCATCGCTACCATATGGGACTATGACACTTTCGGCGATCACGATTTTGTTGGACGGACCTCGCTCAAGCTCGACCCAAAGCATTTTTCCGACTACCTTCCACGCGAGTTCTGGCTCGACCTTGACACCCAAGGGAGACTGCTGATCCGGGTTAGCATGGAAGGCGAGAGAGATGATATCCAGTTCTATTTCGGCAAGGCTTTCAGGCACCTGAAGCGAACAGAGAGGGACATGGTTCGCAAGGTGACGGACAAGGTATGTGTTTTTCGTGGCCTCCCCCGCTCTCTTTTCGTTCTGATGCACGGGGTGGCTAATAATTTGAATAAAACACGACGGACAGCTCGTCACCCACATCAATGCTTCTCTCTCATATGATACCCTGAAGAGCCTTCTCAACCGTGGCATCGCGTCGTCGGTTGCGTCGCTGTGGCAAAAGCGGGCGCCCAAGGTGCCGCAAGCAACGCAGGAGGATATCGAGAACGCCTTGAAGCCCCTCTTCAGTTATTTCGATGAAAACTTCTTCATCATGAAGCAGACCCTGACGAATGCCACCATGTTGGCTGTCATGACGCGTCTTTGGAAGGAGGTTCTGATGGCGATTGAGAGCATACTGGTGCCGCCACTCTCGGACAAGCCTTCGAACCAGAAGCCGCTCACACAAGTCGAGATGGACTTGGTTTTCAAGTGGCTCGAGATGCTCTTCGATTTCTTCCACGCCAAGGACGACCAGGGCCAGGCGCTTGGCGTACCGGCGGAAATCCTCAAGTCGCCTAAGTGGCACGAGCTGGCCTCTCTCAATTTCTTCTACGCCGAGGACACGGACAACCTGATACGAACGTCGGAGCGGATGGTGGCGGCGACGGCGCAGCGGCAGCATCAGCAGATGCAGGCGGCACAGGCGTCGAACCGACTGTCGGCGCCGGCGTCGCTGGGGCCGGCGCTGAGCGCGGCATCAGCCGGGCCTGCGTTTGCGAGCATGGGGACGATACGGAGGGGCAAGAGCATCATGATGAGCCGGAACCTCGGCACGATGCGGCGGGCCAAGGAGGAGAAGCGCAAGGAGGCGCAGGCGGACCCGTCGGATGACATGATACTGCGCATCCTGCGCATGCGGCCCGAGGCTGCCGGCTACCTGAAGGAGAGGCACCGGCAAAAGGAGCGCATGGCGGCCCACCAGGCGGCAGCCATGATCGTGCGCCAGAGCGTCCATCAAGGGTGGGGCGGCGCCGGTCCGGCGTTCGGGGGTGCACAGTATGCTAGGAACAACCTACCTCGGCGATAAGAGGCATATAACCTCGGGAGAGATCTAGGCCGCGCGGCTAGGTGGGCGAGAGGGACAACTATGCGGAGCGTCCGAGTCCTCAGAATGCCTGAAACGTGGTAAGAAAGGCGCCAGCTATGTCGAATGACGGGCAGTATGGCCTCAGACCCGTCTTAATAGACAACACGACTGGGTTACTCTTACAGCATGCCAAGAAGGGGCATCGCTAGGAGAGGATGGTTTGCCGTTACGAACAAAAGGATGATATGACAGCGGCGCCAAGGGACAAAACGGGGACTGCGGTTGAAGTACCAGGTAACGAAGGTCGACAAGGATTGGTATCTTCATCTACACATTCTTTTCTTTTTGCTCCCACCTTTCATCAGGGTGAGAATCGATGGCAGAAGAGCACAGCTTCTTGTGCGGATTGGCGGCCTTCCAATTGATGTTACACCAGCGTTTGCAAGTGGCCTGCGTCTATTTGTTTTGGGAATGGCGGCGCGATCGATATAGTTATAAGCATTTATTCTCGAAAAGAACTGGTGGAGACGAGATCATCCGTTATCTCAAAGCGCGAGATCGTCTCGGCCACGCCTCAATCGTCTCTGCACATGTCCCCCTGGAAGTCCGACAACTTGGGAGTTTCAATTACTCTAGGTAGGCGATTGCCAACCCATTTTCTGGGCCGGCGCGCCCAATCAGGTCCGCAGTGATTGGATGTGAGCTAATGGAAGAAGAAGAAAAACCACACACTCCAGCTGCATAAGGAAAGGTGCAGTAACATCACGCTGCCTAGATGCCGATGCCACTGATTGCGCAGTACTACGTCTCGGGCAGAGGAATAACAAAGTGTATAAAATAAAGGTACGTGAGTGGTAGCCCTCCGGCGACCCGATCCATGCGTCCGAGGGGCGACGAGGATAGGGGATGCATGCACAGTAAAGGGGTGGACATGCTTTGACCCGAGACATGAGCCGAGCCTGGCTTCCGGGCAAATGCCGACCGCTACCGCCGGCGGTGTTCACTTCCTCCCTGGTGCATGCTGCTGGATACATGGTTCCGCACGAGGGCTCTGACCGAAGCCGAGTATCGCAGGGGCTAGGTAACGCCGTTGACATAATTAAACTCATGCCTGGATGCTGCCGCACCGCCTCTTACATCGTCGGCTGGTTGCCTGCCTACACTCGCCCATAGCCAGAGCAGCCGCGACAATACCAGCACCAGCACCAGCAACAGCAACCACAGCCGGCTTCAGCCACCCGTGGCGCCGGGCAGCAGCTCTCCCGTCCGGCAAAAGGGGCCTGGCCAATAAGACGGGCGGATCGGGCGAGGTGGCGTCAGAGGCCCAGAAAAGCCGATTGCGTGCGCCTGCCCCGCCCGGCCAAGCAGCAGCTGCCCCTCCTCGTCCAGCAAACATGAGCCCGGGCTGTGGCGGTTCGTGTCCTCACCTGGCTTCGGGAAAACCCTGCCCAAACCCCGCGCTGCCGCCGTCGGAGAGCTGCAACATCGTCTACGGCTCCAGAAACAACAACCCCCGCGAGACGCCCGCCAACATACCCGTCCAACGCACCGAGCAGATTGCTGGGCATCTTGCCTCCGCCGCAGTCATGTCGTCGCCCTACACCGTCCGCAAGGTCGGCGCGCCCAACACGCTCGAGCACCGCGTCTACATCGAGAAGGAGGGCGTGCCGCTCTCGCCCTTCCATGACATCCCCCTGTTTGCCAACCAGGAGCAGACCATCCTGAACATGGTCGTCGAGATCCCCCGCTGGACCAATGCCAA
Source organism: Magnaporthiopsis rhizophila (assembly GCA_003049465.1). Lineage (NCBI taxonomy): Eukaryota > Fungi > Ascomycota > Sordariomycetes > Magnaporthales > Magnaporthaceae > Magnaporthiopsis > Magnaporthiopsis rhizophila. Next base: position 6,409 of record PYSS01000021.1, read on the forward strand.
GCTTGAGGTGCGCGCCCCGCCGCCGTCTGCCGTCTGCCCGTTCCGTGTCTCGGGGCTTTTCGTGTTTGCTAACCCATTCCCCTCCAGATCTCCAAGGACGAGCTCCTCAACCCCATCAAGCAGGACACCAAGAAGGGCAAGCTGCGATACGTCCGCAACTGCTTCCCCCACAAGGGCTACCTGTGGAACTACGGTGCCTTCCCCCAGACCTGGGAGGACCCCAACGCCATCCACCCCGAGACCAAGGCCAAGGGCGACAACGATCCGCTCGACGTCTGCGAGATCGGCGAGCTGGTCGGCTACACCGGCCAGGTCAAGCAGGTCAAGGTCCTCGGCGTCATGGCCCTGCTCGACGAGGAGGAGACGGACTGGAAGGTCATCGTCATTGACGTGAACGACCCGCTTGCCCCCAAGCTCAACGACGTCGAGGACGTCGAGCGCCACCTGCCCGGCCTCCTGCGCGCCACCAACGAGTGGTTCCGTATATACAAGATCCCCGACGGCAAGCCCGAGAACCAGTTCGCCTTTACCGGCGAGTGCAAGAACAAGAAGTCGGTTGCTCCTCGACCAGGGAATTTGCACGACCTCTTTGTGCCGTGCCAAGGTGATTTGGTGCTAACAGAACTAAACGACACGCAGGTACGCCATGGACGTCATCCGTGAGTGCTCCGAGGCCTGGGAGAGGCTCATCACGGGCAAGGCTCAGGCTGGCAACATCTCGACCACCAACCTGGCCATCAGCCACTCGCCCAGCGTCATCACGCCCGACAGGCTGCCGCCCATGCCCCCCAACCAGAACCTGCCCCCGGAGAAGATTGACGCCTCGATCGACAAGTGGTTCTTCATCAGCGGCGCCTCTGCCTAAGTGAAGTCGGTTTGCTAAGTGCTACTCCCAAGGGCTGGTCATGACGATTCCTCGAGATAGAACGGGCAAAAGCAAAGGAAATAAAGAAAAGTATGGGCTGAATGCATTCTTCCGAAATTGCCTACATTCCGTAGGTTATTGTGGCGTGGCTGTTATAAGTGGGTATCAAAGGCCGTAACACTCCTCGAAGCTCATATCGCGTTTTGTTACATGTGTGATTTGTTCCTTCGTACAGCTGCAGGCGACCCGAGGACTCTTTTGTGTCATGAATGAGGTGTTGGTGCGTCTCACAAGAGGTCTAGACCTGAAAATTGATATCGTGCTACTCTCGCTCCCCTTGTCAAAAGCCTTAATCGCTCAAGTCGGCCTGCTTCTGTAGCACTCTGCAATGCCTGTCGATTTCCTCGAGGATGCCCTTGATTCCGAGCTTTTCGCTTTCGAGGTTCAGCTCCTTGCCGTCCTCTGCGCGAGCGTGGCGAAGTCGAAGTTAGAAAAAAGAAAGCTACTCTGGACAAAGATACAACCCCGGCTGTGTGCGGACTGGGAGACGGCAAGGAACCTACTGAACTTGACCTGCAGCATCGGCGGCTCGGTCGAGGCCTTGGGCAGCAGGGTGGTGGTGATGCTCATGCCCGAGGCGCGGGCGTCGGGCGGCAGGTACGCCAGGAACAGCCGCGCCGGCCTGGCGCTGGGCGAGAAGGGGTTGAACTTTGTCCTGACCTCTGTGACGAAGCGGTTCATTGTCGTGTCTGCCGGGCGAGGGAGGAAGATGTGGTGGGATTGGCCGCCCGTGATAGGCTGGAGAAATCCCAGAAAGCTGTTGGCGGGTTGTGCACGAGCCACGTAGAGGTTACCCCACTAGCCACGCTGGTTACAATTACGCCACAGGTTGTAGGTATGTGTGTCTCATTGAGAATGGACAAGGTCATGACTGACGTATCGCATGTTGCTGGCCTGTGAATGGGGAAGGATTACTGCTAGCTTTCATCACTACCCACCTACCCTTTCAGCTGCTGGGCAGAAACCGCACCCTCCAAAAACAGACAGCAAACACGTTGCGCAAGAAACAAGAAACCCGCAACTCAAGAACGAAAAACAACCGTTTTTGTGCTCCCAAGAAAAAAAAAAAAAAAAAAAAGGAAATGTCCTTCCAAGGCCTACAGGAGCGCCTGACGCAGCTCCAAGAGACGACGTCGCAGCTCAGGACGCTCATCGACCGCCTGGCGGGCCTCAAGCTCCAGCCCGGCTCGGTGGTGGTGCCGCTCGCGGACGATGCCGCCGACGGCACCGTCGTGTGGGAGCTGGGCGCCGACATCACGCAGGGCCTGCGCGAGACGGACGAGGAGCTGGAGCTGCTGCGCGAGGAGGTGCTGGACCTCCGCTCCGGCCGCCCCGGCAGCGAGGCGGAGAGGACGAAGATGCGGCTCAAGGACGCTGCCGACCGGCTGCGTCAGGAGCTCAAAGCGTACGTTTCTTTTTTTTTTTTTTTTTTTTTTTTTCGTTCCGTCTCTCATTCTTGACCCCGCGTTCCGTTATATGATATCTATCTAACACAGGATGCGTGCGTGTCTGCAGTTACCGCGTCGAGTTCAGAAAAGCCCAGCTGTCGGCGAGACAAAAGGTGGCCACGGCGCTACGAGCCGAGCGCGCCGCCCTTCTAGCGTCGTACGCAACGCCGCCCGTCTCGTCGGCGGCCACGACCCGGTCCCGGTCCCTGTCCCGGTCCGGTGCCTCGTCTCCAGCCCCCGCGCGACGACGACAACAGACGCTCCTCAAGCCCGACCGCAGCCGCAGCAAGGACAACCACAAGGACGACAAGGTGGTCGGGGCGGCGCACGACGTGACGGCGTCGCTGCAGCGCACGCACGACCTGATGGCGGCGGAGCTGGCGCGGTCGGCGTACGCGGCCCAGGCCCTGGCCGAGAGCACGGCGGCGCTGCGCGAGCTCGACGACCGCTACGCCGGTCTCGACGGCCTGCTGGCCGCGTCGCGCTCGCTGCTGCGCACGCTCGCGAGCTCCCACAAGTCCGACACTTGGTACCTGCGCACGACGCTGTACCTGCTCCTCGCCACGGCCGCCTGGCTCGTCTTCCGCCGCCTCATGTACGGCCCGCTCTGGTGGCTGGTCTGGGTCCCGCTGAGGGTCGGCTGGTGGTCCACCAGGAAGGGCGTCAGCGGCGGCTTGGCCCTGGTGGGCAACGTGCGGCAGCAGCAGCCGGCCGGAGCGAGGATGGAGGTTGTGGACACTTCTGGGAGCACCAGCGTTGTCGGCATGGCGGCGGGCGACGGCGGGGATGCCGCCGTTCCTACTGTAAGAGTTGCCCACGGCGGCGGTGAAAAGGAGAAGGGCTCGGCCGGCTCCGACTCCGACTCCATGATGGAAAAGGTCGGCAAGATTATCGATGGTGATGGTGAGGGCGAGGTCATTGCCCCGTCCGAGAACGAGAACTCGGATTCGCCAAACCCTAAAAAGAGGATGTGGGAGGAGCCGGCCCAAGATGCGTCTCAGCCAGCCGAAGGAGACCACGCAGAAAGGAGTAGAGTCAAGGATGAGCTATAGGATAGTTAGGCACTTTGGGTTTCATACACACATTGTCACAACATGAATTGGAGCTTGTGCGGCACGATACTGTCTAACTTGTTTGTTGACTGTGCGGCATGAGACGATCCACTTGTTTGTTGACTGAAATGCAAATATTATCGTAATGTAGCTCGTCGAAAGGCAGGCCCAACCTCGATTTGTCGCCGACGAAGCTGAGACAGGAAGGAATCTTGTAGGGGGTATGAACCAGGTATATACACTCAAATCCAAACTGCTCTCCATAATTCATCACCAAACCAAAGCCACTGACTGCTCAAGGAATCAAACTCGCCTCTCTAGTTACATCGTGATCTGCGTCTCCGTCGTCATCCATTTGACTAGCGTTGCGCCCCTCGGGTTCGTCGTATCTCATTTCCCTCCATTCTCCATGGTAAAGAATCGTAACCGGATGCGGTCGTTTCGTAAAAGAAAAAGCAGAGTATCTAACGCGCCGAAACAAAGCAGAACTCCTCCCATGCAGAGAGCACGTGTGCTTTCCGTCTTTTTTTTTCTTCTTTTTTTCTTGGTTGTGATTATTTTTCTTTTTATCATGCGCGTGCATTGCTGGTCATGAGTGAATTGCTGCAAGACAGGAAAGAAGAAAAAAAATCGCTGCTAGACAGGAAAGGAAAGGAAAGCAAGGAAAAAAGAACGTTGTGCGGTAGAACAGAGTTTTAATGTTGCAGCACCTGCGAGGCAACGGCCATGCTGGCAAACAGCATCATGAAGCGCGGCAGCATGACACCGCCGTCGTCGGTTTCGTACCCGTCGTCGTCCTCGTCGGTCGACGAGTCGTATTGGATATATTGCTGCTTGCGGCCCTCGAGAACCGCCGTCGCCGACGACGACTTGGTCCGCCGCCTGGCGCCCTTGGGCAGCCTCTTCAGTGGTGAGGGCTTGCCGGCCGAGCCGTTGACTGCGGTCGTGGTGCGCCTCTGCACGACGTGTGGCCTCAGCACCTTAAGCCCCTTGGAGGAGGAGCGAGTGCTAAGCGTAGGGCGCGGCGTGGCCGGCGTGCGCGGAGTGGCCGGCGCTGCGACGGCGGCGACCGCTTCGGCGACGGCGGCGGCGGCGGTCAGCCAGCCGGGGGTTGAAGAGACGGCACCACCCTCGATCTCGACGGGCCAGTGATGCGGGCCTACCAATGCGCCCCGTATGCCATATTCGAGGCCTTGGCTCTCCTGGTGGAGGGCCAGGCGGCAGGCAGCTGAGAAGGACTTGCGGCGCGGTGGCGGGGTCGTTGGCGGCTGGGCCACATCATTGTCGTCTCGACCCTGCAGGCTGTCGTCACAGTCCTCCCAGGACTCGGAGCTGATGCCACCCTCAGGAGCAAGGGCCGGGCCAGGTGGCGTAATGGCGTTTTTCTCCTGTCTTATCGCCGCCCGGGGAGTCATTGGGCTGCCTAGAGCCTCCGAGGCGGGTGTGACTGGGCGCACCTCGGCCCCTCCGGGCGTGTTTGCCGAGTCCTGAGACGACACTGAGGCTGTGTCATCGACGTTCTTTTTATGATCCGCACTCCGAGCAGGCTCGTTGGTGGCTGGCTGTGATGTCTCTTGGGCCTCCACGACAGGTGCCGCTTTGACGTCCACCTCGGCTGGGACATCTGATGTCTTGATGTCAGATACAGTCGCCGAGGTGACATATATCGGGGTGACCAAGGAGGCGATGTCTTTCGTCTCCACAGCGGCCATGGTCTCCGCCTCCCGAGCCGCCAGTTCGGGTGCTTTCGGTTCAGTGGTGGCACCGGCACTCTGCTTCGGCCCATGAGAGGCGATCGGTGACGATTCGTCACATTCGGATTCCTCCTCCTCCTCCTCCTCAGTCGGTACCTCGTCGATCTGCGGCAGGATTCCGGACGCGGCAAGGCTGCTCTCGCCATCCATATCCTCAAAGTCAAAGGTAGCTTTGCTCTGAGAGAAGCCATTGTCTTCGCCGAGAGCAGACCCGGCAGCAGCAAGCTCTGCCTGAAGGTTACGTTTGCTCATGGTCAACCTGTCTGCCGATGGTGGGTCCTCCATGGCCTCATCGTCAGAGTTGCCGTATGCGCCACTCCCCTCGTCCTTGTCCATATCGCCCACAATAATGGGGCGGGAGGCTCCAGACAGCGTCCTCAGGAATGTTGGCGTGATGAGGAGGCTGTGCCTCGGAGACGCCTCGTCTCCTTGACTTAGTCCTGGCGTAGAAGGCACCGACTCCTCATAGCTCATAAAGGACGAGTACATGGGTCTGTGAGTATCATAAAGGACAAGACTGGTAGCTCCCGACTCTGGTCTGGCCTGTTTCTCCTCTGGCTCTGGAGTTACAGGAAGTTCGGGGAGCCCCTCGGTAGGGGCGTCGCCCTCGGCGGTGTTAGGGCGGGTGCTCTGAGGCGACACAGGTTCCGCCTCATCATCTCCGGGCACACGCTCGGCAGGATCGCTGGAAAGGATGGACCCCTTGGTAGCATTCTCGGCCAGCTCTACCGGCCCCGGCGCCTTGCCCTGAGAGGGCTTCGAGTCACTGTCGGACTCTAATTGCTGTGCGGCTTGGGCAACTTCCGGCTCAGGAGTAGCGATGTCAGCTACGGGTGCCGGGTCAACAGTTGACGAGTCGAGTTCTGGCAACAGCTCTGCTTCAACGACGGCGGGCGGCTTTTGTAAAGCCTCGTCGTCATCGGCTTCCAAGGGCAGCGTGATCTCGTCGATGCTGCCGGTGAGGGTCATGTCGCTGCTGGCCCGCGAGTAACCCAGAGTATACTTGGTGGGCACCAAAGGGAAGACCCGCGATAAAGACCTGGCAGAAACTGGAGTGAAGGGGTCGCCGAGTTGTATGCTAGCAGGACTGCGCGGCGTTTGGGGAACAGGAGTCGTCGCTCGCGAGAGGGCGGAAAGCTCAGCCGCCCCGTCGAAATCGAGGATGGCGCGTTTAGGTGGAGTCGCTGTTGGGGTTGTGGATATAAACAGACCCTTCTTGACTGGCGTGCGTACCGCCGGTGTTGCTGAAATCTCAACAGGCTGCAACAGCTCCATTTGCGCCTTGATGTTCGACTCTGCTTCCGAGTCGTCCTCGGAGAGGTCGTCGAGCGAGCAGGTGTCCTTGAGGATCCTGTCCAGGTCCTGTTGTATCCGGCTTTCCAGGCGAGATACCAAGGCCTTCTTCTCAGCCTCGATATCCCGCGGAGAGGCAGGCGTCTTGGGCCTCCGGCCGTCGTCACGGGCGACAAGTGCCTTGTCGAGGATCAGATGGCCGCGCTTGTACGCAGTGAGGTGGACGGCGGCGTCATCACCCCGCAGCACGTCGGCGATGCCGCTCTGCACGCGCTCGAGAATGGCCTCAATGCTGCGCTGGGAGTAGGTCACAGCACCGTCCAGGGTAAACTGGGCTGGGCGCTCGACCTTCCATCCGGGGCCCCTGAGCTCCAGCACGCGCAGCTCGAAGTCGTTTGTCTGCGAGATCTGCTCGTCGGCCTTGTTGCGCAGGCGTGAAAGCCCAGCCTGCACATCGCGCAGGAAGTAGTAGCAGTCCTCGCCTTCGGCATCACGGAACATGGCCAGCTTGGTGAGGATGCGGCGGTTGAGGTGCTCGTAAACCGGCCCCAGGCTGTTCTCGAGCCTGATCTCGATCTCGAGCGCGTTCTCCTCCAAGTGTTTGCACTGGACAGGGCCCTCGAGCCATTCGCAAGAGTGGTGCTCAAAGTCCAGCTCCCGCTTCTTTGCTCCCAGGGCCGTGTTGACGACCTCGGAAGCAGCCCAGAGCAGGTTTTCGCTCAGTGACAGGTTCAGCGGCGCATCCTGTCCGCTCTTGATGGACAGGGTCCGCGACCACTCGTTCTCCTTGCGCAGCTGGCTGGAGCTCTTGAAGGAGAACTCTATGCTGTATCCGGGAGTGAACTGGAAGGTCTGAGAGTCCTCGAGGAAGTGGGACGGAGGCACGCATCCGAGCGGCAGGGGCTCGCCGATGCCCAACAGCGACGATGAGATAACGCGGTTGATGTAGCGGTGGTCGCGAACGGGCTCGTTGGTCCACTTGAAGCCCTTGTCGTGTTGCCTCAGGAAGAGGCCGATCATGCGGTGTGTCGCGAGCAGGATCTCGCTGGCGGATTCTTGGGACAGCGGCTCGCGCTGGTAGGATTGGAATGTGCGCTGGGCGAAGACCTGGTCGGGTCGTAGGATAGTAAAGACCAGCTCGTAGCGCAGCTCTCTCGGGCCCTGGCCGGGAAGCCTCTGCAGGAGCGCCGTGGGATCGCGCCGGGTGATGAGCTCCTCGCTGCAGTGCTCGATGCGGCGGACGAGGCCTTTGCAGAGCCGCTTGGTCGGGCGGAGGGCATCGGAGCTGGCGTAGTCTCTGGTGTACGGGTGGTGGGCATCGCGGACCAAAGGGTCGGTGAAGTGCACCTGCACCCTGACCGCCAAAGGAGGGGCCGCAGGATCACGGGCAGCCTCCTCTATTATCGGGGACAAGGCCGGCGCAGTCGTCGGGATGGCGGCCGGCGCCATGCTGAGAGGCTCGTGGGACGACGGTCGAGATAATCGTTGCGCCATTGTAGTAGCGGTCGCGTCTCTGCGACGAAACCTCGAAGACGGAGGGGATGCGGAACTTGCCCGTCTTGACGAGGACCGCATCTTAAAAGAAGAATCCCAGGCCATGCTGAGGCACATGCGCTGTGGGCCCAGTGGGTTGGGTCAGGGGGCCGAGTATTGCAGGACCTGTCGCTGGGGGCCCACCGTACCGCTTAAGCTGGCCCAGGGGTCTGCTGTGGCTGTAATGGGAGGTCGGGGGATGAGGTGCGAGAAGGGCGTCAAACCGTGCTCCAGCCAGCCACCGATATTAGACTCGAGCACTTCCGAGGACAAAGAGGACATACACTATCTGTTACAGAAGGATTACCCATAAACAGGCATGCAGAGAAGGGGAAGTCCGCGATCATTTTAAAGAAAGCGAGCCCTAATAGGGAGCGCTCGCAGGACCAAACCAAGCAGAGGCCAGCAAAGAGCTTTCTTCCCTGGAGTTCTCTCTCCACCCAGGAACAGCGGAGGCACGCATGCATGCAGCAGGGCAGCGCGGGCAGGCCAGGAGACGAGAGGGGAGACCCATCGACCGACTTCGGTGTGAGGAGCCCAAAACGGCTTCTGTTCTTGGGCAAGCGTGGTGCGTCCGCGTCTGTCGCCCAACCATTCTGTCGATGGCCACGGCCAGCCCTACCTTGACCTCCCCTACCCGCCCCATGTAGGTACGGGGTATGCGCCAGTGACGATATACATGCAGTCGCCGCAAATGTCTCTCGCTTGGGTGGGTAGGAGGGGAGGTACCTGCTGCTAGCCGTGTCTCGATACCCAAGCGGGCAGACATGCGCCGACGACAAGGCAAATCCGCCATGGGATCTGTCTGATCTCGAGGGTGTGGATGGAGATGTTGCCAGCGCAGCAGCACAAGAAAAGTGGAGGGGCGCAAGTGGAACTGGGAGGGAGTGGGAAAAAAATTTCGGGCGCGAAAGAGAAGAACCGTGGGAAAAGGCGGAGAAACCCGCGCATTCCTATTCGCTGGAGGTGACCGAGTGACAACCTGCAGAGCAACTAAAGCAATCAGACGACACCACGCTCCTCCGTAGTCTCCTGCAACAACCTCTCAGATTACAGCTCAATGGCATGACGCTCGAATGGCAGAGAAAGGCGCGCACCTGGCCGGCCGATCTGGCGCAGCAAGCCGCAGCGGCTGGCTGGCGTCGCTGTCGGCCAACAAAGCGACAGTCGCCGGCGCATCAATCTACCCCCAGGCGCCCATTGAGTTCCTCCCCCTTGGCGTGCCTGCGTGCCCGTCTTGCCCTGACCCGGCAGACCAGGGCCCCGGCCGCGTGCTTGGCGCGCGCCCCGAATTGGCTCAATGGCAGGTGTCGCACTGCGCAAAAGGGATGAGAGCTCAAGCTGGCAGCTTTGGCTTGCCGCCCGCCGCCACGAAAGGGGCCACATCAGTAAACCCCACCCCCTGGCCCGTTCCCCACCACCCCCAGCCCCAGCAACCGGGCTGCGAGTGGGTCGCCACTTGATGCCTGACACGGCATCGCGACAGCACAGATGGCAGCCCCCTCGGGTGTTCCGCGCTCGTGGCTCTCGACTGCCGCGACTGGAATTTGGGAGCAGTCGCACGGGCACGGACCCGGTTCTAGTTTCCGTTGGAGAGCAACGTCCGCCTCGGGTCGACCATTGGCTTGTCGTTTTCGTCTCGTGCGGGCCAGTTGTTGGGAAATCCGTTTGCCTGTTGTGAGCATCGACGACATCATTGTCGAGGCGTGTCGAGGCTTTGGGCAGCAGGAAACAAACTCAGCTTACGTGCGCACATGGCCTTGCTGGACAATCAGAACGCAGGGTCAGCCACCTACTTGTCTAAGCTGCTTACACATGGAGGCTGCAAGACAACACACCATGCTGTCAACGTGACCGGGCAAGGCACGGCCACAGAGCCTTGTTGGTAGGCTGGCATTCGCTGCACCTTATGCGGTACAACCTCGCCAAAACACTGCGCGCGGCTGCAAGACTGCGTGTGCCAGTGAGCTTCATCATTTGCCTTTCAAGTGGTGTATTCCTGGATGTCTTGGCTCGCCGACAAGTAAGAGGCAAACGAAAATAGCTATCCCATGCTCGGGCTCTGAGCGGTGTCCAGGGTGGTCGGCAGCCTATCAGCTCCTGATCTCCCATAGTCGGATCATGCCTCGCTCGTTGGCCACTGCCAGCAGATCGCTCTGCCGCCCAAACGCAACGGCTGTGATCTTGCCAAGCGGCGTGTTCTCCGTCGGCCAATTGCGGTACAGTGTGCAGCTAGGCATGTGCGCCAGCCTAAAGGCGTCCTTTTTGTATATGCTCCCGAACCCCAGCAGCTGGCAGTCGGGCGAGAACGTGACCACGGTGATTGGCGTAGTAAGCGACTCGAAAACTCGCCTTGGCTCCGGGTTTGCCTTGACAACCGACATGGCACCGGCGTCACCGTCGCCGTCACGGCCACCCTTGTCGTCGATGACGAGGTCATGTCTGTCGTAGATTTGGAGGATGCCACTATTGGAGCCGATGGCGACCCATCGGTCGTCGCCTAGCTCCGAGGGCCCATCGCGCCCGCCCATGGCAAGAACCGTCCCGCCCGTCGAGCCAGAGTCCCTCCAGACGCCGACGAACCTTTTAGCTTCCAGGTTCCACTCTCCAACCCCTCCGTCCTTGCCTAGGATCGTGATACCATCGCCCGCCCTCCACCAGCAAAAGTCGGCAATGCCCCTACGTCCATCCAGCCTCGCCTGGGATATCCACTGCATCGTGCCAACGCGCATCACGTTGATCATGCCACCGCCCGTGCGGTCTGTCGCAATCATGGCCATGTAGCGGCCGCAAGGGCTCAGTCGGAAGCGCTCGACCGTCCTCTGCTCGAGTCTGTGTCCGTGTATCCGGCTGATCTTGGTCACCTGTCCCGACGACAGATCCCACGAATGGAAGAAGCGCCGCCGACCCGCAAACACTATCTTGTCGCCCGAGGGGTACAGGAATTCGGCCCTTCTGATGGGAGTGTTCTGCACCTGCACTGAGGTCAGGAGCGGATTTGGCGTCGGGTATGCGGCCGGCGATATGTGGTGGAGGTGCAGCATCGACGATGTGCTCGACGAGAGAAGTACAGGATGCTGAGGGTGGAAGGACAGGGACTCGACGGGGCCCTTGTGAACATCCGGGATGCCGCGCGTCTTTTGTATGTTGATGGTCTCGGGCCGTAGTTTCCTCCTCTTCCTCGGGCCCGCGCTTTCCACGAGAGCGCTAGCATCGCGCAGGAACTCCTCCAGCGGCATGGCAGACGGATCAATGTCCTCATCCTCGTCCTCGCTCCTGCTGTCGGACCCGGACGACGCCGACGACCTTCTCCGCCGCTTCGGCTCCCGCCCGGTCGCGTCCTTGACCCAGGACGGCTGTGGATTCAGACGCAGGTATTGCTGGCGCAGCCGCCTAGCGTACTCAGCCCCGCTCACCACGTCCTCTCCTTCCGTGAGACGTAGTTTCCGCAGCCTTGTGGCGCCCGCGAGCGACACGGACAGCTTCTCGTCGTCGCTATCCTCCCAGGCGGCTGCGTCGCCCCGCGCGGTAGGATCTTCGAGCGTTTTCGATAAGGATTGCACCAGCTGTCCGTCAGACACTGGCTCCTTGTCGGTGGCAAAGAAAAACAGAGCCGAGTCGGCGACATGCGCCGCGCCGCTGGCTGGCACAGGGGGAGCGTCGGCAAGCGTCAGGTCCTTTGTCGTGGACAGGTCGTCATTGTCGAAGAGCTTGCTCCGGAAATTGTCTCTGTCGCCAAAAACCAGCCGTTCGAGCTCTTCATCCTCCGCATCCATGTCGTGAGCCTGGAGCTTGACTTCGGAAGCCGCGGGCAGGGCGTCATCGTCGTCGAACCCAGCGAAGTCGTCGTCCGACTCGTCTGATGCCTCGAACTCTCTCCTGGTATTTGGCGCCATGCTAGTTAATCGGGGCCTGGCGGAAAGCCTCGACCGATGCTTTTCTTGGTGGGCTGTGGTCCTGTTTGCGACGGCTGGCATCAAACTGCGTCGAGCAATTGTTACCGTCGCCGATCTCGTCTATCCATTGGTCTTCCAAAAAAAATTTCTTTGGCGGGCAGCAAGAGACTTATCGATAACACTGGCCCGTGTAAGTGGGGCGCAGCCACCCCAGTAGGTTCACACCCCTGACCCAAACATTGGTCAGCATTGAGAAATCATGTCCAATTTTGGGCGAAAATACCTTACTTCGCTGTTGAAATCTTGTGGTAGCTTTGGGGATACATCACCAGGTCAAACCGTAATGCTCAACGCTGAGCTGCGCTCGCCACTTCCGCTTCCAGTCTCCCCAGCTCCTCGCTGACGGCCTGGTGGCTACGGAGCGTCATCACAGCCGCCCTCTGAGCAACATCCACAAGCTCCCCCACCTTGCCCCCCCGCGCCAGACCGGCGACAAGCACGCCCATGAACGTATCTCCAGCCCCGTTCACCGAAACCACATCCTTGACCTCCTCGACCACGGGGAAGAGGCGCATGTAGACGCCTCCGACGTGCGGGTGCTGCCCCGTAGCCTTGGCCAGGATGTACGGCTGCGCCTCGGCCGAGCGCAGTCGCGGGTCGTCGGGCCCAAGCAGCATGGTCAACAGCACGCCCTTGGGCCCGAGCTTGGTGAGGATTGTCGGGATGTACGGCAGCAGCTGGATGTTCATTTGCGGGATCCCCTCGTCCGTCAGGGCGGCCGACGCCAGTCTCACAAACCTGTCCCGCGCCCCGGTCATGCCCAAAGCGTCGATGATGCTGAACCACTCCGAATTCTCGAGGTAGCCGTTGTCCTTGGCCGCGTTGTATATGGCCGAGAGTTCGTAGCTGTTGGGGGTGGCCAGGTCGACGAGCGGTGTCGGGTGCAGCAGCTCCGAGTGCCCCCTAGGCCCGCTCGTCGGCCTGGCGGGTGGTGGCGGGAAGAGCTTGGCCGACTTGTAAGTGCTGACAGTCTCGAACGCGATCCTGCACCCGTATTCGCGGCCAGCCGAAATCCAAATGTTGTGGATGTCGTTCTCGCTCCAGTTGGCGTCGACCACCAGCCAGTTGGGGCGGGATGCAGCAATCGCAGAGCGCCAGTACGACTTGAACGAGTGGCTGGAGAGGATGTCCATGTCCGCCATGGCAAGCACGAGGTTTTTTTCTGCGTCGTTGACGGCCACATACTGCGCTGTTCGGGACGAGTGGTATTCCCGGCCCAGCTGGCGGATGAACGCAGTGTCCATCCCAGAAGACTCCAGTATAGATAAAAGGGTAGCACCAGCACTAGGCATGGAGTGTCAGATCTGGGCCCGGGAAATACGAGAGCGAGAACACAACCTACACATCATCGCCAACAACACTGCACAGTCGCGTTGTGGTGTGGCGGTCGACGCGGTGGGCGGCAAGGGAGACGTTAAACCCAACACCGCCAGCGGCTTGAGTGATCGACGCCGGATTGGACGTGTGATGTTTGGGCGCAACCTCGCCACTCTTACCTCCAGCCCCAGGAGAGAAGTCACAGCTCAGATCGAGAGCAATAGATCCGGCGACTAGGATATCAACCTTGGAGACGTTCTTAACGGGCGAATTAGCTTGCTCGTGCACGCATTCTGATAAGATCAAATGTGTCCGATGTAGGCACTAACCGTCTCCTCTGCTGTCACACTTCTTGGCTGGCTTTGGTAGGTCCGTATATCTCGCACATTGCCTATACTAGGCTGACTGCATGGAAAAGCCAAACAAATCAGCATGCGATATTCACTTCTGGCACGCCATGAGGAGACATCTAGGTAGGTAGTAGGTATGTAGTGGTATTTACAAGGAAGCCGCAGAACCCCCGGACTCAAGGCGAGAGAGCTCCACGGAGATTCTAGCAGCGCGGGCAACGTTTGCCCGCACAAGCTCAAGGTTTGCTGGGACGCTGGCTCCATTTGTCAACTCCCGGATCTTCTGTAGAATGAACGGAGTGTTACGGTGCCCGGAGAAGCCCAGCTCGGCCGCCTCGACAACGGCACGGTTGGTGGCTTTCTCCATCTCCTCTCTGGGGATGGCATGCTCGGCGGGGATTGGGTTAGCAAACAGAATGCCGGATTCTATATCAAGCCTCTGCTGGGCCAGAATCATGGCTGCAGCCTCCGTTTCATTCTGGACCGTCGAAGGGCTCTTGATGCCGCTCTCTCTCACCCAGAAGGCGGGGAAGTCGACGTCACCGGAGCGGCCATCGGCAAAGGTCGACACGAGGACTCCCTGCGTTTCAAGGTACTCGAGGGTCGTGGGTATGTCCAGAAAGCCTTTTGATCCAGCGCTGACGACGGCGACCCGGGTCCTGCCAAGCTCGGTGAGATCTGCCGAGATGTCCATGGTGGTCTCCCAGCCACGATGGACGCCGCCAAGGCCTCCAGTTCCGAACACCCTGATTCCAGTGAGTCTCGCCAGCACCATAGTGCCTGCGATAGTGGTACCACCATGCATACGACGGCCGGCAATGCCCTATGTCCAGATTCGAGCACGCCCGCCTTAGTTCAGCTGGAGTGGTGAATTCAGGGATAGGAGAGACAGCAGGCTCTTGTGGCTTCACAATAAAAATCTCACCATTCCAGCCAAATACGCGATATCTCGACGCGACACCTTCTTGGCACCCTCAGAGACGATGCGATCTCTCTCGGCCGGGGTCAGCCCGACCGTCGGGGTGCCATCGATGATGCCTATGACGGCGGGGACAGCTCCGTGATCGCGAACGATGGATTCGAGCCCCAGGTCCTCGTCGAAGGCGCCATGGGTATAGATGGTGGATTCAAGGGCCACCACGGGTCTGTTGGTCTTTATGGCATCCTCGACCTCTTGCGAGACTTTCAGGATAGAGCCCAGGTGACCATGGCTGTAGGCACGGAAGCACGAGTAGCTGCTTTTGAGATGCCTTGGCCCATGCGGGGAGGATCTGCTGAGGTGTCTGGCCAAGACCCTTGTTGCTGTCAAAGCTCGTGACATGGATGACATCTGATTCAAATACCGGGCAGAGAAGAAGACTAATGTCTGCGAGAGTGAGGGCGAGGGAATCAAGGTGGAAGGATTTTCGGCATGGAGAGAGAGACGCAGACACGAATGCGAACCTAAAGCCAGGTCGCACCCGACTTTAAAGACCCAAAGTAGCCACAAAGAGAAGTGAGCGAAAATGACCAATGATGAATTAAAGATAATTCATGAGGAGGTGCCCACTTGTGATGGTGGGACGATGATTTTGTGTGGCTTGAGCAACTTGTTGTGGCTGAAGCCCTTGGCTGGCAGGGAGCAGAAAAGAACCCTCCCCGCCGTTTGAAGCCGTCCATTTTTAGGCGTGACATGCCGCAGATCCGGCATGGCACCCCGCTGTCGGACGAGTGGGAACTCAGGCCATTCTGAAACATGCCGGGCTCCCAGGAACACCCTTCGATTATTTTGCCATCCGACCTGTTCGCATGGCCGATAAAAGGGAGCGACGGCTGGGCGGGATGTGACTCTACCCTTTGCTTTGCTTGGAGAGAGCCGCAACCCGGGCTGTAGATGTCTGGAAGAGGTATTGACCGAGCATGGCGTCACCGACCAGGGAGCCGGCGACGAACGGGTGGCCTGGACTGGTGGGGAAAATGACTGCGCGTGGTTCGTTCTGCTGAGAACACACACCCATGCCTATGATCTCCTCTCGCTTGCTCGGCCGGAAGACCAACGGACCGTGTGCTTAGGAGAATCCTTCATGCTCTTCGCTCCGTTTACTCTTCCCAGTCGTTCTTCTTCAACCAGCGTAACCGCCACCTTTTTCTTCCCGCACTTTTGCGTGTGCCTGCCGTGACAAACTGTACCATTCACATGGTTGTTGGATGAGTCTGCTACCAATTATGCCCACGAGATCAGGGCCGTTTAGGATGTCGTCCATATTTTCATGCCTGGCCATCCAGGCGATACTGTTCGCCTCGCAGGCCCGCGCGCAGTCGTTCACGATAGCCGGTGGGCAAGTATACAGCCCTGGATTGGTGATTTGGAATGCGCCGCAACGTGAGCTACACAGATTTCCCTCTGAAAGCCAAATACCAGATATACCCATCTCAGACGTACCGAATGTGAATGCTAACTGATGGCACCCCTCTTCTATAGCGGGCACACCGATGGGTGGAGGTGCGTTGGGCGTATAAGCCGCACTCCTTGTGTTTTCTGCTTCATATCTCGAAGGATCAGTTTCCTGCATGAGAGACTTTGCTGAGACAGGCTCAAAAACAGAGACGCTCCATATATCGATCGATGTGACCGCAAATGGCAGGCTGGGCCTGCCGCCGTACGCCGCGGAGAGCCCGACGAAGGTGAGCGGTGGATGCACCAACAAGAAAACCGTCACGTATATACTTCTAGTCGCATTGACACAGAACCCCCTTGACTCCGCTGGCCCAATCTCCCAGATACACAACATCACCATGTTCCTTTACAGCAGAGAGACGGGCAGGAACTTTACGATATCCAACGGCACCGCGACCCTGAACAACAACAGCTTTGGCGACCTCGTGGCCCAGGAGCCCGGAAGCACGGTCAAGCACATCAACTGGCTCTGGCCAAACTGTCTGGTCGGCGACGGCCAGCCAAGGGACGCGAACAGCGCGCGGGGCGTCTATAACGTAAGCGCTCTCTTCTTCCTTAGAGGGCGGAGGAGAGAGAGAGACATAGCCGGGCTAACTACTTAATCATGGCGCAGATCTCCCTCCGCCAGAACTTCCAGCTCAACGGGGTTAGTCACTACACCATCTTCGACCTGCCCATCTCGGTGACCAACAGGATCGACCCGGGGTTGGACCGGCCGCCGTGCGACGAGCTCAACAACCCGCTCTTGGACGAGGATCGGATCGACGCTCGCTCCGCCAACAGCGTCGGCGTCCTGTTTGCGCCCGGCGATGCGACCAAGGTCCGGTTCGTCGACAAGTCCAAGTCCAAGGACAAGGGCGACGGCCTAGGCCCCTCGAGGGGCCGCCCTATCAACGGGCTTGGCTCTGCCGCTAGCGGCATTGTGAGCTGGCACGCCGGGGCGGTCTGGGTGGGTGGGCTCTGCGCCGCGCTGGCGATTCTTGCCTGAGCAAGTCTCGGCATTCTTTTTGTTTTCTATTTATCATCGATTATCCCGTGATACCCTCGTTGCCGTGGAGGACGCCCACGAGAGACCCCAGCTGAGCTACTGGATAGCATAAAGTTTGGAGCCTCTGGTGTTTTCTGCTGTTGACATGATATCAATGCAATGTCTTTATATATCTACGTATTTACCAGCAACCGATTCAACGCTTATATGATTTTCATGACCGCAATCTGTCGCAGCCTACACAGCGAGGTGTCGTACTGTTGTCCGCCGAGAATCCTGCGCCGGACGTCCCAACATTCCTGCTGTATAGATGATCCTGGTATTGGCGGTTCTTTGATTCAACTATGTGGCTGTAATCTTACTTTGATTTATAAATGGACGATTGGCCAAATACTGTGTACATCAAGGGCTGGTTGGGATGCTACCTATGTGGCCTTGCTTTTTTTTGTACTGAGACTTCTCAATGCGCAGCACTCGGCGATATTCCGGGCTTCGGCCATTCCGGTCAGTGTTCCATGTCTCGTAGTCACCCGTCCTCTCCCAACGGCCGAGGGTTTCAAGACTCGTTCGCACCGCTGGCCTCCCGAGATACAAGAACGGTGCTCTCCTCGGCGTCGGCCTGCTTCTTGTCCTTGTAGAACCGGTCAAGATCCTTGACAACCTGCCTGCCGCTGAAGTTGTTCATGAGGTCCTTGGTCGAGGCCCGGAAACCATTCTGGACTGTTTTTGGGAGTTAACGTCAGCAGGTGTGAGCAAGTAGATTTCTTTAGGCAGAAAGCGAGGTTGCTGGTTTAAGTAATTCTGACGGCCCGCCGCGGACAGACATACACCAATGAGGCAAGCCTCGGAGCCCCGACAGTATGTTGCCGACGACCTCGGGTAACACTACATGGCCGCTCTCTCCGCTCAGGACCTGACGCACGATGGCGTCGGCCACGGACTCGGGCTCGAGGGCGGGCACCAGGCGGGACTTTTCGGCTTGGTAGCCATCGAAAAGCGCGGTCTTGGTGTATCCTTGATTAACAAGAACGGTTCTTTTTACCATTTTTTTATTACGGTTAGCTCAAACCTTTGCCATATTTTCCTCACACTTTCCTTGTTCTGCCCATTTCTCTTACCGTACGCGAGGCGCGTTGTAGCGCGTTTTGAGCTCGACCGCCAGACCCTCATGGAAAGACATTGCCGCGGCCTTTGTGCTGGAGTAATCAACCATGTACGGGGACGTTATGTAGGCGGCGTAGGAGCTGACGGTGACGACCATGCCGTGGTTGCGCTTGATCATCTCGGGGAGGAACTCCTTGACTACGAGATAGTGAGCAATGGCGTTCACGTCAAACGTGAACCTGATATCGTGCTCCGTCGAGTCCAGAAGCGTCTTGCCGCGGGCCGCCCCGGCGTTGTTGATGATGATGGTCGGGTGCCCGATGCGGGCCCGGATCTCGTCCCCGACCTCGGCGATCTTGGCTGAGGAGGTGATGTCACACTTGAAGTAGTGGACGTTTGGCGGGGCGCTGAAGCTGAGGGGGATGATGTCGAGGACGGCGACATTTATACCCCGCTCGGCTAGCAGCTTGACGACGTGACCACCGATGCCGCCGGCGCCGCCGGTGACGACGACGACTTCCTTGGACCACACATATGAATCCAAAGTCCAATTGTTCAGGGCGCGGCGAGAAATCCATCTGTTGATGTGATATGCCAGCCCGGCATACAGCAGCTTCTGGATGCGGCCGAGGGCAATGGGGTTCAGGGCGGCCGTGGCGGCGCCACGCTTGGTGAATCGCGCGGCGGCGAGGATTGGAAGGATAAAGAAGGGGTTAAGGGCGGCCTTTGTCACGGCCCTCATAACCGGATCGGCACCTAGGCCCTCCCTCGGAAGCCAGCCGTTGTGGAGAGGCATTGTGAGGACGAACGCTACAATACCAACGACAACCGTGGATGATATGCACCGGGCCGCCCAGGTCGGGGAAATAGAAAGTTGTGCCGGATAAGTGCAATGTCGAATTTACGTCTGTCGTTTATGGGCTGATTTGGTAGGAGAGCACCTGTCTACCAGGTAGACAGGGCAAAGGTCAAGGCGATAACCGACGTAAGAAAGAGGTCGGGGCATGTAATTTGGAAGCCCTCAACGTTTCACTGATATGTGGTGGGAGGGACGGGAGCGGCGGTGGCATTTATGCACGGGCAATCAGGAATTGGACCACTGATTTTCCTTGTCTCTTTCGCTCTTTCATTCTCTCTTTCTTTAAGTAGTAACTGTTCTGGATCATATAACACGCCAAGCGAGCTATACAGCTCCCAGCCGCGAGGAGTACTCCCGAAAGAGAAAGCCCTACGACCCACCATCATCAAAAAGCGCCAACGATGTTGCGTCTTACTCTCTCAGGCCAAGCCCAAGAGTTGGAACCCGACCTCTTTCTCCGCATCCGTGTGGCTTTTTTGTTAGCGTGCGGCGCTTGATTTACGCGGAGCCGAGGTCCAACAACTGCGGGGAAACTAGGGTGCTCCACTTCTCTTTTCCACACGTGCTTCAGATCAGGCCTGTCCGCGAATGGCATCTTTGATGTGACACGAAACATACAAACAGCAGAAGTGTCACCACGTCCACTCTTGCTAAGTTCCTGCTGCCGCGCTTGGCTACACCCAGGAATCCGGAAACACCGCGCGCGTTGTCAGGGCTCAGTGACCCGCCTGACCCGTCTGAGGCACGACGGCTTGGCACGGATGGGGCCAACGCCCATCCCCCAGGCCGGACGTCGACTCGAGCTCGGGGACGGGCAGTCGGAAGGACCAGTCGGCGCGGCCGCCGTTGGAAACCCCACGCCGATCTCGTTGTCAGAGGCCCGATTGGGGCGGACGTCGGGGTACCCGCCCGCCCGGCAATCGAGATAAATGGAGCTGTTGTTACATGTTAGGTTTATACAATCTTCACCTCTTACCCAAATGCGACTCGGCACAACACGAGCAACCCTCTCTGCTCACCCTTTCGCATCCCGCTATTCCGCTTTGGATCGCTTGCTTTGCCTGCTCATTCGTTACAAATCTGTGTCCATTCCTACCTACTTAAAACATCTTCTCACTGCCTAGGCAGATCCTGGCTGGCGTTGTTTCGTTTTACAGTTTGAGCAGCACGTGGTGTCTTGGCGGGATGGCTCATGGCACCCGATTCAGATGCTATTGGGTTTCGAAATCACTACTATAATCAGCGAATATGGGAGATTTGCTCCGTCTTGGTTCGCACTGCCATAGAAGTTAGGCCGTCGTGGTCAGTGACAGCGGGCAGTTCCGATGCAACATCTAGAAGAGTTCGCCCGCTTGTTGCGATCCAAGTGGTAGCCGAAGTGTGGGGTGGCACGAAACTTAATTGTTGGTGTGATAGCGCAAGAAAAAAACGTATGTTGCTCAGGGTTATCGAAGCGAGCGGGGGATGGTGGCCTGGTAGCCAAACCTAGAGGGTTCGTACGTACAATACAAGCTTATCGCGGGGCTAAATCTGGCCATCTAGGGGCAAATTCCGGCCGAGCATTATATAATCAGCCACAGCTAGGTTTGAGGACGGCGACCACCCGACGGCGATGTGGGTTTGAGCTGGCTGCTGTCAGTGTCTCCGGACAGGTAAGAGCGAGAAAGACATCGCTGGTATCCATGTTTTCAACGGAAAGCTGCGCGCATCCTGTCAAACCAGCCGATCGATGCGTGCTGGGTGCCACTTTGTCTCGTCCGGTCGCACACCTTCGGCATGGAGCTTATCGGTGGACTGCAAACCGGCGTTGACCTGCGGCCAGGCCCGACGGTGCACGGTGCCATTCATCATACATACAACGGACCACACACGTGGAGGACCCTCAGGGACCGCACATGGAGGAAGCCCAAGGCCTAGAGCGCGCGGTCTCTGGGGATGCTCTCCACGGCGTGCGTGCGTGGTATCCACATCACGCCTCCCCGGTCATCTGCGGCCTCGACGGCTGATTTTGAGGGTCCGGGCTGCAATACACTACCGATTCGGGCCAGCGCTTGGCACACCAGCGGCGGGTTTTGTTGACTTGGTGTCACATCGCGGCGGGAAAAGCACTGGGGATGGCACGGGATGGGCCCCAAAACCACTGAGCTGCAGCCAAGGATGCCGTTGGGCGCCGCCGCCAGGTGGTGCCAGAGTCCCCACCGTTTCGGCCAGGCCCTGGCCCACCCCTGGGGAAATCGTCAGATGGAAGCCCAGAATCACACCACCCTGCCTTGGGACGGCCCTTCTTTTTGCCCACTGCCAATCGATGTCGGACGTCCCGGATACGCTGCTTGGTGCTTTGTATCTTGTTGACGTTTCCTCTCTGGCCTTTTCATCTGTCTTTGTTTCCTTCCTTTTTTTTTTCTTGGTAGTGTTTTGCCCTTCTGCTTCGTCTTCTTCCTTTCAGACTCTCACCAGAATTCGTGCCCTGGCGGTTCCTGCGGGTCCGAGCAAGAAAGGTAGTTGACTCCGGCATCGATGCTGTGCGCCGCTTTCTGATCTTGGGCGCACCAATCCGCTCCAGTCCCCGAGGCTTGCAGGCGCCCCCCTCCCTCAACCCATCTAGCCAGAATCCCGCCGTAGTCACTCCGGCACGCCGCGAACGGGAACCCCCGGGAGCTTGACCCCCGGTCTCCGTTTTCGACGCTCCCCGCCAGTTGGCACTGAGACGTCAATTCGTCCAAGCCTCTTCGCACGACACCCTCCCCTTTTGCCGGAGGCCGATCGACCGCCTACGATCAATTCAAGGCTATTATAGTGCTCGCAGCGTACCCTGCGGCAACATCGTGTTTGCGCCGTGCGACCGCCCAGAACCCGCGCCCGCCGGAACACCCGACCACCTCACCACCCAAAGACCAAAGACGCATCCAGTGGACGGACGGCGTTCCACTTCCTCCGCATCGAATACCCTCCTTTTTTCCTCAAACACAACCCATACAAATACGCCTAATGCGCGACCGCGCAATGGCCCCCTCGATCCTCGAGACGTCGACCGACGGGATAAGCCTCAGCCAAGACGGTTACGAGTGCTCCGATCGCCTCACCCTTCTCAGAAGCAACCCCGAGGCTCCGACAGAATGCCAGGTCTGCGTTGTTGGTGCCGGTCCTGCCGGCCTGATGCTGGCTACGAATCTCGCCCGCTTCGGCGTCAAAGTCCAGGTCATTGACGATAGGGCCGACCAGACGCCGGTAGGCAGGTAAGGCGCATCAAGAGCACCACCGTCCACCCCTCTCCCTCTCTCTCCTATGGGGAAAGACACACGCTCTCAGGGTTGAGCCTGGGCTGGCAATGGCTGACGCACAGGAAACAGAGCCGACGGACTACAGCCAAAGACCCTCGAGACCTTCCGACAGATGAGGCTAGCCGATCCTTTGCTGCAGAGGGGCGTCAAGGTCTACGACATCTCCTTCTGGCGCAGCACCCCAGACGAGCCGCTGCACCGGCTCGGTCGCGAGGTTCACTACCCGCCTGTCATCGACGTCCTGGATCCCTACATCCTGCTCGTGCACCAGGGCATGGTTGAGAGTCTGTTCATAGAAGATCTCAAGAAGCGCGGCATCGAAGTCCGCAGAAACACAGCCTTCGAATCATACAGCGCTTGCGACAACAGCGCCGGTCCCCTGCAGGTCAACTGCCGCGCAAACGTAACGCAGGACCGAAAGACCATCCTCACATCGTACCTTGTAGGATGTCAGTGTTCCCCATCTCTGTTCCTCTCCCGGTATCTGTCTGGCGATCTCAGCTGCGCATCAACGCTGACAAAAGAATACTTGTTTGCATAGGTGATGGCGCACATTCCAAGGTGCGCAAGAGCATACCAGACGCGAGGCCTGTTGGCCTGTCTCAACCAGCGGTGTGGGGTGTGCTGGACGGCGAGCTGCAGACCAACTTCCCGGATATCTGGTCTAAAACGCTAGTGTATTCTCAAGAGCATGGCTCCATCCTCATCATCCCTCGGGAGCGCAACATGACGCGCTTCTACATTGAGCTCAAGAGCTCGCCCAAAAACGACCGGCGTGAGCTGGGGCAGGAGTTCGTGATGCAGCGTGCTCGCGAGATCATGGCCCCCTTTGAGGTGGGCTGGAAGTACATCGAGTGGTTCGGCCGCTACCAAATCGGACAGCGCGTGGCCACCCGCTTCGGCGACGCACACGGCCGGGCCTTCCTTGCTGGAGATGCCAGCCACACGCACTCACCCAAGGCGGCCCAGGGCATGAACACATCGATGCACGACTCGTGGAACCTGGCCTGGAAGTTCAACCTCGCCGTCAGGGGCTTGGCCAAGCCGGTGCTGATGGAGAGCTACGAGAACGAGAGACGCAAGATCGCGCTGGATCTCGTCAACTTTGACTATGAGCACGCGAACCAGATCGCCGGCGGCGACGCCGTTGCGCTCGCCGAGAACTTCAAGACCAACGTCCGCTTCATTTCGGGCGTTGGGGCCGAGTATAGCGAGAACGCCCTCAACATGCACGACGAGGGCCAAAACTGGGTCATGGGCGAGGCCAAGCCAGGCTGCCTGCTGCCGCCCGCCAAGGTCACGCGCTATATCGACTCGAACCCGGTGGATGTGCAGCTCGACATCCCGATGCTGGGTCAGTTCCGCATCTACCTTTTGATGTGGGATGTACACCAAACGCGCATCTTCCTCGACACATTTTTCGACGCCATCTCGAGGCGGGAGTCGCTGGTCAGCCAGCTGTCTGCCGCCGCCAGTGCCTCGTATGCCCAGCAACCGAGGCTGCCATCGCCTGAAGACATCTACCTCCGACCCGAGAGATATACAGCCGTCAGCCATCTTTTCACCTTTGGTCTCATCAGTAAGTCCGCAACACGTAATACTTTTATGACGAGCGACTCTCCAACATGACTAACCACCATACAGCAACCATGCCGAAAACCGACATTGAGATATCGGACCTGCCGCTCCTGCTGCAGGACAGCAGGTGGACATTCTACCTGGACAACATCCCAGAGCAGGACACGCGAGGCTCTCTCTGCACCAACAAGTGGCTGGGCAGCCTCGGCCCCGGCGAAGTGGCCATCGTCAACGTTCGGCCAGACGGCTACGTTGGCTCCGTCGGGCGCTGGGACTCAAGTGTGGACGACTCGGGCGAGGATGCGGCCCGGTGGATGGATAAGTACTACGACAGGTTCATGAAGGTCCCCACGGCCGAGAAGAAGAAGTTTTAAGGCGTGCATCGCATGGGACGTGGGTGCCTCTTCCCCACATATTTTTGGTTCCTGTCACCCGTTTTTGCTGATGCACTGCCTCGGATTCTGCACAAAGAGAGAAGAAAGAGGCTTTTCTGACGCTGACTGGGCTCATAAACCAAAGCTGTAGCAGTACGTACACTCGCAGGTTGCTTTGTTTGCTTTGTGGCGCATGGAGTAGTTGGGTTGTGCAGGTTATTTCGCGCGGGGACATTTTTTTCTTGTTGACCTCCATAGCAGGCGGCGCAATCTTCGATCCATAGTAGTCCATGGATAGGAACGGTATAAACTGTAGTTAATCACCTCATTATCTGGACTCGGGCGCCGAAAAGGTTGGCTGGGATTTATAGCAATCATCGTATAGGCATGATATCGAGAACAGTTTACGATCATGCCTCGTCGCTGTCCTCCTTGGTGATGTAGATATCGTTCATATTGCACATGGAGCTTTTCGATCCAGCGATTTAATCGGACAGAAATACACCTGGAACAAGCAAAAGGACAATTTCCTCCCCGCAGCCAGTGCTCAAGGATTGTTCGTCCGTCCGGCCTATTTAGCAGACACCTGTTTGGAAGCAGCCTTCTAGATTCTGCATATTGCTTCGCCCTTTTCTTTTTTTCACATCCAGAGCTTCCCCTCACTCAGCTTTGCGTCGGCATGGCGACGTCGGCTTTCTTGGCGATGGCGTCGGCCGACTGCCACAGGGCCGTGACGGTCTTGAGCTGGGTGTAAAAGTTGATGCCCGGCTTGCCGTAAAAGGTGCTGGCGCCGCCGCCGGCGACGCTGCGCTTGTTGCCCGTAAAGGAGAACATGGGCAGCGGCACGGGGATGGGCACGTTGATGCCGACCTGCCCGGCCTGGATGTCGCGGCGGAACGACTCGGCCGTGGGCCCAGAGCGGGTGAAGATGGCGACGCCGTTGCCGTACTCGTTGCTGTTTATGAGCTCGACCGCCTCGTCGAGCGAGGCCACCTCGAGGCACACGAGCACGGGGCCGAAGATCTCCTCGCGGTAGCAGCGCATCTCGGGCTTCACGCCCGTGATGATGGTGGGGCCGACCCAGTTGCCGTTGGGGTACTTTGCCGGCTTGTAGCCGCGCCCGTCGAGCAGGATGGTGGCCCCTTCCTCCTCGGCGCTCGCGATCAGCGACTCGATCCGGGCCTTGCTCTGCGGCGTGATGACGGGCCCCAGGTCCGCGCCGGGCTCGAAGCCGCCGTTGACGCTAAGCCCCCTCGCCAGCTCGGCCAGCTCGGGGAGCCACTCCCTGGTCTCGCCCACCATGACGAGGGTGCTGAGCGCCATGCAGCGCTGGCCCGCGGCGCCAAAGGCGGCGCCCGTCACGGCGTTGAGGAACTGGTTCTTGTTGCAGTCGGGCAGCACGGCCGCGTGGTTCTTGGCGCCGAGGTTGGCCTGCACGCGCTTGCCGTTGGCGCTGCCGCGCGTGTAGATGTACTCGCCGGCCTTGTTGCCGCCGACGAACGAGATGGCCTTGATGGCGGGCGCGTCCAGGATGAAATCGACGGTGCGGTGGGCGCCGTGGACGACGTTGACGACGCCGTCGGGGAACCCGGCCTTTTGGCACAGCTCGGCCAGGATCATGGCGGCGCCCGGGTCGCGCTCCGACGGCTTGAGGATCAGTGTGTTGCCCGTGATGGTGGCGATGGGGATGCACCACAGCGGGATCATGGCGGGGAAGTTGAAGGGGCAGATGGCGGCCACCACGCCGAGCGGCTCGCGGTACGTGCGCGTCTCCATGTCCTTGGCCACCTCGAGTAGCTCACCCTTGAGCAGCTCCGGGGCCCCGCAGGCGGCCTCGGCTACCTGCAGCCCGCGCAGAACATCGCCCTTGGCGTCGGCAAACGTCTTGCCCTGCTCGAGCGTGATGCCGGCCGCGAGCCGGTCCCAGTTCTCCCGGATCAGGCCGACGAACTTGAACATGATCTGCTGCCGCGCCAGGACCGAGGTGGCGCGCCAGGCCGGGAACGCCCGCTCGGCCGAGGCCACGGCGGCCTTCAGCTCGGCGTCCGTCATCTGCGGCACCCGTGTCACCAGGTTGTTGGTCGCCGGATCGTGCAGGTCGATGAAGGCGGTGGCCTTGGAGGCGACAAACTTGTTGTCGATGAAGTAGGGCGTGTCGGTCACGTCCGAGATCTTGTCGTGCGTGGTAGGGTAGCTCGTAGCCGTCGAGGCCATAGCCGCAGACGCCGGACCGAGGTGCTGCGCCGTTGCGTGCAGCCTCCTCGCCGCCGTGCTCGACCGGGACGACGCCATCGCTGCTGATGTCGGCCGCCCAGCTCTGGAAAGGGCAAGCAGCGAGAACGGTGCTGCTGATGCTGCCTGCGGTGCGCGGGAGGTGTTGGCGGCCAGGCTCCGTGATACCGCTCGACGCATCTTGAGGAAAGAGAAGGGGAAAGAGAAGAGAAATTGACGGTGAGAATACGATCCGGCTCAAGTAGCGGTCGGTAATAGAATTCGGCTGGATCAATGGAACGACGCTGGTTCTATTGGCCGGCTTTATTAAACCCGACCAGGCACTGGAGACAGCGGGACTAGACCAAAGAGGGAGGCTCCGAAAGAAGGACACCAGTCGACGTATGCGCCAGACTGGAGGCCGAGAGAGTGGTGTATATACTTATGGGCTGAGAGAAGAAGGTAAATTATCGACAACCATCAATTACCTACGGAAAAGAGGGCGCTCACTCTGGGGATATCTCGCCTCCATCGATACTAGGTGCTTCCCCGATCATCGGATCCCCAACCTTCTCCCCCTCGCCTCCGCTCTCCCTCTCCACACACCATGAGCCGCGCTAAGCCGAGCAACCGAGCAGTCTCCCATTGAAAAAGAAGCCGTGCTTCCTTGGGGATCGCATGGGCTTGCTGGAAACAGCCAAGCGTCGGTAAAATGTGGGGTAGCTCCTACGCCTAGGAAAGACAAGGGCACGATTGAAAATCGTGACCATTTTAGTGGCGGGGTCTTCTGGCCCAAGATATCTCCGCGTGTTGAGGTCCCAACTAAAAACAGCAAATAACATAAGCACTTCAACGCCAAATCACTGGTTTGGCCCCAGAAGGAATCCCGAAATATAGAAACCGTAGCAACAATAAGAAACCAAAAAAAAAAAAAAAGAAAGTCCATCGATTCCCCGTCATGTCCATTTGCTCCCTGGTTTGGAATTGAATGCCACATTATGTCACCCGTCACGCCTCCCACGAGACTGCCCCCTTTTTAACGCTTGATATCTACTACTGCTGCCCCTTACCAGCACGCTTGGTAACGTTCTCCTTGACATCGGCACCGGTAGCCTCGGCCTTGGCCTTGACATCCTTAGCTTTAGCCTTCGCATCGCTGGCAACCTTCTTGGCAGCCGGCGCAGGGGAGCCACCCAGGTTCAGAAGAGCAGCAACGCCGGCAAGAAGAGTGACGAGGATGGCACCGGCGGCGATGGGAACCTCGGGAACAAAGCGGATGGCATTGGGGATGCTGTCCTTGGAAAGGGTCATGAACATGTCCAGCTTCTCCTTGGCGAACGCGACGGGGTCCTCGGTGAGCTTCTTGCCCTCGCCAGACTTGGGCTTATCGTCGTCCTTGGGCTTCTCAGCAAGCTCGAGGAGCTCCTCAATGGGGTGCTTGACGAAGAAGGTCTCGTCAGCGAGCTTGCGAGCATCCTCAACCGAGTGGCCAATATAGATGTTGTCGAACAGAATGTCGCTCTGCATAGTCCAGATCTCGTAGCCGATAGCTCCCATGGGCTCGAAGTTGGCCGGGGCCTTGTCCTCAAAGAAGTCGGGGTTCTTGATCTTGCGGGGAGCCCACTCGCCCTTGTAGGCAGGGTTGTCAATGTAGGGAGCCGTCCACTTGCCCTTGTAGGCAGGGTTCTTGATCATGGGCTTGGTCCACGGGCCACAGCCAGAAGCGTCGGCGCACTTGGGGTTGGATACAGTGGGAGCGATCCAGTCACCATCCTCCTCGTCGTCCCAGTCCTCGGGCTTCTTGGCCTCGGGGTCGGGCACGGTCAGGGGCTCATCCACGAGCCAGTCCTCAGGCTGGGTAGCCTCCTCGTCAACAATCTCGTACGGGGCATCCTCATCCCAGTCCTCGGGCTTCTTGGCATCCGGATCGGGGATGCGGGCCTCGTCCACCCAGTCGTCAGGCTTCTTGTCCTTGGGGTCGTCGATCTCCGCCGGCGGGTTGACGGCGGGGCTGAAGTCCTCCAAAAGACTACCCTCCTTGACCTGCTTGCCATTCTGCTGGATGACGAAGGTGTTGTTGGGGTGGACGATGAGCGTGTAAAGCTCGGTCGTCTTGACGATGCGAGCCGTTGGGGGAGTGTTCAGGTGCTTCTCCTCGTACTCGCCCGTCTTGGGGTTCTTGTGGTTGAAAATGAAGTGGACCTTGTTGGTGTGGCCACACTTGTCGGGCCCAAACATGATGACGTAGGGAGTGGTGTTGCTGAACTCCTCCTGGTGCAGGGCCTTGTTGTCCCTGAGGAGCTTAAGGTAGGCACCGCCACATTCCAGACCCTCTGACGATGGAAAGAAGTGGTTGTTAGAAGCTGGCATCAGCAAGCATGGAAGCCAACGCACGGCAGCTGGAGGAACTCACTCTGCAGCTTGACCTCGTACTGCACAACCAGGGTCTTGCCCTTGTTGTCGATCTTCTTGGGGAACTTGGCCGAGATGGCGTGGTGCGCAGCCGGGTTCTTCAGGACGAGACCCTTGTCACCGTTGATTCCCTTGTAGACGCTGGGCTCCTCGACGGCCCACTCGCCAATGTATGCCCACTCCTCTTCGTCCTTGCCTGAGCCCTTCATGTTCTTCTTGGCATGGGAAGGCTTCCACCGCGACTCCCAATCATCGGTGAACTGCTCCAGGAACGGAGCCTTGAGCTTGGTCGGCTACAAGAATCGAAAGCAGCTGCGTTAGCGTGTGCATCATAGGTGGTTCTTTGAGATGGCGAGATCGAGGAAGCTTTGAAGGTCATATTTGCGAGCGAGCACAAGACACATGACCAATGCTAGCTCTTGTGGTCTGGGAAGCTTCCAAGTCACGACACGTGCAATATGGACTCACCTTGAAAGCTGGGATCTCCGGCACTGGGCTGGCAGAGGGGGTGGATGCATCATCCTTGATGACCTTTTGGGCATCCTCGCTGTGGGCGTTCGCACCACCCAGGAACAGAGTGGCCGCTGACAGCGCGGCCGTCATAAACCTGTACTTCATGATGGTGGAGGGCGACTGACGGGCGGGTGGGAGAACAAATGGGTACCAAAGACGGCAACAAACGACGGCAGCAAAGAGGCCGTTCGGGGAACAGTGGCAGGAAAGGGTTCGAGGGGCTCCAGGCACGCACAACACACACGGACAAGGAAAACAGGACGCGGAGCTCGGAGAGAGGTTCAGGGCGGCGTCGGGATACTTTTAAGCTGCGGCAGCATGGGCAAGCAGGCTAGCTGCTTCAACGTGTCCTTTTTTTTTTCCTGTGCTTCCGAGCCAGCAACACGGCAAAATTTAGGTGGTCAATTCACCACACAGGCTGGGGTGACTGGGGCGCTGGTTCCGAGGAGCTAGGCAAGCTAGCGAGGACGGTGGGGCCACCAGACCAAATGCACCGGGCGGGCGGGGCTGGGGGTGGCACTCCGTGGCATGGATGGAGCTTCCCCTCTTCATGGACCATGTCTCATGGGGAGAGTGACGGGGAGACCGTTGATCGCGATCGCTTTCACGGGCTTTCACTTTCATTCTCATCTTGTCAATTTTAGGCAGGAGCTGTTGCACCGTGTATATACCGTGTCGAGCCACCCGTCAACTTATTCGTGGCAAAGGCTCACCAGGCATTCGTATTCATATGCACCTCCATCGACCAACTGCTGAGCTCGAGCCACGACGCCCGAGACCACATCGATATAGCTCCCACTCTACAGTAGTCAGGGCTCAATAAGCTAGCCCGGCCATAGCATCCGCAAAGGCATTGAAGCCGCGGGTTTCAGCGCGCCGCTGGCTCCCATGTCTGCGACAGTGCAGTGGCGGATGACAATACCTGACCAGAGCGCAGCCCCTTGCATTGATGAGGAGAGGCCCGCAGAGGCTTCTAGAAATCCATCCGGTCTGTGAGGTTATTCCGTGCACACAGAGGGGAAAGCCCCACGTGAAAACTCTCGTGCCCCTGCAAGACGGTGTCGGAGGAGCCCGAATAATAAAAACCTGCACTCCGTATACGTTACAAGCATGTTAGTAAAAGGAGTGGACGTGAAGGCCAAAAAAAAATATATATGCGGGGAAATAAAACGGGATACGGGATATAAACCAAATATAGGAAACAACACAAAATAAGGGAAGTAAGACAGTGATGTAGGAGATGAAAAAAAAGTATTTATAAGAAGTACCTAGAAAGGAGGATAGGCCGATGGGATAGGTAGGTAGTCGGGTAATGGGGGTTCCAATTGCCAGCATGTTTGAGAGTGCGTATTTTTATTTAGGCCCTGTGGCGAGGTCAGGGTCGAGGCAAGGCGCACTTGCCCGCGTCGTTGCCGAGGCCCGCCAGTCTGGAGGAGCCGCCGAGCGCTTAAGCATGGATCGCTTGAGCCCGCTGGGCTATCCCGCCTTGATGGACGCGCGTTGGCTTGCCGCAATCCACCATGAGGTCTAGGTACCGTGGCAGCCAGGTGCCCTTATCTACTCGCGGCGGCTAGGCCGTCGGCAGTTTGTGCAACCCTATGTCGCCGTTTAAAATCAATATGGCGTGCTGTTCTACCACTGGTTAATTACGCACATGTTTGTTTGTGGCTCACGAATGATTAAGGTGGAATTTGCGTTTGCGAGGGGACAGCCTCCACATGAAAAAGGCCGGGTCGGAGCCCCTCTATTCTTCCAATGGGTCACGGAACTGGAAATTTAGCCTCATATCACGACAATCAAAATTGCCTGCCTAAGTACCTACCTATCTCGTCGCGGAATATCTCGCCAGGATAGATTCTCGGCTCGGTGCGTCTCTGCCGCCTTACTCGGCTGCGCGTTATTGAAGCCACGCTACCAGGATCTTCCTCGGCCTCGTTTGACGACACGCCGCCGAAGCCATGTCCAAAGCCATCCAGTCCAACGGGAGCGCGGCTGCCAAGGCTGACAGCAGTAACGATCGTCTCGTGTTCTCGGACAATCCATCCCACCCCGCAAACCTAATCCCCTCGCTGTGCGCCAAGTTCTGGACATTGGGATGGGTTACTGGCACTGGAGGCGGTTGCTCAATCCGTGAAGAGTAAAAACACAGCCCGATTTCTTGCCCTATCCCCTAACTCAGATCATAACCATAGATGTCCAGTCCCCCATGGTGCCCTCAACGGCGGTCACAGACGAAAACGGAATAATGACCTCGCTCTTCCTGCTCCCAGTGACCTCGTCTATATCGCGCCATCAGGCGTGCAGAAGGAGTTGATGAAGGCCTCGGACATCTACGTCCTCTCCCTGGCGGCACAGTCGGCGAGCCTCCGAGACCGCGTCTACCTCCGCAGCCCGCCGGCGCTGAAGCCGTCGCAGTGCACGCCGCTATTCCTGGCCGCTTTCACCAAGCGGCGCGCCGGCTGCTGCATCCACACGCACAGCCAGTGGGCCGTGCTCGTCACCCTGATCCTCGAGGCCACCACCAACGGGGCCGACAACGGGACCACTAACGGGGCCGCCTCCCACCGCGAGTTCAGCATCAACAACATCGAGCAGATCAAGGGCTTCGGTCGCGGGTTCGACAAGACTGGCAACCTCGGCTACCACGACACCCTGCGCATCCCCATCATCGAGAACACGGCCCATGAGGAGGACCTGACCGAATTCCTCGAGGAGGCCATGGATCGCTACCCGGACACGTTCGCAGTCCTGGTGCGCCGCCACGGCGTCTATGTCTGGGGTGAGACGGTACACAAGGCCAAGACCCAATGTGAAAGGTATGCACGCCAGCCGCCATCTTCTTTATTTGACAAGCACCGCAAGGCTGACAAGTTACACCATTCACAGCCTCGACTATTTGTTTCAGTTGGCTGTCGAGATGAAAAAGCTTGGCCTACCCTGGATCACGGACATCACACCCGTCGAGACTAGCCGGTCCCTGAAAACGTAGGCACCTTGGGCAGGCAGCACTGGTTTGCATCGCGCGCCCTTAGGAACTTGCATCGATCCATCAAAGTAGTCACTCAAGATATAGTCTGCTGGAGCAGAGCAGCTCATACCAACCAACCCGTCATTGTCATTATTAAGATCCAACCATGATCGACATACAAAAGGTGAGCCTGGTTTCGTCCGTGCTCGCGAGTCTCGCTTCTTTCCCTGGTCCATAACGGAGAATATCTCCTCCGGATGGTACAGCGTACGTTGCTCGACCGCGAGCATCCTCCTCCTCCACCACGGGGTGTGGTCATTTACAGGACCAGGAAGGCAGCCATGAAGCCAACCAGACCAACGGCAGAGGTGCCGACACGGAGAGCGTTGGCGGGGTTGGGAGCGTTTGTCTGAGCAGTGCCGGAGCCGCTGGTGGTGCCAGAGGTCTTGGCGGCGTTGCCACCCGAGCCGCCAGTGGTGCCGGAGCCGGAGCCGGAACCAGAAGAGCCGGAGCCGGAACCAGAGCCAGAGCCAGAGCCCGACCCGGAGCCAGATCCACCCGCAGCGCCGGTGGGCGAGGGGGTGCCGCCGGACGAGGCCCAGAAGTTCTTCTCGACGCAGTTGGCGACGCACTTGTTCCACTCAATGACCTCGGGCTCGGTGCCCTTGCCCTTGGGGCAAGCGGCGGCGCAGACGTTGGTGGCGTTGGCCTGGCCCTCGTTGGGGAAAGGGACCTAGTGTTTTTGCATTTCGAGTTAGCACCTTTGTTTACTTCTCTCATACTTGGAACTCCATCCGAGCTTTCGGAGGGCTTAGGATATAAAACTTACGTTGCCGCACTTGGCCCTGCAGTTGACGTCGTCGTCACGGCAGTTCTTCAGGCAGGCGATGTAGGTGGCCTGGGCGGGGTCGAGCGTTGGGGTCGTGGCCGGAGGGGCGACAGTGGTGGTGGCGCTGCTAGAGGCCTGAGCAGATACGATGGCGGCGAAGGCGCCAACGAGGATGGTGGAGAAACGCATCTTGATTAGGATATTAGGGGTGGTGGTGTGTGTTTGTGTTTCCCAGGTCAACCAAGACTGAGAGTAATAATAACGAATGTGTTGAGGCTCGAAGGAAGAATATTTGTATTGGCGCGTGTATGAACGAGTGAACACGGCGAAAATGTCGAAGGCCTTTTATGTCTCTTGTGGAAGGGAGATGGGGAAAAAAAAAGGAACAAACCAAGATGGATGGGAAAGGGGCTCGCCTCGACTGAAATATTAACCGCCTCGGGGGACCAAGCGGTTGCCCCCCTGGCTGGCGCCGACATGGGCCGCACCAAGGAATTGCAGGGCAGCAATCCAATCCTAGCGTGGCGATGGGGGTCGGGACTTTGAGTGGATCCCAAAAGAGATGGGGGCGAGAGGACTGAGAAATGCACCAGCGAGTAACATCCCTTTTCCCATTTGTTATTGTTATTTATGCTTTTTGTTTTCCTCTGGTTCTCCCTTCTCCCTTCTCCCTTCACACCTCGTCTCTCGGGCAGTAGACAGCCCAATCCATGGATTTGGGAGGGGTTTCAACAATGTACATATCCTTCCATTTTCTTCTGCCCTATATATCAGCCCCCATCTCCGACCAGAAACCATTTGGCCCTAGGGCGGGCGCGTCGTGCTATGTACAGAAACACCTGATTTCGTCTCTCTTCCAAGCAAAAACACCCCGGCTTCTTTTAAAATTGCGACGGCTTCGCACGCCCATCCATTACTCAGGGGCCATGATCGGCCAATAGCGTCCGCGCGGGGAAGAGGGGCTCCACATGAATCAACATGAGCTCGTGTTTGCGCGTCATGATGGGTCTGTCCATCACGCTGCCCCACCACCCGATGCGCCCCTCCGGCTCCTTTTTCATTTTTTTTTTTTTTTTTTTCTTGGAACGGCTGCATTGACCAAACCACAAGGTGGCCGACTTGGGTCCCCGATTCAACAGCCGAGGGCGGGTTTCGTTGGCGGCCGACGTCAGAACCATAAAGTGCGGACGGCACAACTGCCAGGATTGGTGTCCATACGCTAGTGGCCAGCGCCACGCCGGCGGCCGCAGGTTGACTGCGTGAGTTGACTGGATGGCAGCTCCCTGTTGTGTGTGGAGGGCGCTCGGGGAACGTGCATGGCCAGGTGGCATCCCGAAATCGCGTATTCCCTTTGCCCCCCTGCGCGTTTGCCCGAGTGCCGTAGGAATACGCGGTGGCAAACGAGGAAACACTTGCTGGCCTGACCACACGTGCAACCACGCATTTTGCAAGCCGACACTCGACATGATCTGGACATCCGGCCCTACATTGCCCGTTTGTTTGTTTCCTTGTCTATTTGTCGTATTCTTCCTTTGTTCCTTGCATGCAACACTTCGTAAAGCTGTGCTCTGTGGACCTTGGGCTTCGTGTTTCGCCTGGCGAAGTCCAGTCATGACGGCTGAAGGGCTGCGCCAACAAGGCTCGTCGTGTGCGCCCGCATGTCTCGTGATGCCACACCAAATTGCCCAGGTTGCCACCCTTGTCCAGCCTATCATGGCGCGCTTCGTCCATCCAGCTCGGTGGTCATTGCTTGGCCGGCGGCCGCTCGGTTGATCCAGTGGACCTATGCAGAGGAGGAGAAAAATCCGGCCGCCGTGCTGAACAGCTACCGCTCGGCCAGCACAAATATTTCTTGGTCCAGTTTCAGGCCTGAGTGCTAACACGTCTGGTTGGAGAGCCATCCTTTTTAGCGTGATTGAGCTGACAGCGGCAGCCAGTCGGCCGGCAAGGTGGCTAGTGCCGTTCAATATCAACAATAATTTGGAGGCACACCCAAAGACCTCATCGCTGGCATTGACTGCCTTGATGACAGCTATAGCGCCAGTTGGGCCGATAGCGTCCGTGGCATTGCGCAAGCCCGGCTTTAAAAAGGCCAGGGGCTAGAAAGCCACGCCTGATATTCGGCTCGGCGCGCGAGTTTCGGACGGACGACGTGGGATAGCGGCGTAGAGTGCCGTATTCGACAGTCCGCCGATTTTGTGCGGTCTCAGTCAAGATAAAAGGACGGAGACCGTATCATACCAGCTCGGCATCGCCGGCCTCGACCAAGGACTTGGCATCTGACCACCTCAATATCAGAATGTCGCCATCTTTGCCCTCCATGGCGCCGTCAGAGTCGGTACCTTTGCCCTCGACGAAGCAGTCCCGCAGGAGGCGGATGAAGACGGCC
This sequence comes from Magnaporthiopsis rhizophila, assembly GCA_003049465.1. Classification (NCBI taxonomy): domain Eukaryota; kingdom Fungi; phylum Ascomycota; class Sordariomycetes; order Magnaporthales; family Magnaporthaceae; genus Magnaporthiopsis; species Magnaporthiopsis rhizophila. Next base: position 41,980 of record PYSS01000021.1, read on the forward strand.
GAGTCGAGGTCTGGAGTGTCAATCATACTGATGTTGCCGGCCGTGTCGTTTAGGTTTTGGAGCGCGGGCGGGAAGGAAGCCAGGAAGGAGGAGAGGTAGTGGTTGTGCAGCAGGGCCTGGTGGCGGGTGGCATAGGCCAGTTCGGACTCGGACAGACGGGATCGCAGGGCCGGCGTCGACAGGTAGTGGAGTGTGTGCTTATCGATCTGGGAACAGTTGGTAGAATAGGTAGGTACCTTGTTAGCGATGCTGACTCTGAAGGGTCGCGTGGGACGATGTCGGTCAAGCAGAGGCTACCTTGGCCATTCTTGCGCGAAGATAGCTTCGAACGAGAAACTTGTACCTCTCCAATTCGGTCTGGATGACGATGAGGGCAAAGTTTGTTTTGGGGTCCATGTTGCCCGTCATCTCCTCGACGGTCTCTATCTGCTCTTTGATACGCTCATTGACGCGCTCGAACAGGCCATCGACGGGCCACCTGCAAAAATCCATGCATGACGATTCCATGATGCTCTGCTCAGCCAACAAGCACACACGCGCGTGGGGGTGAGGTGAGGGGCAGGCGCAGGAAACGGACGCACTCGAGGAGTTCTGGAGCAGATCTCTCGGCGACCCAGGCGCGTGTGAGGAGCTGGAGGTCGCGTCTCTCCCTGGGTACCGCGTCGAAAGTCGGATCGACCTCGCGGAGGATGTCGTCGATATCCATGGGAGCTGGAGGGTAGGCGGGGAAAGCTCAGGAAAGATTGTCTCATGCATCTGCGCTTCTGCCGAAAATGGGAGCCGAGAGCCGGTCTAACAGTCTTCACTATGCGGTGACTGGAGGCCGACTTTGGATCCGCCGCGTATTGACGTGATGCTATGTGCCGCGGACCTACCGTATCGAGGTACCAGCACGGCGGCTAGCAAAGGAGGGGTTCTTTCGCGGGTGCCCGCAGCTGGTGCGAGCTTCCATTGATCCTTGCCCGTGTGCTGACTAACTCACTCATTCCCGCTTCTGGAACCCAAAGAAGTGCACTGAACTTTGGACGCAGCCCGGCCTCACTCAAAATCAGTCCTTTTGAGGTCATAGAATCGGCGACGGGGGACTGCCCAAGGAACATCGCACAAAACGCCCAACTGGATCCGATGTACATGCCATCGACGAAGTGGATTGATTCCTGGACGACCAAGCGGAACCGAGCTGAGCTCTCTTTGTACCAGTGCTCAGAGAGAGAGGCCGGTGGTCCTTGCCAGCATTGCCCGCCCTGACAGCACATGCGATCGTCTTGTCTGTGCGCCTCTACCGTTGAACGTCCGGGTACGCGTCTCGGCTGGTTCAGATCCGTCCGAGGCGGTAGCCCGGCTGTCCACACGACAGCACTGCTCCTCAGCAAGTGCTGACAAGGGCGTTTTGGATGATGCAGACAAGGCAGGAAGCTTTTGAACAAAGCGTAAGCAGTTCGGGCCAACAGACAAGTGAAACCCAACTCTCCATCAAGCCCGAGCTGCAAGCTTGGCCTCGACACCGCCTGGCCTCGATGGCGAGTCTTGACGCCGTACATCAGCGGTGTGCGTCAAGAGCCGCAGCATTGTGCCACCCGGCGCTGGCGTACTGGACCAGACTGCGGTCCCCCGGGCCGATGACGCTGAGCCCAGCCCCAAGTGGATGCAGCCATCATCAGCTCATGCAGAGCCTGCATCGCCCCGGCCAGTCCAGGACCGCCCTGGGCCATCTTTGCCAAATCAGGTGCGCCAGCTGCCGCCTGGCGCCTGTCTCTCCAGAGTGGGCTTGGGACACAGCAATGGAGAGCAAAACAAAGCCGCCATGGCACCCGGCCGCCGAAGACCTGCAGCTTGGGCCCTCGCAGCCTTAGCTTTGCCGCACATCTGGTCCTTGCTTTGCGTGTGTACGCAATCCCTAGCCCAATTCGACATGCCCTGCCTACCGGCCTGCCTGGGCCACGCGAGAAGGGTGGCAGAGGGGGGGACACACAGAGTGCAAAAGGCACTTTTGTTTCAGGGTCGCGGTCGATGTTATTGTCTGGGCCAGATGACCTTGGGCAGCTCCTCCCTCGCCCATCCGTCGCTCACCCGCCCTAAGAATCGCTTTCGCCGGGCAGTTTTGTGGTGACTTGTCGCCTACATCCAGACCCTTCCATATTCGCCCCCGGCTGTTGGGCGCTATGATTCGGCCAGCTGCCAAGCTCAGCCCTGCCACCACTCCGCTGTCGGTAGATCCTTGTATTGTCGGCTATCCAACCCATTGGTAACCCCATCCTCTGTCTGCTGCACGCTTCCGCTTCTGTGCAGGCATGCTCCTAACCCCGGCTTTCGGATCGGCCCAGGTCGATTATAAGCGTCCAATAATCCTGTCCGCGTCCCGGCCCTCCTTGTTCACCGACCCGCCTCGTCCGTCGATCTCTGCCTTGTCTGGTTACTAGCGTGTGGCCTGCATTCTCCTGGATCTCTTTTTGATCCCCCTATCCGCTTGATACCTAATCTACCCTGTCTCACTGCCATCGCCTCGCGCGAGCGCCCTCCGTCTTGTCTCGCCTGTGGGCAATGTCCCCATGATGGGACATGTCAAAGGCCATCGGGCAGCGGCCCTGCTTGGTCTGCTCTGGCCGCTATGCGTACTTGGTCACACGCCAGCCGTCAACTCCACGACCGAGTCCGACGCCGAGTTCTGGCCCGGGTTGGGCGTGCTACAGCAGTCTATCCCGGGCGTCGCCGCCCTATCCAAGTTCACACCAGAGGCCGCCAACCTGCTGTTGCGGCGAGACTGCCTCCCGAATGGAACCAACTACTGCTTTGGCAACAGTATCAACTACTGCCTAGGATGCGGTGTCTGCTGCCAAGCATCGGGTCGTTTCTGCTGCGCCGCGGGAAGTATATGCTGTGGAAGCTCGTGCTGTGCTGCCGGGCAGACCTGTAACAACGGCCTCTGCTTTGCCAACATGTATGTCTCAAGACCCAGAGGAATTTTGGATTGGTGATAGGTGCTGGCAAATTGGTACTGACTGGTGAGAATCACGGCAGGGCGACTGCGACTATCAAGCGTCAAAGCACTACTACCCGCCTGGCCACGAGAGTCGACACTGTATTCCTGGCTGTGATCGAAACCTCGATAATAAACTCGGTAGTTGACGTGACCATCTCGAGTCTGGCGGCAACTCAGACCGAGGTCACAGTGGTCACGGCAACCATCCTGGCCAGAAGATCGGTCCCTTCCCTACTGGACGCCGAACCCGCCAGCTCCAAGGGGCTATGGGCCTTCGCGCGCAGGAAACTTCACCTTCCAAGGCTGGCAAGCCCGAGTCCCGCCTTGGCCCGTCGCCAAGAGCCGAGCAGTGCACCAGCTGGAGCCAACACACCTACGACGACAATCACAGATGTGGAAGTCCAGACGGTCGTCAGTATTGTCGCTGTTGCTGTTACCACTGCGTCAACCACCACGGTGCTTTCCACAGCGGTTAGAACGCGTACCAGGTGTGTAGATGTATACCTGTATCCCCTGCCGCTCGTTTGAAGCAGTGTAGTCTACGACCGAGCCGGACTTGCGCTGATGAGGCCAACAGGGTTCTAGACGCTCAGACGACCGTCAGCATCACTTCCACGACGACTCTCATTTCCTTACGTCCAGTTACGTCCACATCAACCCAACAAGCCCCGGATCCAGTACTGCCCCAACTGCCTCCCACGACGACGTCCGACAACCAACCAAGCCATCAGACCAGTGGATCTGTTGCTCCCATGATATCACAACACGGCTCGGTCCCACTCTCCACGCCGGCCATTACCGGTATCGCCGTGGGCTCGGCCGTTTTCGCTGTTCTAATCGCTCTGGCCGTCTACATTGTAGTGGCGTGCCGGGCCCGGCGGCGGCGCAGGGAAGCAGAATATGAGGATGCATACTACGGTCTCACTCCCGATGGAGTTACGTACGGCGGCTATAGTGGTGGTGCCGCCGCCGCCACGACGATGCGCCAGCCTCGGATCCCTAGCCTAGCTCCCATCTCGGCGCGCTTCACTTCCAGCTTCGTAGCTGGTCACCATCGGACCAGCTCCGGCTTCACAGGCACTACGAGCATGACCCCAAGTGGCCATGGAAGCAGCCCTGTCGGGGGTATGGCGGCCGTGGTCAGGGAGGGCGGCAAGACCTCGCCATCATCGGCTACGGCAACACACAGCATCGTCGAGCTCGACGATACAGGCCGTATCGAGATGGATGGTGAAGGCGTCTCAAGACTGTCCGAGATAGGAAGCGACAACGCCGTGACGCCATCTCCACTCTCGGCCTCTCCCCAGAACAAGATTGACGCGGTTTCTTCTCAGGAGTCGACGCAACGCGCGCATATAGCGCCGCTACGCTTCTCCTCGGGAGTGCCTAAATCTCATCAGAGGGTTTTCTATCGAGATTATTAACTGTTGTCGTGCATTCGTTTGTTTATACCCATTTTATCACACATATATACCCTCGCTTTGCGTTTCTTATGTCCCTTTGGATCTGCCGGATCTTCATGTATATACACTTTTACACGGGCTCCCTCGCTCCCTATACGAGTTGATGACGCGTTTTTACGTGATAAGATGGTATTAGGCAGAGGAACGGGCGTCAGGGACTACGGACTGCTAGGAAGGCCAAAATAGGCCGGTAAACATTCACTACGGGATGGACAGCCAACATTCACTCAAGGACGAAATATCATTCTTTATTGCATGATACCTTTATGGAAAGAGCATGGCTAGCCGCGCTCTAGGCTAAATCTACCGTCTGCACTAGCTAAGCATCTGACATGTCATAGATCTCCCTGAACTTCCCTGTCTCTTTCACCAAACTCGGCCCCACGCACTGTCGATATAGACACGATCACCTACCATGATGGTCGGGCACTGTGCCTTCCTTGTCATGGCCGGATTATTGTCGGACATGGTCTTCAGAGCCATGTGCACGCCAAAGAAAACCTTGCCCTCGGATCTTCTTGTCTTTGACAGGGTCGAAAACGGCTCGTCTCCCTTGCGGGCCGTGTCTTGATCGATACACAACATCTGACAGCGCCTACACGCACCAAGCATGGCGAAAGACTGCGATCCGATTCTCAGGGTCTCCCAGTTATCCTCCTGGTATGCCCGCTGATCGTCACCGGCGCCGCCTAGCACGACGTTGGCCCTGAATGCCGATGCGGGGACTATAGCGCCTCCTCGCGCCTCGATCTCGCGGTTCAGCTCACGGACGCTTGCGAGGTTGATGGCCAGGATCGGGCTCTCGTTCGACAGGAGAATAGGCCGCTGCTCGGTATCTGGATCCGAGTCCGGCGGCGAGGGCGGAGCAGGGCGCTCTTGCAGGCCGTAGGCAGTGGCCGTGCCGCTTTGCGCCATCTCCAAAAGCCCGCGAGACGCCACCTGGTGCTTCTGGATGCGTGCTTTCGCGTAGCGCTTACCGCTGCCGTGGCCACCTGGAGGAAACCGGGCCAACACGCATGGGACGCCCAGAGCGGTTGAGAAGAAGGTGTTGACCGCGTCGGATGTGTAGCACTGCGCCGTCACCTTGTCGCCGCCCACCCGCGACGGCGTGGAGAGGGCGGAACTGTCTCGGAACATTGAGGGGCCGTGAGACAAGGGGACCGAGACCTCGCCTGGCACGCCCTTGGGCAGCTCCCCGCAGTAACTAATGTGTAGCACGCCATGGTCAAAGTCGACGACTGGTCTAATAAGTGCCATTTTAGGGTATCGCTTCTGGCCAAGGGCATAGCCAGAGCCTTGATGCAGCAGGCACCACTCCCGATCCCAGGCAAGGCCCTCTGGCCTAACCTCCCACGCCACGCCATCTGGTATTGGATATGCGCCGCAGCTCTTGATGGGGAAGATTGCCAAACTGTGCACAGAGAGTTGCGGTCCGCTCTCTGCGGAAGCCATAACGCGAGGGGGGGCGGTTTCGAGTAGCGGGGGCGGTAGGGCTTTATCCTGGAAAAACTCGGCGACAAACACGACAAAAGTGTCTACGTCGGATATGGTGCTCATGGCGCCGAGGCTAGCCCGGATGACGCCGGTCGGCTTGCCGGCCATGATGTCGTTATCGGTTCCACACCGGAATCCGGACGACAGGTTCCTCTTCATCTCCCACGGCTCCAGCTCCAGTGCCGCTGCAACGCCTCCCGGGTTGCAGACGCCGCCGGTGCGGACGTGGATGTTGCGCAGGATAGCGAGCTTCTCGAACTCGACGAGGCTGAGCCATGCACCGGAGGCGTTCCGAATGTTGAAAGCGACGATCGGCCCGCTACTCGCGGCGTTGCCTCCAGGCCGCACCTCAGGGCGCGACGAATACAGGCTGCAGACGGGGGCATCTGTCGTCTCGTGTCTCAGAGATTCGAGTCCCGCGTGCAGCCTCTGGGCGAGGAAGGTGGTGTGCGATGCCACGGCGGCCATGGACCCGTACAGACGGCGGTGGACGGCCATGGCGACGTCCAGGGCGACGATGCTGTGGATGGGCAGGGTGCCATCCTCGAGCCGCTCGTGGAGGAAATGCGTCTTCGGGGCATGCCACTGCTCCTTGACGCTGACCACCATGTCGACGGTGCCACCCCCAAAATATCGCCGTGATTCAAAGACGGCTTGTGCCTGCTTTCGAACTAACAGTGCGCCAAGATCCGGGAACCCAAATATCTTGTAGAAACTCAACACCACGAAGTCAGGGACGTCTTCGGAATCCCCAAGATCAAGCCTCGAGCTCGAAACGAGCGAGGCGGCGTCTAGGAGAGTAAACGCTTTCGAGCTTCCACTAGATAGCGCCTTTCTCACCCCACCTGCCCAACATGGCGGCGAACGACTACCATTGAGGTTCGACTGTGCCGAGTACGCAAAAAGCGTCGACGATGCCTGTCCGTCGTGGCAGGCCGGAGCCGTACCCGGGTCCGAAAGTAGGAGCTCAACTGCGGCGTCGTCAAGACAGCAGCTGCTCTGGGCCTCCTCCCTGACACCGACCAGGCTCGTGTGAGACGCCTGATGGTAGATATAGTGAAATCCGCCAGGCAGCGCCCTGAAGGCTTCCGCAACGAGCTTTATTGCGGCCGTGGCGTTGGCCGTGAAGACCAGGTCGAACTGCGCCGGGTCGACGCCCAGAAACTGCAGGGCGCGGAGGCGGACATCCTCGATGCGCGAGGTCGACAGCTGGGAGGAGCTCGACGCCGAGTGGGGGTTGCCGTAGAGATTACTGGCCAAGTCCCTGGAGAATTCGTCGAGCAGAGACACGGGGTAGAGCGTCGTGCCGGCATGATCCAGATAGATCGAGTCTAGATTAGGGGGGATGGAGTTCAAGCAAGTCAATAGCCACTCGTTAAGTCAACTGGAAGCCGCACGCCTTCCCAACCTTCCACGTACTCCTTAGCATCGGGAATTCTGACTTGATAAATCCCTCCACAGCGGCATTGTAGTGCGCGCCTAGCGCCTCCGTCGTCGCCATCATCGCGGGCCGTTTCGTGGTGGGCTTGGCCGGGCAATGCCGAGGTGGCAAGTATTATGTGGATTTTAAGTCGTCAAACAGAACGACACTATGGGCGAAAGCGCCGGTATATGTAACAACAAACGAAATGGCCATCTAACTGCGTCATTGTCGACTAGGACGGAACCTCCTGGCAGCGTCGACGTGTCTGAAGAAGCCTGACGGTGGCCGCGGCACAAAGCATTCTCTGCTTGCACACTCACTCTCAATCCTGCTCCGCTGCCATCATGTGATGCCGTAGTCACGTGAGACTGACAGGATATACTGGGGCGCGTTACCAAGGGGTCATCAAGAATGGGCCGTGCGTAATTGAAACGCGCTTCTCGCGTTACCAAGTCGCGAAAAGGGCTTCTCCCCGCGCGATGAGCTCGTGCCACCTAGAGGCGGAGCGCGTGCTGTGGGCCTCCAAGCAACAAATGCCCTGCACTAGGCGACGTCAATGGAGACGGTTTTGAGAAGCTCCCTTCGTCGATTCCGTGCACAATGATTTTATGACATTGATCATTGATCCTTCTCGCTTTCTGCTCGTTACCCATTTGTATCCTGCCTTCTGACTTTTTGTCTTTTTGGAATTTGGCTTTGTTCTGCGCACCTACCAATCCGTCCCGTGATACCTTCCATCTTGTTGTCATTCCCTTCCCTGCCCTTAGGACTTGTTCATCTAATCCATAATGGCGTCGACTTCCCTCGGGAAACGGACGCGGAGCTCTGTGGCGGCCCTGGGTAAGAGCCATCAATCTCTCTAGACCAGAAGCTGGGAAGTCGAGGGGAGGCGCACCTACTGACCTGCTTTTGTCCAGATGCCGATCTCCTCCTTCCTACGAAGCGAACAAGAGGCAAGACCCGAGTGTCGTCGCTCCTCAACGACGAGAACATCGACCCTCTCTACCCGACCACAGAGGATCGGGACGAGCCCGAAATCATCATCTCCCCGGTCAAAAGCACACCCTCTCGCTGTAAGCAGACCTGATGTGTAGCAATGTTCGTCGAGGCTCTTGACTGATATCAACCTTGCAGACGCCGTGCCCCTGACACCACAAACACCCCGATTCCGTGATGCTCTTTCCACGACGCCAACCACCCCCCGGCATCGGGTCATGTCAGTCGGCAAGCTGTCCAGGAGGTTGACCCCGAAGACGCCCGCAACGCCCGCTGCCTCCCAGACAATCTACCATCTGGCAAGACAGCTTTTCTCGCGAAGCAACGACCCTGGTCAGCTGATCGGACGAGACAATGAACGGGAACGGCTTGAGGACTTCCTCGCACGCTGCACCAGTGCGGCCCCTGGCGGTTGCCTCTACGTCAGCGGACCTCCCGGCACCGGCAAGAGCGCAATGGTGAACTCGGTGACGGACGAGCTGGCCTCGACCACGTCGGTCCGGAAGGCCTATATCAACTGCATGAGCATTAAGTCGTCTACCGACCTCTACGTCACTCTCCTGGACCTCCTCGGGTCAGCGTCGGGCGTCTTCGAGAGCGATCCGGCTGCTGTATTGCAGAATCTCTTCATCCCGAAAAATAAGAAGAACCCGGAAACGTATCTGGTGGTCCTGGATGAGATCGACCACATCCTCACGCTGGACCCGGAGAGCTTGTACAAGGTCTTTGAGTGGTCTTTGCAGAAGTCGTCGCGCCTCGTGCTGGTCGGCATCGCAAACGCTCTCGACCTGACGGACCGTTTCCTCCCGAGACTCAAGTCGAGGAACCTGAAGCCCGAGCTCCTGCCGTTTCTCCCCTACACCGCGCCGCAGATCAAGGCTATCATCACCAAGAGGCTGAAAAGCCTGGTCCCGAGCAACAGCGCGACTCCTGACATGGTGCCCTTCTTCCATCCCGCGGCCATCGAGCTGTGCTCGCGCAAGGTGGCGAGCCAGACTGGGGATTTGCGCAAGGCATACGAGATTCTGCGGCGGGCACTTGATCTTGTCGAGGCAGAGACCAAACGCAAACTCGAGGATGAAGCGAGGGAAAAGATTCTACAGATGACGCCGTCAAAGAAGCCGCTCGGAGAGAGCCCCAACAACGCGACGTCTTCGTCCAAGACGGCCTCGAGGGCGACCGTTCCCGGGGAGTTCGCCGCCTCGCTGCGGGCGCTCACGGTGGAAACTGCCCCGCGCGTGAGCATCGGCCACCTCAACAAGATCACGGCAGCGGTCTTTGGTAACGGGGCGAACCAGCGCATCAAGAGCTTGAACCTCCAGCAGAAGGCCGCGCTGTGCTCCCTAATGGCCATCGAGAAGAGGAACAAGGCCGCGGTGTCATCCGCAACCCCCATCACGCCTTCCAAGGCTCGGGTGACGGCACCGACCATCAGGACCCTCTACGACACATACTCGATCCTCTGCAAACGTGACTCGCTGTTGCACGCTCTGTCGAGCGCCGAGTTCCGCGAGGTGGTCGGGAGCCTGGAGACTCTGTCTCTGGTCACGGCGGTCGACGGGAAAACGGGGTCGTTTGCAGTCCTGCAGACACCCAGCAAAAAGGGCAGGAAGGCCACTTTTGGCAGCGGAGACGAGAGGCAGGTAGCCAGCTGTGTGGGAGAGAAGGAGGTGGAACAAGGCATCGAGGGGCTCGGCTCCGACATCTTGTGTATCATTCTGAGCGGCGAGGCTTTGGATTAGGAGAGCACGAGAGCGGCTCTTGTAGTTGGGTATGGGAGTGTCTGAGCTTGTTAACTTGTATCATGTGGCGCATTGTCTAAGCCGCCATTTGGAGGCTGGGTGTGAGTGGGCTTGGGTTCCGCGGAGCGGGCTCATTGGTGTACCTGTTCTCTGTTTTTTGTATCGTTGTTGGTTCTGGGGCTTGCATAGCATCATGAGCATCGGGCCGGGGCATATAAATGGGAGTTTTACTGTTTTGAATAGAGGCTCTACGGTGATAACCCGGCAAGTGAGATATCACAGCCATGCTTAAGTGGCTCCTCCTGGTGAGACTGGCGATCATTTGCGGGATCCATGTTTCACCGTTTTCCTCTGGTATGTGTCATCATCACCAGCACGTTGCTTGTTGCACGTGGATGTGCTCCTTGATTCACACTTCACACAGGCCGGACCCAGCACCACTGTGAAGCCCTGAACCTTGGCGAGAATCGTGACATTCACGGACGGGGATCCAGCTCTTCGGTTACCATCTGTCGGGGTATTGAAGGATAAAAACCCACCCTTTGACAGGGGCCTTAACAGGGGTTTTAGGGGTACAGTGCCAAGACAGTGTATTACAGTGCATTTGACGTATGGACTTCTCCCAGTCCTGTTAAATTGTTAAATTCCTTTCCTCAAAAAACCAACTTGCTTCACACGCAAATAAAAAGCCCGCGTTAGCTGGAATAACGTTAAGCCGAATTATAAATATTTTTTATTTTTTCATGCGCTTTTAACCATATTTTTTTTATTTTGTTCAGGCTATATATTTATAATGTAAATTTTGTTGGTTTTTTGAAGAAAGGAATTCAATAATTCAGCAGAACTGGGAGAAGTCCATACGTCAAATGCACTGTAATATATTATCTTGGCACTGTACCCTTAAGACCCCTGTTAAAGCCCCTGTCAAAGGGTGGGTTTTTATTCTTTAATACCCCGACAGATGGTAGGCGTACACCACTTAACCTCCTCTACCCACACACGTTAACCGAAAAGAAAAAAGGCGGACCTCTCCCATACAAAATTACAAAAATTCACAGCGCGCCATTGGTCGGTGTTTTTGTTGGTCAACATGCCACTTTCATGATCATGATCAGCCAGTCGTGTCCCTTCGTCTCACCATCCCCACGAAGCCTGCAGTTGGGGTTGTTCAAAAAACCTGATCGAGGGGCGCTGGAGCATCCCAATGGGGATAAGGTTCTCGCGGATATGCATATATTCCCATGCACCTGCCTATATCGGGAGAACGCCACTTGGTGTGTGCCTACACTAGGCATTTTTTTCTGCACGTTACATGCACTTTTGTTTTTTTTTTCTCATGTCATATGTGCCTCGCACCCATACCTAATGAAATGATGGAAATCCTCGTCAATTGATTGGGTCCCTCGTTCGTGCAAGATGAGCGGCCAAGTCGATCCTTCCGTGGAACGGTGGCGTGCGTTGGCGTGGGCCGCGCAGGGTGGCGCCAGAAGCTTAGCAGTCGGGCGGCGGTTGCTGACGTCCAGTCGGGAGCTAGCCGTCCCTCCTCACTAGGATCTGGCGTGGGATGACCGCACCTGCATAAGGCATAAGGGAAGAGGGAAGAAAAAAGTAAAGAAAAAGGAAAAATATGGGACAGGGGCCTTCGTCCCGTGTCCCCGCGCGTGGGATGCTCAAGCGGTTGTGTGTTCTTTGCTTTACCGAGGAGCCAACCCCATCGAAAAAAACAAGATTTTCGCGTTGCCACGTCTGCAAAGCTTGAGTGTGGGTTGATCTCGATTCCAAGGCGGCTCCGCTGAATGCGACCGTTTTCTCTCCGGATATGACGTCGGGTGGTAAGTGCTTGCAAGGGGAGCGACTTCAGGCACCGGGCACTCGGCACTCGGCACTCTCTGAGGCGCCTCTACAATGCCACCTACTGGTTGGAGATATAAGTCTTGCATACAGCAGGAATCCTCTTGATATCTCTCATGTAAGCCGACGGGAGTGCCTCTGCCGCTCGGTCCCAGCACTGGCGAGCAGACAGACTGTCACAAACGCCGATCAGGGTTTGTTTCAACCCGTCCGATGTAGCGGTTAATGCCAATGTCACGCTGGCCAGACGCGCATACACTGTGGCCAACCACATCCTTTGAGCATGGGTATCGAGGGCGTTGCGCATGGGCGAAGCATTTTTTCGGACTCCGGACTCCGAATGGAGCCCGCAAATTTTTCTTTTTTGGCTGGAGAATGGCGAGACGTCTCGAGTCAGGTTCAGACAGCCGTCAGCTCCAACTGACTGGACTGATGTGAACAGACTCCACAGACCGAGGCGCGCTGCGGGAACAAACGAAGCGGGTAAAATGTTAGCGCCCCGTGAAATAGAAAAATGGAACACACACAGAGCACAGTCCCAATACCGAATGGCGAGGACTGTGTGTGCGATGAGCAGCCTGCCCAAACCGCCGAAAGAACGCCGAATTCGCACGCGCACACCAGCGAGAAGGAGGCAATGAAACGATAGAGACGCGAATACAACATTATCAATATTTTGTCAGCCGCCTAGGTTGATTTCGGCAGCCGTTGGTGGGTTGGCCGACCTCCCACCGTGCGCGCGAGTCCACCAAGACGAGGTTCAGGGGACAAACCGTCGACCCGACCCGCTTCCAGTGCACCTAAAACTCGCTGGTATCGGCCGAGCTATCTTTGGCGGTGGGTCGGTCGGTTCGGCTGTGAAGTATGGAAGCCAAAGCAAACGACTCAACAGCGCAGCAAAAGCGCCCCCAACCGCTCAGCAGCCCGGCTGTCGGCAAGGTGGGCAGCCTCCGGGAGGAAACGAAACCCTCGTGATTTATCCGTCAGCCATTGCGGGTGGCTTTGGAGACGCGGGAGGTTACGGCCTGCGTCGATCCATGCTGGGGTGTTGCTGCTGGTGATGCTGGGTTACGTTTTTCACATTTTGCACAGCGTGATGTGTCCGCTTTTTGGGCTCTGGGCGCGTGGTGGAGGCAGAAGGGAGAGAAAAATGAAAAAGAAAGGACCAGAGGATTACGCGTTCCAGGGGCTGTACAGTGCAGAAACTGGGCAGACAAACGACAAATCTGAAGGGTGGGCAGAAAGTACAACCTGCTTCTTTCTCACTCGCTCACCACACTCGCCCCAAAATGCCTGCAAAATGGATGGAACCCACCTCTCCTCACCCAGGATCCGTCGTATCCGTGCTCTTGCATTTGCGATCATGGCAATGCTGGCTGCCGCGTGAGCATCGCACCAGACAAAGGCCGCGGGTTTTGCTGGCCGCTGAGCCGATATTACCACACACGGTATGGATGGCTGAGGGCCCTGTGGTATGGATGGCCCTGCCGCCGCTGCTGTTACGAAGCACCGTGCCCGCGTTTTATCTGCCCCAAGGGGCCCCGCCCCCCTTTCGCCCTACCCAGTCTCTCTCCCCCCTCCTCAAGTCCTCCACCACAATTTCTAACCACTCTGTCCCTCCCCCGTTCCCGAAAACAAGACCTCTTGGCAGGCCAAGCTTCGTCGCCCTCCTGTTTTGGCTTGGCGTGCATCGGCGCTGCCACGAGCCATTCGTCACGCCTCGCCCTTGTTTGCTGCTCTAGTCTCTAACCTACCTTACCTATGCTGTTCCACTGCAATTGAGATAGCGATCGTGACAAGATTTCCGACCAAGCCTTTTCCGCTTCTACCTGCCACCAGCGCTGAGCTTTCTGCCGCGCCGAGACAACGACGGCCACCAGCCTGCAGCCGACGACGCACTACCACCCGTCCGCCGCCGCCGTCGCCATCGTCCCGCCACCACCGCTGCATACCTTTTTCCAACCCACCCCCCTGACGATCGAGTAACACGCCGCATCCCGCGCCGCTCGTTCGCCGGCCAGTCAACATCTGACGCTGCCTTGGCCGCTCGCATAGATAGGCACCTCTCTCAACAACGACGGTGCTCCCTCGAGAACCTCCCCTCGCGCTTCAATCCGCCAATGCATCTCGACCTGCGTGACCTGACTCGATTCATGACGCGCCCGGCGTACTTGCCGTTGTTTCTCCTTTTCTGATTTCTCTAGTCTTTTATCCATCTCATTTTTTTTTTTTTTTTTGGTTTCTCTCTTGATCTTATTCGCCACCGACACGAATTTATCCGTCGCTGCGTCCCGCCTCCCTCCGCCGCCGCCACGCATCCCATAATACATCTCTTGTCCGGCGCGCGGCCCCAGAGGCTTGTATGTTTAGCGTTCCTCGGCTGCTCGACACACGCAACTCTGCTGTCCTGCCGCCTCCCCGGCCAACAGCTTGCTCCCCGCGCGGATCCCGACATTTCGTCGATCGGCGGGTCGACCGCATGTCATTACACACGTCTCCGACGCCGACACCGCTCCGTCCGGGTCGCCTCGTCCCCCAAGACGCCTCTGTCCATCACTGTGGCCCGCAGCCAAGCGAAGCCCATACTTACCGGCCCCCTCGCCGGGAACACCTCGCATCATCCCAGGGGCGTCGTCCGGGCCCAGTGCAGCATAGATGGGCGCCGACTCGGCTTCCCGCCACCGCCCGCCGTCGCTCGAAGACACGCCCTCTGGCCGCTCCTTCTTCTCCCGCATATCTCTGCTCTCTCGATCGCGAACACGGCACATAAACGACTTCTACATTCGCCCCGCCGAGCCGCACCGGAAGTACGCCGCAGGAGACCACGTCACCGGTGCCGTCTTCCTGACGGTTCTCAAGCCGATCCGCATCACACACCTCACCGTCACTCTCCACGGTTTCGTAAAGGTTTTTAAAAGTCCCAACGCCGCTCACGACCTGCCTGTTAATCCCGCCCTTGTCGAGTCGGGAATAACTGGTCGAATACGTTATTTTGGAAATGGCCACGCGTCGCTTTTCCAGGACGAGCAGGTCCTCAGCGCCGACGGGAAGCTGGAAGCGGGGCGATACGAATTTAACTTTGATCTCGTGTTCCCTTCTAAGGGTCTTCCAAGCAGCATAGATGTACGCTCGCTCCTTTTTCCCCCCTTGGACCAGGCCTTTGTCACGGACCCGCCCTCGCCCCTCAAGAGGCGGGCAACCCGCGTCAGTGAAATTAACATGTCGGCTTATAGTTCGAACGGGGCACGATATCGTATGTGATCACCGCGACACTAACACGACCCAACGCCATCTCTCCTACCATCACGTGCGAGCGCAAAGTCTGCCTTGTCGAGCAGGTCGACATTGGTACTCTCGCGCTCCCCCGACCCCGCACCATTTCCCTCGAACCAATATCCAGAAGACCAAAGAGGAGGCGGCCCGAAAGGCTACCGGGTCACGACAGGGTGTCTATCGCCGCCTCGGATACGAACGATGTCGCGCAATCCGACCTGGAATCGTCGAGGGAGCCGGAGAGCGTCGCTGACGGATCGGCGATCGCTGCCCGTGAGGCTACGGGGCAGGACTTGCGCTCTGTTCCCCGAAGCCCAACCCGCGTCGATATCCCGGACATGACGAGCGATGTGAGCGTCGACACCACGATGACCGGCAGTACGGGTGCTGGATACAGAATCAGCGACCCCGCCACGAGCTCCTCATCGGCCGGCTCTCAGGTCGGGGCCAGGACCCCTACGCCAGACGAGAAGACCATCACTGCGAATATCGAGATGCTCAAGGGCGGTTTCTTGCCGGGCGACTTCATCCCCGTCAAGGTGTGCGTTCACCACATCAAGAGGATAAAAAGTGTGCACGGAGTCATTGCGACACTTTACAGGCAGGGGAGGATCGACTCAGCACCGCCAATCTCTCTCTTTACCGACCTGTCCAAGGAAGAGATCCGCCGGCTAGAGAAGGAGGAGTACTTCCCGCGGTCCAAGACGGGGCTGAGGGGGCTGTCGCTGTCGTCAGCCGGCTCATGCAGTGTTTTTCGCAAAGACCTGTCGCAAGCGTTTGGCCCCCTGATAATCGATCCGGTCTCCCTCGAGGCGAGCGTCACTATCTCGGTTCGGGTGCCCGAAGACGTCTTTCCAACCATCAAGGGTGTGCCAGGGGAGCTTATAAGCTTCAAATATCAGTTGGAAGTTATAGTCGACCTGGGCGGCAAGCTCGCCAGCCAGATCCAGTCTGGGCAGGGCGGCCCGTCTGGGGCGCCTACCCCGGTTGCTGCTATAAGGAATCCGTACGAGCACGGCTCAAGCATGCCAATGGGGCAATGGGGTGCGAGCATCATCGACACAGATCAACTTCGGAGGCTCAAAGGTGTCATATCAGTGGTTTTTGAAGTTCCCGTCGGCACGTTGGATTCCAGTCGACAAAGAACCCGAGGCTCGCTTCGACCCAAGCTGGAGCGCGAACAAGCCTACGACCCCCGGCCGCTGCCAGCGCAGCCGATGGTGGCAGTGGTTTACGGGCCAGACGAAAAGCGGAGGGCTACGGAGGATGAAGTAGCGGAAGAGAGCTACTCCAACCACAGGGGCGATGGCCCGGCACTACCAATCGTCAACGAGTACGCGTCCAGCCCCCACTACATAACCCGGGACTTGCAATCGCGCCCAGCCCCAGTCTACATACCACCGCCAGATGTGCCGGCGGAGGCGGAGCTTTCAGAAAAGGAACGAATTCGACGCGCAGAACAGAGACTTCTGCCGAGCCAGCCACCTGCTGCGGAGTCCTCGGCGGCGGCGGCGGCGGCTGCGGCTGCGCCCGCGGAGGACGACTTGTACAATGCCGAGGACCAGGATCACTGGCCAGACGTCGCAGTAGCTGCAGGGCCGTCCGCACCGACACTGGAAGACTTGGAGCCGGGTGCTACGTCTGGTTCGGGCGAAGACAAGCTGGAACGCGAACGCCAGCGACTGCTTGCTGAAGCAAGCGCGCCACCCGAGTTTCCAGAAGACTACGACGCGGGGCCGTCGGCTCCGCCCATCAGCGCCACGGCTCCGGTGCTCGAGCTGGAGGTCGAGCCGTCTGCTCCAGTGTTCGCCGAAGACGACGAGTTCGGCTATGGGTCATCATACGCGTACAACGAGGGCGCGTTTCCTAGCCACAGGGGCCATCACACCTCACATCTGGCGCGCGCAGTGACAGCGCCCGTCGAGCCTCTGCCGCGATACCAACGATAATTGTCATTGATCATATCACGTGCTTGCCTTGCATTTTCCGGTCCGCGGCGTCGAATATCTGGTTTTTAGCACGGGGTTTTGGGTGTTTGATAATCAAACGAAAAAAAAGGGGGAGGTTCTTTTTGAGCGGGTCGGCGCATGCATATTGATGCCCATGCCATGGAGCATTTTAGGAGTTGGTTGGTTCACTCAATTCTTTGATTATCATGATGGATTTTTCTCGGCAGGATATACCTGGGCACAATATTTTCTTTTTTTACATATGAATCAGGAAGTACATAAAACCGAGCTGCTTGCGAAACTCGCATTGGACAGTGTTGTATTTAAAGACGCCGGCTAACTTTACCGTAAGGCAGCGAGCAATATCTTCATGTCGAGACGATGGGCTATGACAGTGAGTGAAAGATGAGTAGCTCGTCTTGTGCTGCCACCGCCGCCGCCGCCGACGATGATGGACGTGGCATGGACGCGGGAGCGTCCGCCAGAGCCCATGGATGGAGAAGACGATCGGAGAAACGGCCTCGATGCCGCGGAGCTTGAGGCCGCGGGCACCGCCGCACAGCCGAGGAGCCCGGCGGTGAGGCAGGACCGTGCGCGCGGGCGGTATTTGGATTTGACCGTTTTCAAGGATGTTCGGGATATTCGGAGACTGATACTACACCGAGGCGGAAAGCGCGGGATCAATTCTGTCATGTCGTGTCCCGTCGATATCCGATGGGCCATCATGGCCGCTCTTCCATCTTGGCTAGTGTCGCAAAACCGACACCCGACGTTTTCCCTCACCAGAGTCGGCGGTTGGGTAAAGCAGTTTCTCCCCTGCCCCCAAACCCGACATGTCATTCGAACCGAATATGGTTCACGAGGGTATCGCTTTTCACGTAGAACGCGGGGGGTTTGTCGCTTTGTGGTCGGCGATGCATGGGGTCCGGGCAAAGTCAATGGTCCCCCTGTCGAATGTCCGCCGCCACCCGCCAGTTGGTCAGTCCACTTTTGGAGCCGGGCGGCAAGGCACGCACTCAGCGCGCCGCGGCGAGCACCGCAGGCCGGCAAGCCTTCTACTTCATTGATTGTGTAACCTGTTCATAGGCGGACTCCCGCGATTCTTCAACTATATCCCTAGCAGCGTAATCACCTTCTTTCCTCATTGCAGCCATGGCATGATTAAATGGCTTCACAGCCAGCCAGCCAGCCAGCCAGCCCATTTTGTGCTGCACCTCCAGCTGTCGCTCCCTGCAAGCAAGGACAGATATCCGCTCGTTAATCTAGGTCGCTGCCTCCGGTTCGTTCCTCGATCTCGGGCTGTTTCAGTCGCCTTGACCGGGAGCTGGTACCAGCCCGTTCAGTGGCAGGCTGGTCTGGTTGGCGGTTCCTTACGGTGGTAGCCAGCGGTGATTGCCGGTTGCCAAGAAATGGTGCACGTCGGAGACCCATCTCCGGCTCCGGCCTGGGCGGAGGAGCCGCGGCCGGTCCTGATCCTACAATGCATCGCCTTCAACTTTACCCTTCCCATCCTGTACCTCGCGGTTCCTCACACCACACGGCCGTGGCTCTACCGCGCGCGTCTTGTGGTCGCGGCTGCCGTGGCCGTGCACAACGTGGCCATGGCTCGCCGCTCGGTGGCTACGAACGTTGCCGTCGCTTACGCAACAGGCCTCTTTGCCTCGTGGTGCGTCCCCGACCACCTAGCTACCTAATTACCTACCTCTAGCTGTCAGATGCCTGTAACCAATACGGCGGTAGTGAACATTGCTGACATGAGCTTTCGGCCTGCGCAGGAGCACCGTCTGGGCCTTTGCCGCCCTCGTGTTTCTGCGGCCCCAGTTCGGTGCCGAAAGGGTCGAGAGGAGACCTAGGCCACCACGGCCGTCATCTTCCTCCTCCTCCTGCTCTTCCCCCGTCTTGGGAAGGCGTGTCTCGGGCGGCACCATGGTTGCCCCGTCGCCGGTTTTTGACCTGGTCTCGTCTCCTACCGCAGCATACACGTCGGCCCTGGACTCGTCGTCTCCCACGGGCATTTCCATGTCCGTGTCCAATGGCCACGCTTCCAATGGTCATTCTTGTAATGGCGGTGACTTCAACAATGGCCGCGCCGCCGCCGCCAACGGCGCGAGCCCTGTGCTCAAATCCCGCCGCCGCAAGTTTGTGCGCTTCGTGGTGCCTCCGGACGACGACGTTGCCCGCGGCCTCATCGAGGACGAATACTTTTGGCAGGCCTTCCCAGCAGATGCCCCTTTTGGGACACGTCTGGGCTGGGCCTTTGACTACTACATGGCCTGGAGAGGGGCTGGTGAGTCTACTCCTGTTTTGATGTTCTGGAAGCTCTGCGCCCGCTCTCAAACTCACGCCTTTCGTATAATCAGGCTGGAGCTGGGCCATATCTTGCCTCCCCAGATTCGACCGTCCTGTCGAACCCCTTTCTGGGGAGCTGGTCAAAATTGACTCCATCCCCTTGGTCTCGCATGCAGGTTACCGGCGCCTCACTAGTCACGGCCAGTTCGTCTGGGTCCGTCTCCGAAGCGTCGCGCTGGCCTACCTGGTCCTCGACATTTGCGCCATCCTCACGATCAAGGACCGTTATTTCAACACGGGCCTCCACGACTCGCCACCGCCGCTTTATCTGTCTGCCGTGTTCCCGTCGCTCCCGCCCTCCATCCTCTACGTCTACAGGATGATCATCGGGTTCGTCGGCATGCTGGCTGCCCTCACTGCCGTGTTTTCTGCCGACCAGCTCGTCCGTCGGGGGCTGGCTCGCGCCTTGGGCGGCGACGGCGGCGTCAGGGGCGAGCTGTGGCAGTACCCGGACCTGTTTGGCTCCTTCGGCCAGATGCTCGACCACGGTCTCGCCGGGTTCTGGGGCCGATACTGGCACCAGACATTCAGGCTCGGCTTCACGGCCCCGTCAAAGTGGCTGATCCGCCGCGGCTGGCTACCCGCCAGGCGCTCGGCCCTGACGGGGCTCGTGGCCTCGGCCTGCGCCTTCTCCCTCTCGGGCCTCATGCACGCCTCGGGCACCGCCACCATGCCGCGGCCCTCACGGCCCGATATGGCTTTTGCCTTCTTCCTGCTGGCCTGGCTCGGCATCGTGCTGCAGCTCGCGCTCTGCCGGCTGCTCCGCCGGCCCATCGCCGCCTCGCCACTGGCCGTGAGGCGCGCGGGAAACATGCTATTCGTCCTCGCATGGATGTACGCCACCTGCTGGACCTTTGAGGACGACCTGAGCCGCTCCGGCCTGTGGACCTTCGAGCCCGTCCCCTACTCGCTGCTGCGCGCCATGGGCTTTGGAGAGCCTGGCGACGACGACCCTGTCCGCTGGCACGGGTTTTCCTGTATGACCTGGCACGCCGGGAAGCATTGGTGGGACAGCGGGCCGGCTTTTGTGTGACATTTATTCTGTCATCATGCTCCTACCTACCTAGCTTCTTTGTTCACCGTTCGCCTTCCCTTCCTACCCTGTCCTTTTCGTTCTCGTAGTACCTTCGACACCATTCAATGTGCGATGCGAGCATGGCGTTGGATCCAGATACCCTACTCTCCATCGGTTGGATACAGGAGTAAAAAAGAGTAGAAGTTAGAGTTAGATTACGATATCTCCACGCAAATATGCGCCTTCCCTTGAAAAATATGCATGAGTCTCTCCTGAAAAAAAAAAAAAAAAAAAAAAAAAAAAAAAAAAAAAAAAAAAAAAAAAAAAAAAGAGNAAAAAAAAAAAAAAAAAAAAAAAAAAAAAAAAAAAAAAAAGCGACAGAGGTCTTGTCCGTACAATTATTCATCACCCGTCAAGCTTTGGCACCGCGCTCTTCACCCGTAGGCCTTGTATCTCGGCATCCAGCCACGCCAGCACCTCGCCGAAACAGCTTTGTTTTTTGCTCAAGACCTGCTTGAAGGCATGTAAAGTCACACTGAGAAGTCGTCGAGGTGTTAGCTTGCTTTGTTGGCTGGCTGACAACATATGTGACGCGACAGCGCCTGGACTTTTGTTGTATACTCGGTACTTACCCTCTAACCTGGTCCCTCCTGATGTCGCAAACATATTCGGGAAACCTCAACCTCCTCGACTTGCTCGTCAGCAGCGCGTACGCCACATCCGCCACGCCATCGACGGCGGCGATGACGAGGTCCGGGCGCGGGCGGCGGGCGGGCGGGAGGCAGCGGACGTAGGCCCACGTCTTGGTGGCCGTCTCGGCCATGGCGGCGGCTAGGTTGCGCAGGACGGCGCGGCGCGAGTTGTGGGCCGTGTCGAAGAACATGAGGTGCGACTGGATCCGGAAGGCGTTGGCGACCTTGCGCGCAAAGTTGCGGCCCTGGTGCCGCGAGAAGTCGACCGTGAGCGAGTTGGCCACGGTAGCAACAGCGACGGGGTCGCGCTGCTGCTGCCGCTGCCGCTGCCGCACCCGCGGCGCCCGGTCCTTGCGGATGCTGAGCGAGGTGCAGTTGATCAGGGTGCCGCAGTAGGGGAACTCGCCGCGCGCGCTGCCGGAGCAGGCGTCGTCGTCGGGCCGCGCCACGGCCGTGCCGTCGTGTTTCAGGCCGAAGTTGACTAGGGTCTTGCCGGGGCTGGCGGATACGCCGTACTCTGGTATCCCGGCATGCATCACTTTGACGAAGCGGGACGCCTTGTCCACGTCGGTGGTGACGAGTAGAAAATCATCGATGAGCCGGAGGAGCAGGCAGTCGTCCGACTGGAGGAACTGCAGGTGCTTGGACTCGAGGTCGGCGTAGAAGTAGTTGCACAGCAGCGAGCTCAGGATGGAGCCCTGCGGAATCCCGACCTTCTGCCGGTAGTGCTTCTTGCCGATCCGGACCAGGTTCTGCTCGATATGCGCCACCAGGAGCCGCATCAGGTTCCGGGTCTCGTGCGTCTTCTGTACGACGCTGTCGACAAAGACCGTGTCCCTTTTGCCCCTTGCCACCTGCTCGACGAGCACGTCCATGAAGCTGGAGCTGCCGGCCACGTCTCTGGCAGCCGAGCGCCAGCGCTTGTTCAGCCTCGATTTTGTTGTTGTGGATCCGCCGCTGATGCTGGGCTCGGCCTCGATCTCGACGTGCTTGGTCACCTTGTACCTGGGCAGCGATGGCACACCTGCCATAAGCCTTAGGATAGCGGTTTGCGGGATCGTGTCAAAGGCCGCCTGGACGTCGACCTTGGCGAAGAAGAATGGCCTGTCACGAGGGCCTTGGCGCTCCTTGAAGGCCTTCAGGCGAAGATACAAGTCCCCTACTGACAGCATAGAAGAGCCGAGACGAGAGGGCTGGCGTTCCTGTTGGTTGGCGCAAGCAATCGAGTTAGTTGACTTGCGTAGGGTGCGCGCACCGCGTCGCTCGCCGTCATACCTTTTCAAGCTTCAGCATGCTGTGAACCGGTCCAAGAACGGCGTTGATACTCGGACCAAGGACTTTTTTGTTTCCCTTCAGCGGGCCCCTGCGCCGCAGGTTGGTGATGGGACGCATGCCCAAGTCCTTGGGCAGCAGCCTCACCTGGCTACAGCCGAGGTCGCGTGAGCCAAGGATGCGCTGTGCGTCGGCCGGCTTGATCTCTTCGAACATTTTGTCTCTGAGTGTCAACATGGCAGGCTCAGCAATGCTGCGCCAGACGTCATGCCGAAAGTAGAAGAGCCTGTAGCGGTGGCTGCTGGATTCGGTCACGTAGAAGTTGCTGCGCAGGAGGGGTATCAGAAGAGAGTCGAACAGGTAGTAGAGAAACTCGAGAAAGATCTCGGTGCGCTTCTCCATGTCCGTCCGGCTTGTCTTTTGGCCTGCGGCGCCGGGCGGAGCCAGCCAGTCGATCTCTGCCATCTAGGTAGGTACCACGCGAGTTAGAGCAGAGGCACTTGGTTTATATACGGGCAAGGACTGACCTTGAAGCCATGTTTGAGCTCATGGAGGTTCATTGTCTCGAACCGTCGAAGCTTGATGAAGTGGTCGACATGTTTTAAAAATCGCCTCTTGTTATCAACCTGGACGTGCCCGGTGCCCCAGAAATCGTTTGGTATGATTTTGGACAAGACGGCCTGGCAGTATGCGGACACATGAGACACTGGGCTCGATAAATCCAGGGTGGACGAGTTCTGTCTCTCAAGCCCATAGCTGTCTAACGAGGCTGCATGTAGGCGTCGTGGATCCTAGATGGGAAGAATTGGAACACAAAATCAATAAACAATCACCACGGGTCTGGTGGAAGACACAAATACAGAACTCACGGGACAATAGTGCTGTAAGAGCGCAGAGTACGAGCAGCGTTTATGAAGTATCTGCAGTTTTTGTACAAGTCGGTAGGCCGAGCCCCTGAGCCTCTTGGGCAGCGGTGGTAGCCCCGCCTCTCCTAGCCGAAACTTCCGTTGGATCTCGTCCTCTCGGAGCGTGTAATCCTGCAGCTTCTGTGTCGTCTTGGTACTGTCGACAACGGAAGTGAAGGCGTTATGCAGGGCAAACTGCCTGGGGAACATGTACATCATGCAGTGCAATGTGTTGCGCCGATTTGCTTTGCCGACTTGATCCTCTCCATCGGTCACTCCCGCGGGGCGATCCGATCCGATGAATGGGTATCGGTTCAGCACATCTATACAGAGTGAGCTCATTATCAGAACGCCGTGAAAATCAAAATGCCTCAGGCGGTAACGAACTGTGCACGGTTGAGGTGGGAAATAGGACGAACTCCAATGTACGTACGTATATGCCTCAGTCCGAAATGCACGGTCCCACGCGCGTTTAGGGCAGCACGGGAGTAAAACATACGACTTCTGACGAACACTATCGTGGCAGGAGTCTTTTCCGTGCTGGAGGAGCTGCCCGGATCCGAGACATCTAGGCGGCTCCCCTTGGGAAGGCCGTTGGACGCAGGCGGCTCGAGATCGTTGAGAGATTTCCCTGAAGAGCCCAAGCTGTCAGCAGGCCATCATCACCGAGAATTTTCCAAGAGAAGCTGTGGCTAACGCCCTACCACTCAACTGATAATAGTTGCCGCTTCCTGCGGGAACAGAGACGAAAATAGAGTGGTCAAGAAGGAGATCTATCATCATCTTCTCTCCGGCCCGTCCGAGAAGACCAAGAAGCTCGGGCCAATAGGAGTCCTTCAACATCCGAACGCGCTGGTTGCGATATTGGGAGAACAGGCCGGGCACGGCATCCGCCAGAGGGCACGCACCCCCCGGTGGCGGGTTTGTATCCCAGGCCGGGGCCCTCCTGAAACCGTCACAGAGCACATTCTTGGGCCAGCCACCATTCTTCTTGTCCTTTTCGAATAGAGACCAGATTGCAAAGTTGACAATCTCGTGTTGGCAGAACAGCGTCTTTGTAGCGCCGTCCGACAAGCTCACATATGACTTGTCGCCCCTCTGGGAGAAGTTGAGCCATTGATTCCAGCGGGAGTCTGCGCGGGCCGGCTTGCTGTCAGGGGAAGACGCAACGATGGTGGAGTCGAGCAGATGGGAAACATGCGTCTCCAGGTCGCTGGGTTGTCCCCCGTGGCGGGCATCATCGTCGGCCGGCTTGCCCAGGGAAGCAATCTTTCTCCGCCTGATTTTAGACGAGGACGGCAGGTTTTCCAGGATGTGGTCGCGCAGCGTCTGGAGCCGCAGGTAATACTGGGACAGCACGGCGTGGGTTTGGGTTGGCGGGGTGGATGTGTCCGCAGGGGCGTCCTCGTGGCCACGCTGCGCGTGTTTATGCTTGTGCTTGTGCTTACGTTTCTTTGCAGGGCGCTGCGGGCCGGTAACTGCAGCATGATCCCGCGTCCGCTTCACGCCAGCCGTCGTCACCGGCGACGCCATTGTCGCTGGCCGGGCACCTTGGCAGGAGGACACGGGCCTGAGCGCAGCGCCGGGCCCTCGGTTGCGCTTACTTACATGTACCTAGCCCGTTTGACGCACGGCACTGGCCGACGCATATCAGAGGCGGATTGTCCAACTAAATCGCCCAATTGCCCCAAGAACCCGAGAATGGGCGTCATTAGTGGTCGCGATATCGTTGTCGATGCACGACTTGTATTGGCGCGGAACGCGTCCTGGCTTGATTGGTGGATGCGCCGTCTCATCGGCGAATAACAGAATGCTGTGCAAGGAAGTCGGACAGCGCATTAAAATAAAATATGCCAGGGAGACTGATCCAGACCAGCGGGTAGGCACCTGTTTCGCCACTGGGCTGTCAGATCCTGGAAAGGAGAAAGGAAAAAGGGGTCATCCGATTGTGCACGTTCAACTCCTGGAGCAGCGGCGTCTCTCCCGCCCCGCCGTCATTTGGCTAAGACCTGTCTCTGTCGGCACATTGAAGTCTGGAGGCCGAGTCGAGGCCTCGACAAAAAAAAAGTTGGTTAGTGGGCGGTCGCTAGGCTGTTTCGGCCCGCGTGGATTGGCCAGGCACAGCCGGGTGAGCAATAAGCGCACAGACTGGAGCTGGAGCGAGCGTGTTTGCGGTCGACCGACCACAGCGGAGGGCGGCCGATGGCCCCACGCAGCCATGACAAAGACGCCTGATTCAAAGTTGCATGTGGTGCACGAATTGAGTGCCCACTCTGGTAGCATGCACTGGGACGGGAGCAGGAACCTACTGTAGAAAAAGCCGATGTAGCCCACCATCCTTGCTTCTTTTGGCTTTCCCTCGGATCGTTAGGCGCACGCCAAGCTTTCAAAAACGGGTGGGTTCAAGTTGGCAGACACATCATATTCGCGCATCCTTATGCAGATCGCCTCCCTTCTTTCTTCTTTGAGCGGCTTTTGCCATTTCTAGCATGCCTTATCCTGAAGCCGTCCGGATGACTGATGGCCAGGATCTGCCCCCGCCGTGATTGTTACGATGGATCTCCCTGAACGCTCAAGCTCGGCGACAAGGCCAAAGCCAAAATGGCCGACATGAACTAATGGGACATGTTCGAGGTCGGGAAGTCCTTCCGAGCCGACCTTGACCTGGGTGCGCGGGTGAGTCGCGTATCAAGCTCGGGTGGAGTTTGCGTCGCCCGAGTAAGCTGCGTTGCTTTTGAGGGCGCAAAAAAAAGGGGCGGAAATAAATTGAGGAGATACGGCAGAAAAAAAGAAAGAAAAAAAAAATCGGCAGAAGGGCTGGCAAGTTTTATGCCCTGAATTGAGTCTCAGAGTCTAAAAAGACGCGCAGGATAATGCGAGCTGCAGCCTGACTGCAGCCTGCCCAGACCAGTGTATGCACCATTGGCAGATAGAATCCGTGGGCGGACTGAGAGCCCGCAGATAGAAACGCGGAGATTCCATCACCTGCATCGACGCCCATCAACGTTTGGTACCCCTGGCGGCTCGAGTGTGCGGGTGGGCAGTTATACGGTTGCGGGCTGGCGAGCGACAACGCCTGTGTGCTGCTGTGGTCGGGTGCTATGCCGCTGGTGCTGGAACGCTGGATTTTACTGGTGTGGCACCCCCGTCGCGAGTGGGGATTGGCAGCGCTGCATTGGCTCAACTGCCCTCCAGAATAGGAAGGCTCCCGTGCCTCCCACGCAAACCAGCTGGGAGCAAACAACCGCACTGCCCTCCATCCATCCTTCCATCTTCGGAGCACCCAGCACAAGCACAACCAACCCACGAGCAGCACTCGCACACGCAGCACGCCCCTCCCCTTCGAGCGCCCGTCGCAGCTCCAAATCCGCACCAGGACAGACCTTAATCCACCACACCAACCACGGCTTCCAACCAGATGGGTCTACGCCAGCCGCCGCCCAGAGAGGATAGTGTCTGATGTCGGCCACTCAAACCGTGTTCAACTTGTTACCAGGGTACTCGAGGTAGTCGACTTTGTTCGGTCGCTGGGCCGCTGATCGCGCCGGCACACCCTGCCTAACCCTTGACTGATGAGTGTGCCCTGCCATGGACGAGGCCAACGACGAGGACCGCTTGGGCATCGCTGCACCTTTGTCGCCCCGGGCCTATGCAAATGTGACTGCGAATGCGCAGCTCCTTCCCCCACGCCACGAACAGGACTACCGCCACCAAAACAACGACCCGCTCCTCCGCCACCACCACCAACAGCCCTACAACCACGCGAACGATCCCTCCTTGTCCCCGACTGATCCCTTCGCCTTCGACGCTGCGGCCCAGGCCAACTTCGCGTCCCATGCCGCCCTCAACCTGCAGGTAGTCGCTGCCAATGCCGCCACCGCCCACACCGCGACCTCCAATCCCTTCGCCAACGTCCCCGATCCCGACGACTTCTATCGCGACTACCGAGGCGTCCAGACCGGCCCTGCCATCGTCCCTGTCCCGTCCCCGCCGGCCCCGATGGCTTCCACCACCCTGCCCCAGCCTCACGCCCTCCCCCACGTTCATCCTAACCCGCAGTCTTCCGCCTCGAGGCAGCCAGTCGCCCCGGCCAAACTCACTCACGCTGCCACTGCCCCCGCAGGCCACAGCGGGACCCGCCCAGCATTGCGTTCCACCTCGAGCCCCATCGACGATCGGTCCGCGAGGCGGCCATCGGCAGGGTCGGCCTCGGGAAGCAGCGGATACGGCCTGGGAAAGCAACCCAGCGTGAAGGATCTGAAAAAGCGTTTTGATCAGGCCGCCCCGCCGCCGCAGCAGCCAGCAGTTCCGCGCCAGGTCAGCACCAGAACCGCTGCCCTGCGGAGCACATCACAGGGCCGGCCGTCAGGAGGCTCGAACGCGGGCCAGGCCGCTACCTCGTATACCAACCTCAGATCCTCGGTCGATAAAGATGCTGGCGGTTCGTCCAGCAGATCCACACGGCGCCAGAAGTTTGTCGAGGAGGACCAGATGTCGAGTAATCCGAAGTCTTTTGCGAGTCGCATGAGGCCGAAGCCACCTAACCCGTCCATCGTCACGGGCACCCACAGTTCAAAGACGGCATCCGCCGCATCTGCGAGGTCGCCCAGCGTCCCCACGTCGCCTCGCTCCGGCCGCTCTGGAGGTCTTCTCTTTGGCGAGATCTTGCCGCAGGAGGATGGAGGTCGCACTGCTGGCTTTGGTATCCACACGGCATCAAAACCACGGCGAACGTCCGAGTCGCAGATTTATGGCCTAAGCCCGCTTGAGAGCACCCAGTCCCCTGCAGATGACGAGGAACCCTCGTCCCCGACTGACTGGTACCGGGGCGTTGCCTCGCCTCGGCCCTCAAGCAAAGAAGTCAGGCTACCCCAGACCTCGCATGCGAGAGCCCAGAGCGATTCTTCGGGGGCCAAATCCGCGCTGAGTCGGCCTCCCCACCCGCGTCAAAACCGCCGGAGCGGTCCCCCATCCCAACCGCCTTCACCGTCTTCCCGTCTCCCAATCTCTGTAAAGAAGCTCAGCCCCTCCTCGAATCCGAGCAGCCCCTCTTCGCGATCAAACTCGCCATCTTTTCCCCATAATCTCTCTGCTTGTGGGAGAAGTTCTAGGCAGCGCGGCACTTCAACCACGCGCGCCAAGACCCCGACGACACGATCTACGACCCCGACCACATCAACTTCCAAGACGGCCGCCCACAATTCAGCCGCCTCGCGAAGGCACCTACCGAGCAAGATCGCTACGCCAGCCGGTCACACGGCCGCACGCCTGGCAGCTTTCAACACGGCGGCTTCGCCCGCGAAGTTGTCGCCACCTCTGCGTAGCTCGCGGCCGCGGCAGTCGGTCGCGAGCGCAAGTACTGCAAGCTCGAGGCTGAAGACCGTCGAGAAGTCAGGCTCTAGCAAGCCGGCCCCAAAAGAGGACGACCCCACGCCCAGAAGGCGGAAACTCTCTGTCGGCCCCATTGACTTTGCTCAGCGGAGGGAGACAATCAAACTCGCGTACACCAAGTCAATCCGAGAGACTCAGGCCCGAGAGGCGAGATATGCCGCATCTCTGAAACGGAAGAAGGAACAGGAGGACAAGGTCAAGGCTGAAGCCGAGGCCGCCGCTGCAGAGGCTGCAGCAGCCGCAGCATTGGCGGCAGCGGCGATCGCGGGAGCAACACCGACTGAGGCGGCACCACCGGGTGAATTGAGCGTGCCAGTTTCCGCACCGTCGGAACCAACGCCCTCCGAATTGGTGGAATCGAGCCATGGAACCGACAGCAGCATTACTCGGACGAACGTTCAGGTGCAACCAGACTCTGAGCCGCAGCTCAGAATCATCACCGGATCAGTGCCCGTTGGTGATGTGACCGTGAGGCCCGCGAAATCAAGTCTAGATTCGCCAACCCTCGGAATCCCAGGAAGCTTCCCCAGTTTTGGCTCTCCTCAGCTCGACCAGGAACCGCCCCCGCAATCAGCCATTTCCACAACGTCGGTCATCACCGAGTTTGATAATGAGCCCCAGACGGAGCCTGCCTCAATGGATGGCACCGCCGTCACCAGAAACGGCCTGGGAATTGACGATACATCCATCTATTCTCCTGTTCGCGAGAAAGCCACTTACCACTCCCCCTTCGATGAAAATGCCGTTGACGACGACCAGCTCTCCATCAAGATCTCGCTTGATGCCCTGACGCTCGAGCAACGAGGCAAGGAACCTGCATCTAGCGCAGATGTCCATGAGCAAGAGCAGCTGCATCAGTCTCACGGGGATGAGGACGTCCACCAGCAGAGCTTTGAGGCTAGCTTCGAGGGGCAGCTGAACAGGGAGAAACAAGTCTCCACAGGCGATCTGCCGCCGACAGCTCTCGATGACCAGGAGCAGGAATACGAGCCGCGGCCTTTTATGCCTCAAGCTCAACACACCACGGTGACCATACTAAGTCGCGAGTCGGACTTTATGCCTCGACCTAAGCCGAACGATGGCCCAATAAGTCACGAGCCGCAGATGGACAGCCTGGAGGAATTCTACATCGGCCCCCATATCAGAGATAACATCTCTGCGCTGAGGGACTCGACGTTCATGTCTTCGGAATTCTCTGACGACTTCATGCCCTCGTCGGCAGAAGCGCAGCGAACCCCAGACACCTCACAGAGCCTGACGGTACCCGGCCTCCTTTCACCCGCTAACAGGACAAGCCAGCACTCCGCATGGACGGACTTTTCGCTCGATAGCTCTGATGGAGGCCTGGAACGTCTGTCCAAACATGCGGCCTTTACAAGCCGTGACTCGACTCTGCGGGGACGCCCTGCGATGCTGGCAGTCGAGTCCAGGCCGGCGTCAATCACCGAAGACATACGGGGCGAGCACATGCATCACGATGCAGACTCGGCACAGTCGGAAGCGCACTTGCTGGGCACTTTGCAGCTGGACAGGCACCAGCTTCCTGAGCTCGACACCGGCTATGGCTTCTCGGTCGACTATATGTCGAAGCCTCCAAAGAAGGCGCATGTTCCCGCACGGCCGGATCACGAACCACCCCCGGTGCCAACACCCGACAATCGTTCTATCCATGAGGATCATCGCCCGTCTTCAAGCGGCTACTACGATCAGACCAGGCCAAGCAGTTATTTTCAGAGCACCAAGGACGATGAGAGTACCTTCTCTATCGGTCCTTCGAGACGGCAGAGCGAGGAATATGCGCAGCCCTTACTTACGCCGCATTCGATTGGGGGTGCTTCCATGGAGAGCACTGGCAATGGCTTCAGTACGTCTTCGACGCTCGACGTCGATCCGGCCGCCACCGCTAGCGACGAGGCCAAGGACCCGGCCAGCAGCGCCAAGCAAGGCTCTTCGAAAGAGCGAAACCGCCTGGTACAACGTCAGAACGTCATCAAGGAGCTAATCGACACAGAGGGCTCCTTTGTGCGAGACATGAACGTTATTGAGGAGATATACAAGGGAACAGCGGAAGCCTGCCCAAATCTCGATTCCAAAACGATCAAGCTCATCTTCAGAAACACGGACGAGATCATTGGGTTCCACACCACATTCCTTGCCGAGCTGAAGGAGTCTGTATCGGCCGTCTACAGTCCCAAAGGCCGGCGCTCGCCGTTGAAGGAAGGCGGCAGGGAAGACTCGATGGTGTCGGACTCCATGACCATCGGCTCCACAACCTCAGCGTCGGTCAAGGAGATTAAGGAGACAGCGGCTGAGCCGGACGACAGTAGGGACCGCCTGACATCAATTGGGCCTGTTTTCGCCAAGAACATCGAGCGGATGCGGGTGGTACACGAGAGCTTCCTGAAGACCAGTGATCCTGCGTCTAAGCGTTTGATCCAGATCCAAGAGGACGATGCGGTTCAAGTGTGGCTCAGCGAATGCAACGAGGCAGCCAAGGATCTGACTGCCGCATGGAATTTGGACTCCCTCCTGATCAAGCCGATGCAGCGCATCACCAAGTATCCAAACTTGATAATCCAGCTGCTCCAATACACGCCCGAAGACCACCCCGATCGTGAGGCGCTGACTGCAGCTCGGGTTTCGCTGGAGAACGCGATATTGGACATCAACAAGACCAAGAAGAACTTCGAGCTGGTTGGGCAGATAGTCGGCCGCAAGCGCAAGGAGTCGGATGTTCGGGCGGGCTTTGCCAGGGCGTTCGGCAAGCGTATTGACAAGCTTCAGTCCTCATCCGCCCACGTCCAAGAGGATACCGAGTACAAGGCGCTGCAGGAAAAGTTTGGCGACGACTTCCTCCGCCTCCAGGTGGTGCTGAGGGATGTCGAGTTCTACACGCGGCAGGTGTCAGAATACGTCCGCGAGTTCCTCCAGATGCTTTCGGCAATGGAGCTTGTCATGCGACTACAGCCATCGCCTTACCCTGAAATCGAGAGCAAGTGGGCTCGCTTCAACGTCTCTATGAGGGACATGGAGAAGGTGGCTCTGGATCAGCACCTTGCCCAGGTGAGGAAACATGTGATTGAGCCGTTCGAGCTCGTCATCAGGTGCTACAACCATCCTGGTCTGGCAATGAAGAAACGGACCAAGCGCCGAGCCGACTACGAGAGGGCAGAACAGCTCAAGAAGGGGGGCAAGAAGGTGGACAAGCAACTTGGCGAGCTGGTGGAGCAGTACGAGGCCTTGAACGAAACGCTGAAGAAGGAGCTGCCCAAGTTGTCTGCTTACACGGAGAAGATCGGCAACATCTGCCTCGGGAATTTCGTCTGCATCCAGGTCAAGTGGTTCTCCATCTGGAAGGAAAAGGTCAAGGTTGTTCTCGAGGACGCGCACGTGCCCGAGATGGCCGATGTTGTCCAGTCGTTCCAGAGGGACTTCCGGGACATGGAGGAGCAGATCGGAACAATCGGCCTCCTCAACCACAGCCAAAAGCCAAGGTCGTCGCAGTCAACGACGGAAGACAACACCATGTCCCGGTCGACATCGCGAGTTCCCGAGCTCTCGCCCCGGGCCAGGGGCCTGTCGAGTACCAGCGACTCCATGACGGGCCTCGCCACACCAGACTTCGTGAGGACGAACAGCGGACAATTCACGCTCTCGCCCACGGCGGCCAGCTCGACCCCCCACCACTACTATTTCAGGGACCAGTACGCGGGTCTAAACGTCAACGGCCACAGCCGACACGGGGGCCATGTGTCGCCTGCGCACGCCGGCAGCACTGGGAGACCCGGCACAGGGAGGAGCTACGACGCGCCACGTCCAAGCGGCGACTCGGCCAGTCACGCGGGCCAACACAGCAGACGAGACTCTGGATCAACGTACAACTCAAACATGCAGTCGCAGGAGCATCGACGCTTCTCTGGCCTCTTCCATTCAGCCCTGCCCCCAGATGATCCCGACGAACGGGGACGGGCGTCCAGGTCATCATCTAGGGAACGGCCTGCTGCGAACGGCTACAACGTCATGTGGCTCGCCGCGTCGCTGTTTGAATTCAAGATCGAAGAAACGAAGACCGAGGCTGGGTATCCTTATCTTACCTACCAACCAGGCGAGGTACGCAACCTGGGATCCCATTACCACCCCAGTTTCCGACCTCCAATCCCTTTGACCTCTATGCTAACGCAGTTCTGCCCATCAGATATTCGACGTTATCGCCGAGAAGGGCGAGCTCTGGCTCGCCAAGAACCAGGACGACCCTTCCAATTTAGTTGGCTGGATATGGTCCAAGCATTTTGCCAAACTTGCTGACTCTTGAGGGAGCTGGGGTGGTCGAGACGCCGAGATCGATGGGGGCGAGTGGTACACGACGAGCAACCAAGATCTTGCTCACATCGCTGAGGGTTTCATAAAACGCATCAAGAAATAAAGACAAAAAAGAAAAAAAAAAAGAAGAAAAAAACGAAACAAGAACAAGAGCTGCCCCACCAAGAGCTTCCAGCGGTCATGTTCTGGATTTTTTTTTCTCGCACAGAACGGGAATCGGGGATTTGTAGGACAATGCAGGTATGAGTGGCGCGCATCGAGAGGCGAAAAGGGAACAGGGAAAATAGGGAAACATTTGTACAGCACGCAAGAAGGCGGCAAGCGAAAGGCGTTATGTTTGGCATCCAGACAACTAGGTGAATCTCGGGCTTTGGGTTGATGAGCGTTTGGCCTCAACCACCTGGGAGCAACATTACACACTTATTTCTTTTCTTTATCATTTTTTTTCTCTCTCTTTCCTTTTGTTCTTTCTACCTCCTTTTTTTTTCAGTTCAGCCGTGTCGGGAAAGGGCATTCTTTTGTTCTGTCTGTCAAATGGGGGCTTGATGTCTCCGAGTTGTTGCACGAGGTAATGATGCAAAAGATATCCCCCATCCATGAGTGGGCTGGTTTATTGTCATTTGCATAATTCGACCTCTATACTGGTTGTGGGGTTTTAGAGAGGTCGATTGTACATGTCATTCATGGCTTCTTCTCTCTGAAGTTCTCGGGCCATTGCTCTGGTTTTGCTTGGTTTCTGGTCATTGGTAGGAAGGATGGGACATAAGTATCTCGATAGGAACCTTAAGTAGGGGAAATATCCTGGTGTGCCCGGTAGAACCAGTCGGCGATGACGGTATACCCACCTGTATGCGAATATATGGATGAATAATACCAGGCTTGGCTCGGAGTTTGGCATGGAGATCAACTCTATAACCGGGTCGAGTGCGATTATATGCTCATGATTAACTCCGATCGGAGACGGCGATTAGCACACCACCATCGCCCACTGTGTAATGGGCCCTTAACACCGAAAAGTTGGCGGGCGCTCATGCATTCTTTGTAAGTGCTGCTCATACCAACAACGTCATATCTCATGACCAAGGTGCTTCTGTTAGGCTCGCCAACGTCCATGTATCCATTGTTGAGACACAGATTGGATATAAAAGATGCTACCACCGACGGTTATGGCGGGTTGTTCCAGAGCATCTCACTGCAAGGAACAAGGTCTTCCTAGACGTTGATCGATCATATCTCACGACATCCATACCTACCTATTCAACCGCGCAACCACACGAACAAGACAAGATGCCATCCCCATTCGGGTTCACCACCGACTGCGACGACGTGGTCAAGGCCTTTGCCGATCGCGTCAAGGGACGCACTTTTCTCGTCACAGGCACGACGGCCGGCGGGCTGGGGGCCAACACGGTGCTCAGCCTGGCCCGGCAGGCGCCGGCGCACATCATCCTCGTCAGCCGGACCCGGGCCAAGACGGAGCCGGTGCTCTGGCAGCTGGCGCGGGAGTCGCCGGGGGTCAAGACGACGTTTGTGGCGTGCGAGCTCTCGGACCTGGACTCCGTCCGGGCTGCGGCGGAGCAGATCAACAGCGCCGAATCGGGCATCGGCGCCATCGACGTGGTGATCAACAACGCGGGCGTCATGGCCATCCCCTACCAGACCGACAAGAGGGGTCACGAGCTCACGCTGTCGTCCAACCACATCGGCCACTTCCTGCTCACGAACCTGATCCTCCCTAAGGTGCTGGCCGCGGGACCGGGCGCGCGCATCGTCAACGTGTCGAGCAACGGGCACCGCATCTCCAACTTCCGGTTTGACGACCCCGACTTTTCCGGCGGGGCGGCCACGTACGAGAAGTGGACGGCGTACGGGCAGAGCAAGACGGCCAACGTGCTCTTCAGCGTGGCGCTGGCCGAGAGGCTGGCGGACCGGGGCGTCTTCGCCTTCTCGGTGCACCCGGGCGGCATCTTCGACACGGGCCTGACGGCGCACCTGGACGAGGCCGAGTTCGCCCAAATCAAGACGGTGGCCGAGCGCAACAACTGGCCGGGCGTCTTCGTGCTCGACCCGCCCAAGACGCTGAGCCAGGGCACCAGCCCCATCGTGGCGGCGGCCCTGGACCCGGAGCTGGAGGCGCGCAACGGCGCCTTCATCGACGACTGCCAGTTTGGCCGCGCCGAGGCGTACGCGCTCGACCGCGAGGCAGCGCGGCGGCTGTGGGCGCTGAGCGAGGAGATGGTGGGACAGAAGTTTGGCCTGTGACACTGCTGCCACGCCCATCTCTTACCTACCTAGGTATCCAGATAAATGGGGTAAATTAATGCCATTTCCAAGCTCGTGCGCTTATTGTTCATCTCGCAGCGTTCGCGGTTCCCACCCCAAAGATTCCAAGTTTGGCCCGTGTAAATTAGTGCCAATTCAAAGCTCGCCTGCTTTCTCCAGCATTCCCGACTGGCTGCCACCCAAGATCCTGGAACACTGAGGGTCCCCCTTGCGGTTCGGGCCCGGGTGGGAACCCATCAATGGGGTCAGTGACGTGGGAGCGTGCCCCAAAAGTGGAGGCGAAAAGTCGGGGCGATTCCCGGCCGGAACCCACCGCCGAAGCTGAAGCTTG
This sequence comes from Magnaporthiopsis rhizophila, assembly GCA_003049465.1. NCBI lineage: Eukaryota > Fungi > Ascomycota > Sordariomycetes > Magnaporthales > Magnaporthaceae > Magnaporthiopsis > Magnaporthiopsis rhizophila. The sequence goes on from PYSS01000021.1 coordinate 77,709, forward strand.
CATTGATGTGTGATCTTAAACGCCTGTGCGCTTCGGTTCTCTTTTGATCCTTCCTGTGGGCGGTGCTTCAATCAAAAGCTCCCCATCATCTCCCCGTTCAAAATAGTGCTATTGTGATGTGCACAAGGTCCCTTGCCTACGCAGGTACCTAGGTACGTATGCGACCTCCGTATGTTCCGCAAGTAACGTAGCCATCGCCTACCCGGATTCCCCGCGTGTTGCATGAACCGGCTTCCGGCTCGGTTCAGCAGCGGCGATCCTGGCCAGGTTCCATCGCCTCCGTACAGCTTATGCGCATTTATGCGCCGTTGCGCCCTCGCCCGGTACCGATGGCCGGTTACATCTCTCAGCAGGCAAAGGTAGCGAGCGAGCGCAGGAGGAAAGAAGGGAACGCACGCGCGACGGGCGCTAAGGCGCCTCGGCTGCAGATCGCATCAACGACAGTCAAGTCTCTGCAGGAACCTGCATGATGTTGCTTATATTTTTTTCCCCTTGATTTCTCCTCAATATCTCCCCATCCGACTCCTCAAACCTATGCTGCGTACCACAACACACCACGGGACCTCGGGTACACACCCGGCACCATACCGGCCGAAAGCATCAAGCCTCACGAGGCTCTCGTCGGAACAAGAAGCTGACCCCTGCCTGGGAGCAGGGGGGTAAGGCAGGGAGTCAATCCCCGATGAGCTGCCGGCTGCGACCCCGTTTCTTCTTGGCACGCATCGCCCGTCTGATGTTACAGCTTTCAACGGCTTTGTCTTCTTCGTTGTTTCGTTTTGCTTTTTTTATGCTGTTACACACGATGCCAAATTACAACGTCGCAGTCAATATGGATGGGAACTTGCGGCGTCGGGTCAACTTCTTTCTTTTATCTCCGTCACCATCGTCGTTCTGCTACTTATTCCCCAATTTCTGAGCGGACGCCGTGGCCTTTTTTTTGCCGCCCACACCCCCCACCCCACCTCTTCTTTCCGAGAAGGCCAAAAAAGGTACGAAACGGGAGAGACGAGTGGAGAAAAGAAAACCAAACTCGACATCGGGACGATGCAGACTGAAACCATCAACCCAATGAACAAACAGGAGGGGGATGGAGGTCATGCACCCGCCCTTCCTCGACGGAAGGGAAGCGAGAGCGAAGCCTGCGACTTCGGGAATTTACAGCGAGAGCGCAGCTCGCACGTATCAGCCAGCCCATCACCCATGACCAAGGGGATTGGGGAACCCCTTGGGGCTGGGGTCGTACTATGTCATACAGTAGGATGGCACAGATTGCAGGTGATGAAGTGTGCAACCCAGGCGTCCGGAGAAGACATTTTACATGGAACCTGCCATTTTGCCACGACGGGAATACCTGCCCTGCCCTCGTGCGGTGCGGTGCGGTGCGGTGCGTGACCGGGAATACCTACGGGACACATGCCACTTATCTGAGTTTGGGGCAACTTTAACCCCTGAACTCGTCCCGACCTTGTGCTAACTCGCCTCGCCTCCCTGCCTTTTTTCTTTCTTTTTTTTTTTTTTTTTTTTTTTTTTTTTTTTTTTTTTTTTT
>PYSS01000021.1:79261-151816 GCA_003049465.1 Magnaporthiopsis rhizophila
TTTTTTTTTTTTTTTTTTTTTTTTTTTTTCTCGGTTCTTCCTTCACCTCTGTTTTTATGGTTTCCCTTTCCGCCCCGGCTGAGCACGCACCAGCGTACCAGTGCGCCGGGGCGGTTTAATCTGGGGTTGGGACGGAATTTGTATGTAAATATGGATTCTCCAATTCCCAGGGGTTGGTTCGCTTTGTTGGGGCGGAACCCGAAGGCCGAGCGGCGGCATCGTTTGGTGCGCCCCGGGATGACCAGACTAAGGAACACTTTCGCCGCAGCCCAGCGGCTTTTCCCTCGGCGACCCCTTGCATTGAGCTGCGTCTCGGGTGTGGTCGGCCACTGATCGTCGATGACGCCCTGCTTACTGTACGTGTAGCGATCGATTCAGCTGCTCTCATAGGACGGAGAGACCCATGTACCATGGGTTTACCGGCTGGAATTATCTCCTTCTTTATTTATCCACCCCTCTCTTTATGTCGAACCTAATGGCATGCCGATCATTGCAACCCATATCACCTTCAACAAAGGTCCAGAACACTCGGCACGTCTCTGGGCCGGTTCACGGCCCATACGGCCCGTTTCAACCAACCAGGCCGGGAAACAGCGACCCAGAAATTGCCCACGGGCGGGCGCCGCCATTAACGTCAGCGAGAGATCATCATCGCTGACGTGCCGCATAGATTTGCTGAAAAAAAAAAAAAAAAAAAAAAAAAAAAAAAAAAAAAAAAAAAGCTCGCGTCGACTCAATCTCCATCTCAATGGAAATGCGTCACGAGCCAAGACGAGCCAAGAGGTCTTGAACAGCTTCGTGACAGTTATGTACCTACCTACCTGCCTAGACCTGGTCACATTTTGCAAACTGATATGATCCAGGGCTTGCACATATCATATCGCCATGTTATACGCACACCACGAATATGGCATGTGAGGTATGCGCCGCCTCGCTAAGATCTCGCGACGGGGCCTTTTCTTGCTTTGACAGGTCCCCACCGTCCCATCAAACGGATATGGCAGCATTTACGGACGAAGCACAAGTCGAGGTAACATGGCTGGCTGGCATCCATCCCATCATGCACCCCTACCGGACCGTTTACATACGGTTCCGCTCCTCGCGCCACCCTCAGCTGCAGCAGCCTGCTGGAAGCCATGTTTGGTAAGCTGTTACTGAGCTGACCGTGCGTGGTCTTCGCCCATCACCCACGACCTTGCATCCATACATCCAATCGAGGGCGGCGACGGAAAACGCCACCGACGCTAGCCACCCGGCACCTGCTGCACTGGAGGGTTCTATAATAGGCTATAGGGGGCAGGGGCAGATGGGTAAACATATTTTTTTTGGTCTGGATAAGTAGTGAAGTGGCTCGGTTGACCTGCAGCCACGTCCCAGCTTGGATCTGTCGACCGTGCTCGAGCTTGTTGCCGATAATTCTTGGATCCGGAGCTCCAGATTAATCGGAAGCTGCCACAAGCGCATAAAAAGCAGCATTAGCGCGCGAGGTCGTCAGGCCGAGGCAAGAGCGGCACCATGGAGTGCAGTGCAGCTGCAAGCGCAGCTCGGGATGCCATGGCGACCTTAGCAGGCGTGCAGGCAGCCACATATCAATAATATCAAACCATTAGCACAGGGATTTAACTGTCAGGGGACCTTCGCGCCTTCATGCTGGCGGTGGGTCCAGTGTGTGCCTCAACCCACCTCTACCGTAAAAGACGCCAGCTTTAAGTGCCAGAGAACGGATGCTCGCCTGCTGGCCAGACAAATCTTTTCACCGTCTGTGGGCGCCCAGGCAAACCTTCCCATCGGGCCTGGACTGGAGATAGGTCGACCAGCCCATTATACATAGGTACATAAACCGAGGGTCCATCCGGTCCCCTCGTCAGCCTGATCCGAGTCCCGTTTCTCTCTCAATTGAGAACAAGAAGAAGGAAGGGCCTTTCCAGACCCTGCCTGACCTTATCTTACCTTGCACTTGCCTTGCGCTGCCTGCCGACCCACGCCACTGCAGCCGCCAGCAGCAGAGCGCTTGCCAGGCTCCATCCAGCGAGCAGCAGCGCCAAAGAACCACTTGGACCCCAGCTCCGATTTTCCCACCCCACATCACTTTGCCCAAAATGAATCCAGCCTACCCCCCGCAGAACTACTACTATCCCCCAATGTCTCACCAACCATCCGGCAGCGCATCCAATTCCAACAGGCCCGCCACCACCACTGCCGCCGCCGCCGCCGCCGAGATGCACGCGGCTCAGACCGCCGGCGCTCCTCAGGCCCAACCTCAGGCCCAGGCCGAGCCGCTCAAGCCGTTTGTCGGAGAGCAGAACGGGTGGACTTACCGATTATATGTCGCGCAGCAGCCCCAACGCGCCCGTATGTGCGGCTTTGGCGACAAGGTAAGGAGCTCTCTCTTTCTGTCTCTCGCTCCGTCGCCCTCTGCCTCCCCTGCTCGGCCACTCTGCCAATCGTGCTCCTCCAATCTCTATCTGCCTACTTCGCTTCCTACTGCGGAGTACGCCCGACGCGTAGGATTAGGTACGAGGAGAACGTAAGACGAAATCAAAACGATTTCAAACAAAAAATGAAAAGGAAAAGAAGCGAACGAATTGGATGCCGGGAGGGGGGTCCAGGAGCTAGGAAGACGCAAACAAACAAGGGAAAAAAAAAAAAAAGCAAAGACAGAACGCCCCCAGATACTAATGCGCCCGTCCCGGTTGGCCCATCACAGGACCGGAGACCAATCACCCCGCCGCCTTGCGTCCGCCTAGTCATCACCGACAAGAGGACGGGCAAGGAGATAGACTGCAAGTACGTCATCCCCGCAACAAGGGACAAGAAGCCAAGCCCCCTCGTCTTGCCCGCGCCTTCACCCATTGGTCTCTTGCTGACGCCGTTCGCTCTGCAGTGAGATCGACCATGCCATGTACGTCCTCAACGTGGACCTCTGGTCCGAGGATGGCGCGAAGGAGGTGAACCTCGTACGCCACACGTCGGCCACACCCTCCATCTCGTCCACCACCCCGGCATCGTTTGCGCAAATCGACGAGGCCACGCCCGCATTCTCGCCGCCCTTTTTGCCTTCGAATCGCGACATGCCCCAGTATCCCGGCGCCCCTGGCTATCCCCCAGGCGTGACCTCCTATGCGCAGGGCGGTTACACCCCACAGGCCGTACCGCCAGGTGAGTTTTCCCTTTCAGTGTGGCAGCACAGGTGCTACCCACCTCTGCAGCCACTTTATCTGCTTTTTTTTTCCCCTTCTTTTTCGCTGACACGAGGGTTTTTTTTTTTTTTTTTTTTTTTTTTTTTGCGCCTACGTAGTTGCGCCGCCTCCTTATGGCATGGTTGGCAACAGCTTCGGCGGCCAGGCAGCTCCGTATTACCCCGGCCAAGCAGACGTGCAAGGCGGGATGAACTCCCAGGCCATGGCCCCCTATGGCCTGCCGCGCATGTTCAACGGCACGCCCGACATGCCCGCGCCGCTGCTGCATAACAGGATGACGCTGAGCCACCAGCCTCAAGGCATGTTTACCAGAAACCTTATTGGGAGTCTGTCAGCAAGTGCCTTCCGCCTCCAGGACCCGCAGGACAAGATAGGAATTTGGTTTGTTCTGCAGGATCTCAGCGTGAGAACTGAAGGTACATTCAGGTAAGTCAGCATATAACGCATCGAAGTGTGCTCCTTTCGAATCCAGAGCCTGCCGAACTAATGACCGCTGTATCAATATCTAGGCTTCGTTTTTCTTTCGTGAATGTTGGAGTGCCTCCGAGGCCATCCGGCGGAGCCTCGCCGGGCCAGGTAGTCAACACAGGCAAGGCACCCATCTTGGCCTCGTGCTTCAGCGACTCGTTCCAGGTGTACTCGGCCAAGAAGTTCCCCGGTGTCTGCGAGAGTACTCCCCTCAGCAAATGTTTTGCCAACCAAGGCATCAAGATACCGATCCGTAAGGAGGGCGGCAAGGGCAACGATGGCGGAGACGACGACGACGACTAAGTAGACGAACAGTCACGAGACGAGCCTCGCGCCGACCATGGGGTGCTTGCTGCCTGCGGCACCCCATATACGGAAGCACGATACAATGCGTGGGCGGCACTGGTGGCCTTACAGAACCCAGAGCAGTACGGAACGGTCGGCGGATTATGCCATCCACAGACAGCATTAGTAATCGGTAACCTCACGGAGAGGCAGCGGAGAAGAGAGCAAGCGTGAATTTTGGAGTCTTGAAGGCAGATTGGGCCACGATGAGAATGAGGACGCGCCCGGCAGATGATAGCTGCCCCTCAGGAAGCCAACGAGGTTACGACAGCCATGGGTTACGTGTAAATATATCTAGAAAGCGCATTCCTCTGGGATTGGTACAGCATCTAATAAATACCCCGTATGCACGACCGCACGGCATTGTAAATAATAATATCTACCTAGATCCGGGAGATACGCGGGCACTTGCAAAGGGGCTGGCAACAGCGGTGTTTTTTTTTTTTTTTTTTTTTTTTTTGCTTCCCTCATAAAGTCAAGCCTTTCAGGGGTCGTCCCATCACCGGGCCCAGGGGTTCTTCGGGCATGCAGGTGAGCCTGTAAGCATACCCCCGAGGGATCAGTGGGCCCATTTTGCTGGGATAGGCGTTGTATGGTAGCGAGTTGGCAGCAGCATATCGGAGACTTTTTTCCTTTTCTTATTCTAGGGCTGTCACGGTTCCTGGCGCGGCGTGCCCGATAGGCAGCAGAACCCCTGACCCTGCCTGCGCTTCCTCTCGGGACTACCTTAACCTTAGCCGGCTTCCGTGTCGAGGAAGAGCTTGACAGACGATGATGTGATTAGTCATTCCTTACGTGACAAACCCGTATGTAAGGAATAACCCTCATGACGACACACCTGGGTAACCTGGTCTCTATTGGGAATCAGCAAACAAAAAATTTCCCAACTTCGCGCCTGGGGCGGGGCGGAGAAAAAAGAGGCAAAAGTTCCTCCTCGGATTTATCCGAGAGAGAGTGTGTGTGGGGGGATGAGGAGTCCGTTTGTAAAGATGAGGAGAAAGGGGACGGCGACCAACCCGGAGACCACCCGGAAAAAAAGAAGCAAGCTAGCTAGCAATTCTGCCGAGCCAACTGGGGGGACGGGATCGCCAGGTGCCGCAGGATGGGATGCTGGCGATCAAAAGCTCCAGATTCTGTTTTTTGCTTGGTTGAGCTGGGTGTAGGGGTGTGTGGGGTTGCCAATGAGCCAGAGCCGGACCGGCAGGAGGGAGGGGGTGCTGAGATGCACAGCGATGGAGGCATAACTGGGCTGAAATTTCCCGGCAGGTTGGTGGTGGGTATAGGTAGGTAAGGTCCCCACTCGCGCCATCAATGTTACATGCGTACCTCCGGCGGCTGTGGCTGGGAAGGAATCTTGGGTTGTGTGCATGTAGGTAGGTGGGTGGGCAGACAGACGGGCGGGCAGGGCATGGGTTTCCTAGTAAACGTGCCTAGGTACATAGGTGTTTCAGTTCAGTATGTGCCGGCTTGCTAGGCATGAGGCACAGTTACCTGGGGTGTGATGCCCTGGGGTTAGACGGAAGCGAAGTCCATAATATCACGGACAAGAGGTAAAAGCAACGGATCAGGTAACCAGGTAGGTATGACTCTGTTCATTGTCCGTGTCATAAAAACCGGAAGTATGGCGTCTCCAGACAGGCCAGGGTGTCGAGCCGCTCAAACGCTAGCTGACCTGGCGAGTGACGAAATGCCATCTCTGATTTGGCTCTGAAATCCTGTTGTCCGCCTCAGACCTTGGGTGTCTGTCATGGGATTTTCGGCTGAGGTTTTCTGAACGGCTATGTTTAGCGTCGAAAGAACGAAGGCATCAGACCAAGTCCAATGGGTGACTCATTGCGGCTGTCGATGACAGATCAGATGAGACTGAGCGATGAGTTCAGAGCCCCATTGATCAATTGGGCTGAGGGTTGAATTGCACCGAAGGCTCGGTATCGCAGCGACTTCCTGGCGCTAATTAAGGTGCCTACTGAGGCACGTCACGTCCATGATTCGGGCACTCTTGGGCTCTGAACCACGATTCAGCCCATTCATTCCCCGTAGCTTGGGAGACGCTAGGCCCTCCGATGCTCATGTGACCGACACACTTTTGATGGCATCTCTGGGCGCTCGTGTTGTTTTGGTCCAGCCCGCCAGCCCCCAGAATAGCAAAGCCTCCCCGAGCGTCTTGGAATCTTGTCCGTCGCCTCGCCCTAAAGCTTCCGTCCCTTCTCATCATCCCCTCACCTCGTCCCATCTTTTGTCCAGCAACGCGCGTGCCAAAACCCTTGCCCGTCCGAGGCGCAACAGAGTACCAACAACCCGGGAGCCGTTTTCCCCAAGCTTTTTTTTTTTTTTTTTTTTTTTTTTTTTTTTTTTTTTTTTTTTTTTTTTTTTNTTTTTTTTTTTTTTTTTTTTTTTTTTTTTTTTTTGCTTTTTGTTTCTGTCTCCTGCAGGCGCCGATTTTAGCTCCCACACCCCGCTCGCTAAACCTTGGGTCGCGCCGCACCGTCATCGCCGACCCCTCATCGCCATCATGGGAGGAGATCTCACGTCCTCGGGCCGCGGCGGCGCGGGCAACATAGTGGACAAGGCAAAGTCGCCTGCCATTGAGCCCAAGGACCTCGAGACCCCGACCCTGAAGACGTCGGTCGTCACCACCGGCCGCGGCGGTACCGGCAACATGGCCAAGAACACGGACCCGGCCGAGACCCGCGCTCTTCAGGATGTCGAGCCGTAAGTGCGCCGCAATCTGTGTGCTCGTCTGCGTGTCATTCAATGCCGGGTGGGTTTAAGGGTTGTAGGGAAATGGATAGGAAAAAGGGAAGGAAAATAGGAAAAGAGGATAGGAGGCGAAATTGGTTGGTGAAATAGACCGTCTCTGACCGTTGATCATCGCCCCAACAGTGTCAGTCTTCCGGAAAGCACCGGCGCCACCCACATCGGGCGCGGGGGCGATGGCAACGTCATCAAGCCAAAGGCCGAACAGCCCGAGGACGGAGATGGCAAGGAGCTTGCTCGGGCGAAGAGCGCCGGCGACGCGGCGGCGCCGCAGGACTCTGTGGATATCAAGAAGGATAAGGAGAGCCTGGCCTCCAAGGGAAAGCATTGGCTCATGGGGAAGAAGTAGTCTGGCCCATCATGCGCTTTGCCGAGCACAATGCTCCAAAAGAAAGATGGATTTTTGAAAGTGAATTGTAACGAAGACGAGCTTCGAGTAGTTTTCCTTGTCGAGAAGATCTCTGGTCGCGGTCAGTTGATAACGAGGCCCCATCGTGGGGGTGAGTGGCCTTATCAACGGCCTGGTTGATGGACCAGCCACAGCATAGATAAGGAAGATCTTCAGATAACCCCGTCGACAAGGAAGGATGACCAACCTAATGCTCTTGGTAATGATATATGACCCGACCGCGGTTGCGATGGCCAGTGTCCAATTACAGGAACGACACGGGAGTAACAATGTCTTCGAGAGTGTTCGCCAAGTACGGTTGGGGAGATGCCAGGTCGTTGTGATGGATGATGTATGTTGCCAAGCGGCAGCCACGGCGATTGGATAGAGTCCCATAGGCTCATGGCGCACGCACGATCAGGGGTGGTTGTCAATACCCTCCAATTTGAGTCGCAGGTACACCTCTCTATGTACGGACAAGAAATAGGGGCACAGCTTGACTGCATAATCTAGCCAAGGAGAGCACCGACTTGGGTAAAGAGTTATTGCGCGACTTGAAATATCTTGCGCGCACAATGGTACCCTCAGGCGACCAGCCAGGAGTGGTCGTCAAGGACCACTCCACCGCGACCGATTCTCACATCTCGCTGCTCCAGGCTCATCTCCCCAAGTCGCTCGCCCTGCTGCGGCGGCTCCAGTTCGCGCAGAGAGCGCCCAGCCCAACGTCGCACGTCCTCATAGCCACAAGCCGCGGCGACGGCGGCGAGACGGGCCATCATTTCGCCGCCGCGTACGTCGACGTCTTCAAGGCGCCCGAAACGCAGGTCTGGCTTTATTCGACCCTGGAGGATTCGGTCCCAGACGATGACAGCGATGACGGGGCCATCACGGCAACCGCAGCCCCGCCCGCCGGGCCGGACGTGGATCGCTGCGTCGAGCAGGTGCTCGCCGTGCTGAGGCGGGTGCGGGACATATCGCGCGAGGCCGAGGCCGATAATGCCGGGCCGCCGGTGGGAATCGACGGCGTCGGCCGGCCCGATAGCTTCATGGTCGGGGCGCTGCACGAGACCGTCCGGCGCCTGCTGCTGGAGAGGGGCGTCAGGACGCTGTACTGCAACCCGCACTACAAGTTCCTGTTCCGCGTCGGCGACCTGCCGACACCATCGGGTCTCCGGCCATTAGCTGCGGATATGCGGTGGGATGCGATCAGGAGGGAAGACGTGCCGCTGATAATTTCTAGGACCAACATCCCCAAGACTGAGTATGGTGGTTTCCGTGGGCTTCATTGGGTCTTGCTCTTTTTGCTCTGGCGTTTCATTTGGCTCACACCGGCGTCTGGGATCCGTAGGTCGACGTTGATGACCCTGCCTAGTCTGGGAATAAGACTGTCGGACGGAACTCTAGTTGCATGGTCGTTTCTAGGTATAGCCCCAAAGGCGCCGTTCAAGCGGAATCCGGGTGCTGTCTGGACGCCATTGCGTTCGGCACGGAAATATAGAAGGACCATGTTGACAAATCACAAAACAAAGGTGTCGACGGCACGCTGTCAACCCTCCACTGCGAGGTGAGTTGACTACCTAGCAGACCATGCCCTTACTTAATTTTCCGTCTTTAGCCCACCATATTCATCTTCTTATTTGCAAAGGAGCCCTTTCGCGGCCGTGGCTTGGCCAAGGCCATGGCGACGAAACTCATCAAGGACCACAACGAAGGTTTCGGAAACGACGGCTTTTGCGCAGCAGACGTACACATCAGCAACGCCCAAAGTCGGGCCGTCTGTAGAAGCATCGGGGGGCGAAAAGGCTGGCGGGTATCATGGTATGAGCAAGGAATCCGTTCGCCCCAAATAAATAAATGCCCATGAATTCGACTTTTTTTCTATTTTCCGAAGCTCACAAGAGGTATGTAATTTGACATTTATACAGGTCCATCATCGCCAATGCTAGTCTCTAGAGGAGTCGCATAATGCGGACATTCTTCGCAGCCGACACCTCCTCCACGACCTGAATGAAACGAGCCCTCATATATCTCAAGTTAGTTCTTTGTTTGCCGGTGGATCTCCTGGAGGTAGAACTTGAGGTCTTCCGGGTTGACGAGCGGGGTGATTCCTGGCCATTCGACCTCTGTCAGCGGAAAGCCCGGGTTCATAGAAAATGCAATGGGATCCGTCCTAATACTTACCGTGGCCCAGGTTCACGATCCAGCCCTTCTTCTTAGCGGCCCATCCAAAGCCCTCAACCATTTCCTTGACGGCCGCGGTGATGGCCTCTTTGGTTCCATAGAGTACCCCCGGGTCGGCATTGCCTTGGAGCACGATGGGCCGGTTGCCGCGCGTCTTGTCGGCAGAAGATGGCCGGAAGGTCCAGTCCAGACCGACGACGTTGTAGCCCATGTCGCAGGCCGATTCGAGGGCGTACCAGGCGCCCTTGGGGAAGACGATCATCGGGACCGGGTCGAGCCCGAGCTCCTTCAGCCGCCTTGGCAGGTTCGCCGAGATGTAAGACAAGTACGGCGCCGAGAACTGCTCAAAAGACGAGGGCGAGAGCTCGCCTGCCCATGAGTCGAATACTTGCACAAGCTGAAGGGGTAGGATCCGCCTTTAGCCCATGAATGTACTTTGCGTGTTGCATCGTGCAGGATTCACGTACCTGCGCCCCAGCCTTGACCTGCAGAGCCAGGTACTCGACGCAGAGCTCGGCGATCTTCTGCAGCATCTTCTTGGTCTCCTCGGGGTGCCTGAAGATCCACTTCTTGCTCTGGATGAAGAGCTTGGTGCCGCCGCCCTCGACCATGTAGCAGAATAGGGTCCAGGGCGCGCCGCAGAAGCCGATGAGCGGGACGCGCCCGCGGAGCTTCTGGCGGGTCAGCGTGATGGCCCGGTAGACGTAGTCGAGCTCCTTGGAGACGTCGACGTCGCGCGCCAGGATCTCGCCGTACTGGGCGTCGTCGGGCGAGCTCAGCGGGTTGGGGAAGTGCGGGCCCTTCTTGTCCACCATCTCGACGGTCATGCCCATGGCCTGGGGGATCACGAGGATGTCGGAGAAGATGATGGAGGCGTCCAGAAGCCCCGCAAACCGCTCAATCGGCTGGAGCGTCAGCGTCGAGGCCACCTCGGGGTCCCGGCAGCACTCGAAGAAGTCCCGGTTTCCCTTGGCCTCGTGGTACTCGGGAAGATACCGCCCGGCTGAGGAGAGGTTGTAGATGCCGTCAGGACCAGTCCAAGCTGACTGACGATGATATTGACTATAGGGGATGCTGATATACCTTGCCTCATGATCCATATCGGAGGTCGCTCAACGGTCTGGCCTGTATGAGAATGTATGCATTAGATCGACTGTTATACATTTTTAATCGTCTCCCCTCAACCGATGTACTTACCCCAGGCTGCCCTGATGATGAGATCATTCTGGAGGGGCTCGAAATCGTGGCCCATGGTGAATTGACTGTTCTTTAGTGACTATTCTATGGTTGAGATTTAGGAAGGAGTCGTCCTGCCTTGCGAGAGCGAGAATGGAACATAAACGAAGGGGAAAAAACGTTAAATTCCATCCATCCAAAGCGCCCAATCTAAGTGACGCTCCCGCCCGGTGTTGCCGAACTCGGGAACCGTGACTCGCAGGGAGCTGTGGGAGCTCTAACGGAGGACTTGCTGTGCCACATGGTGGGGGTTGTGGCTGGAGCTTGTGCCCATTGGTGGCACGGGCCTAGCTGCGAGCTTTGTTTGGTGGGCAGGGGCTGTGATCGCGGGCGCATTCGCAAGCATCGTCAGAAACAGCACCAAAATTCTCCCGAGATATGTCGAGCAGACCCGTGGCAGCCCACAACGACGACAGACACGGCGCGAGAAAGCAGCTGGATGCCAATTCTTCGCTGCCATCATCTGGGCTGCCACAGTTTCAGTCTCTTCTCCTTATTTTGGTTCCGAGGGCCCCCATGCTGCCGCCGATACCATTGATTCGTCAACCGGCCACCGATGCGAGCGCGATGTGCTCCACGACGCCGTCTACCGACCCAGAGCCACGTCGCTCCGGCAGACGCCCTGGCGGGCGGTGTCTGGATCACCGACTTTATGCTCTCCAGCGTGTTTGAGCGGTACTGCTCCCTCACCAAGGCGCCCCGCCGGATGGCCAGCTCCGCACCCGGCCCTTTGGAGAGCAGCAGACGACTGGGCAGGCGGCGCATGGCCGATGCCACCATGTCCCAGACGCACCCGGTCCTGCCGTCATGGGCATACCTGTACCCCGCAGACCTGACCCAATGGCGCTGGGAGCGGCCGACCCCCGCATCCTCCCGCGCGCGAAACCCACCCGCTGACGGGAGTGCTCACAGCGCGCCGCCCCTACCGGAATCGTGGCTCTCGGCGCTGCTTGGGCGGAATGGTGGCGCTAGGCGGAGAACATATGCACACAGCGAGGAAAACGGGGCAGCTTTGGCAGTAACACCGCCAGAGGCCGTGTCCGAATGTCGAGAGGCCACAGCGGTTGATAGGGCCAAGCCAATTCAGAAGCAGTGCTTGCTGTTCTGGGATGAACTCCACGCTCTGAATACCGCATGCGGCTCAGAACTATTGAGATCCGCCAAGGCCAGGTACACTGAGGTCATTGAGCTATTCCAGCAGTATATATCCCTGGGCATACTCACACCCGGGGAATGTGAGCTGGCGCTCGAGACCCTCTCAGAGAAGATCCGCGTCAAATTCTGCAATCCATCCTTCCATAACAGACTACTGCTACAACTTTACATCAAAACCGTTCGAGGAGTTCGTTCCTCGAGGCTCGCCCATGCCGACGAGTACGACGGGCTACCAATCAAGCTCCTCCAGCGACTCTCGAAGCTCAACCGTGGCGCGCATCTCATCAGAGGATTCAGGGAAATAATGGCGGAAGTGACACCCGAACTGCTAGGCGATGAGGAGCTAGGGTGGGTTAAGACCACTCTACTCTCATGCTTATCGACGTGGTCTGTCGACCCGAACTGGCAGAACAGATCCCATCTGTCGACAATGGTCGACATAGCCCAGGGCGAGCTGGGTGTGTTTTCTGGAAGGCTGTGTGCACTACAGGCCGCTCTATCCAGCCACGCTGGGATGGAATATTGTTTGCGGGTGGCCGACGCAGCCTCCGTATCCTTGGAAATATGCGACAGGGCATTGCGTCCGTCTCGAGAGGTGCCGATTCCAGGCCCGGACATCGAAAGGATACACGTCTCTTTGTTGGCCGGTGCTATGCGCGCCTTCCATTTTGGAAAGCATCCGGCCGTCATGCGGGCTGCCGAAAAGGCCGTGACCGAGCAGCAAGGAAAACGGCATCACCACAGAGTATTGATCAACTGGCTGTCGGTTCTCAGTCAGATGCCCCATGTTCGGCAGAGAACGCTTTTCACCTTCATGTCGGGGTCTCACAAAAGCAGCAAACCGGAACGAGCCCACTCTTCGCCTGCCTTCTCGGAAGTTGAACTGTGCCATGTGCTTACGGAGCAATGGATGAGCCGAGGGCATCTCACCTACAAGGAATACCGCGCCCTCCGATCTAGACTGCGGGCGTCGGGGCCGAGCCACGGACTGCCGTCTCTCATCGAGTCGGTGTACGACGTCAAGAAGGCAGACAGCGCCTTTTGGTTCTATATCGGCCTTTGGCAGTGCTTGCAGGCCATAAGCGCCACGGGGCTTCTCGTGCCAGCGCTGGAGAGGCTAAGTCAGCAGCATCGTGCTCGTCTGAGGCCTGCCCTGGACAAACTGGCACAGGCCGTGACTAGTCGGACGGTTGCAGACGACATACGCGGATTGTATCACGGTCTGGATGACCTCCATTTCGCGGTGGAGGCAGAGGGATCTCGGGGCAAGTCGGATCATGCCATAAAAGCGATGGTGAACGATCACGACTACCATCCATTCGAGGTCTTTGAGACTCTGGGACAGCCATTAATCACCAAAAATACACATTCGGCTACGCGGAAGCGTATCCTGCGCCGGCGATGCCGAATCTCGCGGCGACAGGCAGCGATTACAGCAAAACTGAGCGTCATGTTCAGCAAGGCGGCGCATCTGACGAACAGGCAGAGGTTCCGCTACGTCAACCACTGCGTGCTTCTTCTCAAACGCCATAAACTGCACGGGAAGGAGGCTTCGGTGGCCATCACGAGGCTTTTCAAGGTGGTGACAAAGGATCTTCGCGAAAGCGGTTGGACGAGGCCGAGCCGCATCCACTGGTTTCTGCGGCTGGTTAAGGAGTCGCAGGGTGATGCCGCGGCTGCGGAGTGCCGTAAGGTGTTGGACTCATGGATGCAGGTTTGTGATCGCCGCCATCGGGAGGAGAGGGCAAGGCGGGATGATGAGCGCGGAAACTACATTCGGTAAAATTTGAACCAAAAAAAAAAAAAAAAAAAAAAAAAATGCCAACGTTCCGCGTGCAACCATGGCCTTGGCGCTTCTCGGCGCTCCCTGAAGGCCATGTGCGTACCTCCCCTTTATCTCCTGCTTGTTTGTGCCAGGGGAAAGTTCCGTCCGTACCTACCTAGGTACCTATCTACCTGGCTTTTGGTGCACTTCTGCCTGTGAACGATGATAGCGGTGAATAGGCACGCCTAGGGCTGAAAACCATTGGAGACCAGGCGTTTTGTTCAGGGGTGGTGGGCAAGTTTCCAGCCTAGTGTTTGCTGACGTTGATTTTTAGTGCCAGAGAGCAACGGCCTAGGCCCGGCAGGCTTTGAAAGTCGCCCCAACGGCCCTGCTTGGGACCAAACGTGTTCGAGGCGAGCGGTCTGGGGCTTGCTCTCCGAGTTTTTCTGTGCGTCCATACAGACTGCCAAGAAATCCCCCCTTTCTCTCCCGATCCCAAAGGCTCGGTTCGTGGGTTCGCGTGCCAGCATTTGGTTATTCCGGCTGGCGACACGGACGCACGGCACAGGGGTCCCAGCGCGCCCAGCTATATCGGCTGGGCACAGCCAGCACATATCCTCTCTGTCCCACCACTCCCATACCCGTCCTCATTCCCTTGCCCCGCCTTGTGCATGTTGACCATTTCTCGAACGGGCTAAAGGCTGATTGCACACCGTTGTTACATTTCGTGCAGTTTGTCGCGCACCAAGTCTTTGCCCCTGCCCGCTCGTCGTCGTCAACTCACAGCCCACAAGGGAGATATGATGGAGGCACGCTTAACATGTACTGGCATCCTGCCAGTCTTGGTTTGGCTGGCGATGGCGGTGGACGTTGAAAAGGAAATTAAGAGGAGAAGAAATGCAAGGGAAAAAAAAAAAAAAAAAAAAAAAAAAAAAAAAAAAAAAAAAAAAAAAAAACACAGCAAAGCAGCCCATGTGCACCTACTGCTGTCTGTGTGCGTGCATGTGGTTGGGAGTGCCGTCGTACAAGCGTTACCCAGGTTGGCCAAGGCTGGTGGCCGAGAACACGCGCTGTCACGGAAATCGAGCCCAGACCAAGCCCCGAACCGCCTGGGCTTCCTCGAGCTCGAGAGGGTCGGGTGCGAGATGGCGGGCGGGTTTTGAGCTTTACAGGGTGTCATCAGCTCCCCGAGGAGTCTCCGGGCTGGCGCGCCTTGCTCCCACGCTCCCACACACAAGCCAAAGAGGGCAGTATTTATATCTTGTCGTTGGCATCCCCGCTTTTTAGCGACACCAACCCGCACCCCATCCTCACTTACGTCCGTAGCTGTGCGTGATCTTCCCACCACGCTCGTCCTGCCAAACCCAAGAGCCCGCCACCTTTGCCGGTTCGACCGCGCTTTCTGCTTGGCCTGATTTGCCCGCCGCCACCTCCGGTGCCATTGATCCAGAAGCAAGGCGGAGCGAGACGAGGGCCCTGCTTGTCTTGCACTGCGCCGCCGCTAGAACCGCAACGCCCGCGGCTCCGTCCGCACGCTTCCCCGCACAGATCCTGCTCCGCAGCCATCAGACGCTGCCCTGATTTGTCCCCGTCTCTTGCTGGGCGCCACCCCTGGTGCCTGCGATCCCGTCCTGGTTGGTCCTGTGCCTGGCGTTCCGCCGCCACGCTGCCTGCAACTCGGCCTGTCAGCTCGCCATCACCAGCCCACACTGGCCCGCTTCCCGCCCATCACGCCCTCGCTAGCACCCACGCTGCCAGGCCGCCAACGACTCCCACCCACCCATTGGAATTTGCATCCCACGTCTCCTGACCTACCTAGCGGCGCTCTCCAAGCAGGAGCGAGCGCACCAATATTGCCTGGACGACGGTTCCTGCGCCGAGCCTGGATGGGGAGCTGATAACGCTACACCCTCGGATTTCGCGCCACACGTGCGCTGGC
Source organism: Magnaporthiopsis rhizophila (assembly GCA_003049465.1). NCBI lineage: Eukaryota > Fungi > Ascomycota > Sordariomycetes > Magnaporthales > Magnaporthaceae > Magnaporthiopsis > Magnaporthiopsis rhizophila. The sequence goes on from PYSS01000021.1 coordinate 94,696, forward strand.
ACGCACCAGCACGTCGCTTGCCATACGCCCACCCCAAGACTTGCTCCCTGGTCTGGTGGGAGAGGGCCTTTCCCCTCACCTCTAGTGCTTGATGGCAAATCTTGAAACAACCCTCGGCCATCCCCAGTCTATGCCAGAATGTCGCTCACAACCTGGGCAGGGGCAGGGGCATGGACATGGACATGGACATGGACATATGCACCGACATGGTCAAGACCAACAGCCAGATGGCCAGCCGGGGCACCACACACAGGGCCACGGCTACTACCCCTCGCACTCATCAGTCTCCACCTTGCCGCACTTGGATGCAGTGTCTAGCGCTCGTGGTGGGCCTCATCCATCAGCGATGCAGATGCATGGGTCCATGCCAATCCCCCCCATGGACTCTGCGCCAACGGCCGTATTGGGAGCCGCAGCCGCTCCGTTTGGAGCCTCGGGAGCTGCCGGAGGCGTTTTTGGCAGTGGCGCTCACGGCATGCTCCTGGACGCAAGGGACTTGGCTGGGGGTGAGGCCGTGGCCGCCCACCATCACCTCCAGCAGCAACAACCGCCTCAGCAGCTGCAACAGTCCCAACTGCACCAGAACCACCGACAGAACCGCCTGCCGCAAACCACGGAGCAACACCTTCAACAGCACGACCAGCAGCAACAGCAACCGCCAGCGCAGGATGTGCCAGATGCCGCGCCTGGCTCGGCAGGGGTCGGTGGAGCATTCGGCTCAACGTCCTCGGCAGTCCCCAAGCCAATTCGCAGGCGTATGCGTATGATTACGTCCTGTCTCGAATGCCGCCGGAGGAAACTGAAATGCAACAAATCGAATCCATGCACCAACTGCTTGAAGTTTTCGCGAGAATGCATGTATCTCGGCCCCAAGCTTGACGAGGCGAGCCAGCATCGTCTGACCGAGATAAAAGAAAAGGCGGGAGCGCTGGAGCGTCAGCTCGAACGCGATGTTGCCCGATCTACATCCCGCGGGTTCCAGCAACAGAGGATTGTGGCGGATGATGTGGAGGACGAGTACGACGAGGAGCGGGATCTCGAGATTACACCCATGATTGCTTTGGACCTGACGTACGATGACCCCGACGTTGATCACACCACGGACGACATCATCGACCTGGGTATCCAGGTCGGCAGGATGCGCATCACGGAGCGGATCGGGGGTCTGAACAGGCCGCGTATATCCGAGGAGATACAGGCTGGCCTAACGGGCGGCTCTGGACCGGCGCCGCCTGGCTTCGGGCCCCCGCCGCCACCGCAGCCGCCCCGGGCCGACGGCGTGTCGCAGGCCGCAGGTGCAGATGTCTCGATACCCGACTTCCTGCGGCCGGGAGAATCTTACATTCCGCCCACGAGCGGCTACTTCTTCGGCCAGCTTGGCGAGACGCCATCTCTGATGGCCTTTCTTCCCGGTAACCAGGCGTCGGGAGACTGGCTCATGCAGCGCTACTTCGAATCGGTGCACCCTATTGCCCGGTGCGTGCACCGCCCGTCCTTTGAGATTCAGTACGCTACCTTCTGGGACGATGTTCACCACGGAATTGAGCCCCGTCCCTCGATACAGGCCGTCGTTTTCGCCGCCTGGTTCAGCGCTGTGGTCTCGTTGGACGAGAGAACCATCCTCCGTGAGTTCGGCTGCGCAAAGCCGGAACTGATGGGAAGAGTAAAGATCGGAACCGAATCAGCTCTGAGCAAGGCAAATTTTCTGAGAACAACTCGAGTTGAAACTCTACAAGCCTTGATTATGTATATGGTAGGCCTGGCCCCTCGTGCACAGGAAAGGCCTCTGCCGTTTAGCTTTTGTTGGCGTACAGGCCGTCTGATGCTTCGCGAAACACTTTCTAGATCCCTCTCTGCCGCGCCGAAGTGTCTAGGGCTCACTCGGTCTTGGTTGGAGCAGCCGTCAGGATGGCTGAATGCATGGGCCTACACCGCGACGGCGAGGCCTACGGCCTCACACCGTTGGAGACCCACGTGCGGCGGCTAATCTGGCATCAGCTCTGCTTCCTCGACGTGCGCACCTGTGAAGCGCAAGGACCCAAACCAGCCATCAGGAGGGAGGACTACGACACGAAGCTCCCTATCAACTGCGAGGAGGATGAGCTGACCAAGGCTGTGGTGCCGCCAGAGTCGGCTGAGAGGTGGACTTCAACTCTGCTTCCGCTGATGCGGTTCGAGATCAACGAGATGATGCGCAACATCTGGATGGACCGGCGAAGGCTCGAGGTCCGCAAGACGACGGTGACGGCGGTGCTCTCCAAGATCGAGAACTTCCGGAAGCGCATGCTGGACAAGTACGAACGCTTCCTGGACGACCGCGTGCCCATCCAGCGGTACGCCAAGTTGGTGATGCACCTGCTCATGTACCGGCTGTATGCAATGATACTGCATCCGTACCACTCCAACACAGTGAACCCGATGCCGCCCCGACTCAACAGCGTGTTGATTTGGGGCGGCGTCGGCATCGCCGAGATCTCGATCCAGCTCGACACGAATCCAGAGTTCGCCGCCTGGGCCTGGTACCTAGGCGCCTACCAACAGTTCCAGATCGCGCTGCTCTTGGCCACCGAGATCTATTACCGGCCCCAAAATAGAGAGGCTGAGCGCATCTGGGCCTGTCTCGACTACGTTTTCAACATGGACCCCAACATGAGCCGCGAGGACAAGGGCGTCTTGATCCTGCGCGAGATTGCCAGCAAGACGGCTGTCTATATGGGCATGAGGAAGATGCGGGCGCCCACAAGCACCACGAGGGCCGTGCCGGACAAACACGCCATCAAGACGGAGGGCAGCGTGTCGCCCTCAACAACGGCCGCGGCGCCACCCGAGTCGTCCTTCAACAAGGGAGACTCTTCTCGAGAGTCGCAGCAGCAGCAGCAGCACAGCCAGCACCAGGCGCAACATCCCGGGCTGTCCGCAATGCAATACCAGGCTCGCCCAGGCGCACAATCGGGCATGATGCAGCAGGGGCAGCAACACCAACAGCCTTCTCCCGGCGGTCTTTCGCCCGGCAGCCTGAAGCCCGAGCCCCACTCGTCTTCACCGTCGTCCTCAATGATGCACCGGCCGATGTTGGCCGGAGGAAATGACGGTGCCGGCAGAGGACAGGGGCTTCCTCCACAACAGATGCCATTGCCAATGCAGATGCAGCAGATGCCATCCGCCGGGCCGCCCCCGCATGTCGTGTTTGCTGGCGTGTCAAACGGCGAGGTGCTCTGGAGTCTGCCTCCTCAAAACGCGGACAGCCCTGAAGGCAGCAGCGAGGGTGGTAGTGTTGTCGGCTATTCTCACCGGCACGGAAGCGCCGCGGGGCCGCCCGGCGCCGGGCAGCAGATTGACTGGGTAAGTGGTGTTCCGTGTACAGCATTGCCTTGATCTCGCCGTGACTTTTAGTTTTGTCGTTACGTTCGACTAATCACCCCGAGGTTTCTATCCTATTCCTAGTCTGCCTATCACGACGACATCAACGCCATGTTTCCTACCGACCCGCAGACGGGAGAGTTTTCCCTGACCGGCTTCATGAACCCGAGCATCGGCATGAAGTGGAATGGTTAGGTGTCGGCTGCTGTGACGCGGAGATGTTCACCACCATCTGGGAATTGCTATTAGGTAGAGTAGACAGATGGATTGATTTACTGTTTTTTGACTAGGCTGGTTAATATTGTGTGCTCTAAATAATAAGACGGAATCTACCAACCCTCATTATTTTGCATGGTATTCGTTGTTGTAGTTTTTGTAGATACTGCAGAGCTTGGAGGGATGTATCAGCTGGGCCATAGAATACACTCAACGTTGAGCAAAATCTGTTCCCAGTTGGACAGTGCAAGCGTTCATGATTGAGTCACAGGAACAGCGGTGATGGTTTGGTGGATTGTATGTATTATTTCGCTGGTAGACTTTGGTAGGTCTATCTGGTCGTTAATTCATAAGACGTCGTGGCAGGAAACGTCTCCACCAAGCGCGGCTGGAGAACGTAAAAAGAGGTCGTGAATGTGAGATGAGATGAAAACCAGAGATTTGATCAAGAGTGAAGATTTTTTGCAGGCACACGGTATGGCAGTGACTGAACTAGGAAAATGTGGGAAAATTAGAGAAAAAGAAATTAAGGACAATAAATCGAGATAAGAGTGGAGTGAACAAGAATAAAACAAGAACCCGAAATGAAATGAAGACGTAAAAGACGGGAAGGGGATATCATGATGCTGAGAACCCAGGATTAACCCCGACTTTTGTAAAAACCCATAACCCTCCTTCATCCAATAATTCATCCAAGGTGTATGCCAGGGACGAAACTCTATCATCGGTCCCGCGCCTGGGGAGCCCTTCCCAAAACGTTGTTTCGTCATCAGCGGCCAGTCGTTATTTACTTTTCTTTTTCCTTCTTTTCCTCCTCTTTCTGGGAATCTTTCTTTGTCTCGTATTCAAACATTAACCCCACACCTCGCTTCTAGAAGCCACCCTCGAGCGGCTCAGCGTCCGGCATGCTGAGGGTGCTCCGGATGGTGGGAGGTGCCGAGATGGGAGAGGTGTTGCGGCCGACCAGGCTCGCGCCACCGGCATCGGAGCTGGGCGTTAGGAGACGGCCTCCGCCGCGCCTGCTGGAGCTCGAGGGCCGAGAAATGAGCACCTGTGCCGGGTGGACAACAACCTCATCATCCCCATGGCCTTGGTCGTCGCCTTTGCGCACGACGAGTGGAAAGAGCACGATGCGGACGGTGGAGCAGTCGGCTTCGAGCTCATCGCCCTTGGTAGTGTCGGCCGAGCGCTCGTGCATCATAGCGGCGTTGAACGGTACCGTGGCGGCCAGGTCGCCGTTGGCGTCGTATTCAGGCTGCAGGGGAGGCAGCATGACATACTCGGCGCGCTGAGTGCGCATCTCGACTGACAGATCGACGGCCTCGCGCATGACGCGGCGCAACTGGGCCTGGATCTGGTCCTCGAGGTTGGAAGGCGGCGGCAAGATCATGGATAGGGTCTGAAGCACGGCCTGGACTACGGCCTCTGTGTCCTGTTCCTTCTGGTCGCGGAACGAGGCGCGACGGGCCAGCAGGGTGAGGGTGACGGCGCGCCACTGGCGGACGGCATGGAGCGGGCCAACCTCGAGCAGGTGCTTCTCGAGCGACTTGAGCTTCTGGCGCTGCTCGCGGTCCATGCCGAAGAGGTAACGTGTGAAGATAAACTCCCAGATCATGGACATGGTCATGGACATGAAGATGTCGCGGCGGCGCACACGGTCGCGAAGGTAGTTGTCGACATCGGAGCCGTCGAGCACGGCGTTGTCGAGGCGGTCGATGATTTTCTCGTCGTTGATCTCTGTCGTCAGGCGGCAGGCGCGCATGTCCGAGAACTTGGAGAAGCGCAGGACCCACTGCTGCACATGGGAGCACAGCTGCTGGCAGCGGTGGTCGAAGTGGTCGATATCGTGGGCGACGAGGAAGTCGCTGTCGGGGCCCTTGGTGGCCAGGATCTGGCGCTGCAGCTCGCGAATCTGTTCCTTGGCCTCTTCGAGCTGGGCGCGTAGGCGCGTGATCTCGGCATCTTTCTCGGCCAGGAGCTGGTGTGATGGGGGAGGGGTGCTGTTACTGGCCCTGCTGCTGGACCTGCGCGCCTCCTCGAGCTCGCGTGTAGTGTCGGCGTGCTGGGCTTCGAGCAGGCGATAGCGGTCATTGTGATTGACGGCGGTCTGAGAGATGGCGCTGTGTAGGCCCTCATTGACCTCGGTCAGGCGGGCGAGCTCGTCGGTGAGGAACTTGACGGAGCGCTTCAGCGCGTCGATCTGCTCGTCGCGCTCGGCTAGGGCGCCCGCGGTTTTGTGGTTGTATGCCTGCTCGGCCTGGGCGCGCGCCTCGTGGAGCGAGCGGTTCTCTGCCGACAGCTGCTCGACTCGGGCCTCGAGCTCGATGACCTGCATGCTCTGGCGGCGACGCATGCTGTGGGGCCTGGTCGGGGAGCGAGGCGAGCCGATGCGGCCCTCTCCGTAGCCATCCTGGGCGGTGATTGCGCGTGTCAGCAGCGGTGAGCGGGTGATTGATGGGGAAGGCGGAGCGCGATTGAACCGTTTGCTGGCCCGATTGATTGATGGATTGATCGAGTGTGGAGATTAAGGACTCAAGAAGAAGAGAACTCACATAGACGTCGGCCATCTCTCTGGCGCGGACACGACCTTCATTGGCGACCGGAGTACTGTTGTTGTTTGCGCTGGCGGCCGCGCTGGGGCTGTCAAGGGTCGCAGCTGCTACAAGTCCAAGTGCAGCAACAGCGGTCGCGGTCGCGGTCGCATCGGCAGCCCCAACACTCCCAGCCCCCCTGGTTTGCGCATCCTTGTCGGCTGCGCTGTCGGTGGGTCGGAGCGGGCCCTGGGCCTGAGCCTGACCAACCACGCCACTGAGCTGGTTGATGGATCGAAGATCGCCGCTCATTCGTCTGTCGGCGCGCCGAAGTGGGGGCGTGCTCCCAACGGATCGAACGCTGCCTGTGCCTGGGCTTTCAGGCTGCGACCCCGTGCTGATGGTGAGGTCGGGCGTCCGCCTCCGCGTCACACTGGTGTTGGACATGGCACGCTGCCCTGAGCCGCCGTAGTACTGGACGCCGCCAAACACACGCTGCCCTGCCAGTGGTGAGGCCGGCGACGTCATGCGCCTGGACGCGAAGCTGTTCTCTGCTGATCCCCGCCGGTCTTCGCCTGGTGTCTGTGGCGCCCGCTCTCTGACAGGCGTTCCCATCACCACCGTGGGTATCGAACCGCTCCCCAGTTGCTCTCTGTAAGAGCCTCGCTTCTTGTCGCTAAGGCTGCCACCACTGCCAGGCTGCTTCTGCGGCTCTGGGGTAGACTGGCTCGACTCGGGCCCTCGTGGCTGCGGCGTGTCCAGTTCTGTAAGCTTGAGCGTCGTCTCGCCTCTGAGAGGCGAGAGACGCTTCCTGATTGTATCCCCAATCGGCGTGCCTGGTGAAATAATGGGGGACAGTCTTCTCGCAGCGTCAGGACTGAAGCGGCCCGCCTCTCGCGCCTGTATTGAACCCTCTGTCTGCCAGTCCCGCATGTGAACCCCGCTATCACGAACCGGACTCTCGGGCCGATGGAACCGGGGCCGGCTAAAGGCTGGCAGCGGAGATTCGGGAGCATATCCGCTGTCCCTGTCCGTATCTCGTGGTCCTCTCTTGTCTCCGGATTTGCTTTTGTCCTTCGTTGCCTCATCAGCCTCGTCCTCCTCCTCCAGCACCGGCTCCAGTGTCCGCGAGGGTGTTCTTCTCAGTTCCTGCATGTCGTGGATATGGGGCCCGTAAATATCCTTCTTCGGGACTTCCCAGTCATGTGGCGATTGAGGAGGCACGCCTGGCCTGCTGCGCCCTTCGTCTGCTTGACCCAGAGATGGGATGCCGGTATGAAGACCGTGCTGTTCTTGCTCCACAAGGTCAACTGGCGTCTGTTGCTGATCCGCTGGCGGCGGTGATGGTGGCGGGAACCTCGATTCGAGCTGAGGAGCGGGGGATGTTGTTGGTGTCAACTCTTTCGGCGAGTCCGTGAGCGGCATGCGCTCGGGGAACGTCTCGTCGGATCCAAGCATCGGGCTGCCACCGAAATCGGAGAGCACATCTCTGTTCAGCATTGTGCCTCCCCTCCTGCCATTCTCATCCAGGCCCCTATCCGTGGTCGTCGTCAAAAAGCTTCGGGTCGAATCCCTGGGGCCCGTGTCCACTATCATCCTCGATTGCCCGCCGTCGTCCGCGCCTCGGACGTCGTCGCCAGTGCTGGCTCTAGCCGCTGAGTCTTCGCTTTTAGGCTTGTCGGCCACCTCCTGTAAACTCCCCGAATCTGGGTCACCCCTCGAACTCTCCATCAGCTTCTTGTCCTCCACCGGTTTCTTGTCCTCCATCGCTTTCTTATCCTCCACTGCACGTCGAGCTAGGCTGTCAAGCAAGTCATCATCATGTTCCACCCGCGGGTCGATGATCTTGGGCTTCTTGGATTTTGTCCTGGCGAAGCTGCCGAGCCTCTTGACCAACGCCACTAAGCCAGCCCCGGTCGCGCCTGCATGGGCAGCGGTCTTTACGCCGCTCTCTTTGGTTGGGCTTGCGGGCTCTAGTGGCGTTTCGGCTGGCCTTTTGCCATCTCGCTTTGAATCGGCTTGTTCGTGTATCGTGGTGTGCTGTGGTGAAGCATCGCCCATTGACTGCTGTCTGGTCGTGTTGTTGTCGGAAGAGGGCTCGTCCGCTTCAACAGCGCCCGTCGCCTCCCGGTGCCCTGTTATCGAGTCGATGCCGCTTTCTAGGTCTTCCGGGGTCGTCACGGGGCTATCGGTCATTGCGGTGAGAAGCTTGGGTATGTGCCCGTCCTTGAGGAATGCATCGGAGCCTTCTCGAGTCATCAGAAAAAGGCCGCTCGGCGGCGGGCTGGGCGGAAGGTACTCCTCCTGTCCATGCTTGTGACTTTCGGTGCTGGTGGCCTTGGAAGGTCCAACGCCCTCGTGCTCAGGCCGAAAATCTGAAGTCGCATTCTTGGTGCCCGTCGACGACTCGAGTGGGATGCCGGCCAAGCTTGTCATAGGCTGGACGGCCTTGTAGCCAGGGCTGCTGGCTGGAGATTGCTCATCCGCCAACGCGTTCTCGTCGGACTTGTCTCCTCCGGATTTCTTGGACTCTTCGAGTGTCTTCGTGGCGGCCTCTGTGAATCCAGCTTCTGATGTCGCTTCTCTTGGCTTTGTCGCGCCAGTCTCCGTCTTCTGCTCAGTCGCTGGGGTATTGGCTCTATCTGAAAGAACGCCTAGCTCGGCGTCTTGCTGTTTCATGAGCGCGGGTTCGAAACTCCAAAGATTTTGTGCTATGTTCTTACCTTTCTTTGACTTTTTGGCCGCGGACTTGGAGAGTTTTTCGTCCATCGGAGTATCCTGGGCAGCTGCGGCGCTACTCTCCCCGGATGTCGTCTTGTCATCCGATTGAACTGCATCGACGTGGGCGTGAATTGTGAGATCTGCTTGGACATTGGGAGTACCGAGGTTCTCGGTAGCTGGTGCAAAAGGCACACCCCCTGGAGTTGAGCCTTCGGACATCGCAGGTTCTGCCTCGCGCCTCACTTCGGTCTCAGGTTGGAGTTCGGATATTTGGGGTTCGACGACATCTTGCCCTGGCGAGTCGAAAGATGCGGAGGGCTCAATCCCAGAAGGCTGGGCTGCGGTAGGCTCTGGTGTAGGTGTCTCGGTGGCAACAGGGTCGAGAACAGCAGGCTCTGACGGGGCCGGGTTTGTCACAGGGCTACCAACGAGTGCGGGAGGCTGGGCCTGGTTGTTACCGGGCCCAGAAATCGGGACGGCATCGTGAAGGGCGGGAGAAGACTCAGGGGCGCTTTGCACAGGTGGGGTCACTGTGTCCCTTGATTTGTCGTCGTCTGGCGCGGCTAGCGTGCGTATGCGGGAAGTGGGCTCGGAATCTGCTTCATCAACGCCCTTCGGCTCATCGTCCTTTTTCAGTTTCTTGGTCTTCTTTGACGCTGACCCGGCATCGGTTGTGGAATCTGACAATGTCAGTGTGGCCGCCCCCAGACCAAGAGCCGCAGCTATAGCACCGGTGCCAAAGGCTCCCTTAGACGTCCCCAACAGTTTAGAAGTTGGCGCGCCGCGGGCCGAAGGCGGCTGTTCTTCAAGATGAACCCCTGCTTCCGTCACGACTGGAGTGCCCGCAAGGACTTCTGGCGGAGACTCCACCTTGCCTTCGGTGGGTTGATGGAGAAGGGTCTCTGATTCCGCGACGTCTTTCAGGGGACTGGTGGGGAGGGTGTGCTCCTGGTCGGTCGGCATCTGTTGAAAGGCTTTGGCTTCATTATTCGAGGCACCTTCTTGCGGCACGAGGGTGTCTTGTCTCGAGACCTCCGTTTTCTTGTCGGCCTTTGTCTGCTCATCGGCTGGTGACTCAGAAGAACGCTGGATGACAGTTCTCCCGGCCTTAGCCGTCTCCCCTGGCTGCGCATCCTCAACGGCAGTACCCCGTTCAAGCGACGACACTGATGGCGGAATTTCTTGATCAAGCCTGGGCGCTTCCAGGACCTTTCCCTCTGCGACGGCCGTACCGGCATCAGCAGGGGCGTCTGCCAGTATTTTCCGTTCCAGCCGCTCTTGCTCGAGTTGCTTTTCCTCCGCAGCCTTTTGCTTCTTTTGCCTTTTCTTCTCTTTTTTGGACAGTTTGACCAGGGGTTCAGAGGCGTCAGTTCCCTGCTTTGGCTGAAGTTGGCTCGAATCAAATCGCGGAGGATCGGGACGAGTTTGGATAGGAAGCGAATCATCTTCGAGCGGGTGCTGGACGTGAGGTTGGCCCTTGGCTGGAGTCTCCAAAGGTAGGCTTTCGACAGGTGCCTCAGCAGATGCATCCGCCGATCGACCTGAGCTAATTTCACTGGTCCGCTTAACGGAACTCGTTACCGGTGCCTCGGCTTGGCCTCTTGTGGCATTTTCGGCGGCGGTCGGATGCTGATTCTGATATTCTATCGCCGATGGTTGATCATCTTGGGAGGTGTCCAGTGAGAGATCATTGGGGCTTTTGACAACAGGCTCAGGCTGGTGTTCGAGAGCGTCCAAGAAAGGCGACTGCGTGAGTGCAGCATCGCTGCTTAGGGCAGGAGGTTCCGTGGGAGCCTCAGCAACTGGGTGGTAAGGAGCGTCTGAGGGTGTCTCGGCAGCTGGCCTAATCGAGGCTTCACCCGAAGACCTTTGCATGGGCTCGGCAAGAGTTGCAGATGCGCCATGGTCGCCAGACTCCACTGCGGCCAGCGAAGCCCGTTTCTTTGCCTTTTGCTCGTCCTTCTTCGGCTTCTCAGAAGTGGCAGGAAACTCATCATCCGCGACGACTGCTGGACTCACTCCCTCGATCGTCTCTTTTGGATCCGGCACATCGGCAGTCGGCGCTGCGATTGTATCAGGGGTAGCCTCTGTCGTGCCGCTGGTATTGATATCTGGAGTACGGATCTCAGGAGCATCTGGCAGAGCGATTGGCGGCTCAGACTGAGAAATATCCGATACCGCCGGCGGGTCCGTCTGCGACGCACTTGGGAGATCGATGGGAGCAGGAGGCGGAACCTCGTCGCGCTGGGCCTGGGTGTCGACGATCGGAGGCAGTGGAGCTTCATCGGGCGCCGGAACAGGAGGGCATGAGGCTGGATCGGCGTCCATGCGACTAGATGAAACCAAAGGTTCGGCCTTTGAGGGTTCTTGAAGTCCTTCTCCCGCTTGGGGTGCATCGTCAACCTGCACAACGGGTACGGCGGGATCCGCGCCGGTCGGCTCTGACGTACTCTCAGACTCTTGCTGCTGCTGCTTGCTTTGCTTGTTCTTTTTCGCCTTCTTAGTAGGAGTGTCCCACGTAACTTCGGGCGCGGGGGTTTGCTCAGTGGTGACCGGGGCCGACACCGACACAGACGGATCCTCTGGCGTTGCATCAGGAGCCACAGCAGGTTCGCTGGCGACAACAGCCAGGCCTTCTGGAGCAGAGCTCTGAGCCTCGGGGAGTGTTGGTGCCTCAGGATCGGGGGCGGTGATACCTTGCTTCTTCAGCCTCCTCCTTTCCTTCTTGGAGAGCTTGACAGATGAAGGGCCGGCGGCCTGTATGTTGTGTTGGGAGTCATCCTGCGACGAAGACGCAGGGATATCCGAGACGGGTAAAGCTCCGCCGGCAGTGTCCTCGGCAGCAGCGGCGCCCTGAGGCGGCTTGAGTACAGACTTCTCCTCGTCCTTGGGTTTCGCGCTGTCTGCAGCCAAGGGAAGGGGAGCATTGCCCGACAGTTCTTCGAATGTTGGAGCATTCTCGCTCGGCTCGGCCTCTGTGGCATCTTTCTTGGCCGGGTCGGAAAGGCCAGGCATCTCAGGGGCCTCCGGAGACTGAACGTGACTGCGGCTCAATCCAGGAGCGTCGGCTGTAGAGTCGGATGTTGCGGTTTCAAGAGGCTTCTCAGGGTCTTGAGGAATTGCCGCCTCTGTTTGAATGCCAGTGCCATCTACTTCGCTATCGGCCGGCAGGTTTTCTGCCGAGTTCTCGGGCTCCTGCGGCGCAACCACAAATTCACCTCGCGATGGCTCTGCGCGAACGTCAGGCAACGATTCAGACGGCCCTTCCGCAGCCTGGAGAGGTGGCTCAACCTCGGGCTCCACAGATTCGGGGGCGAAGGCGGCCAGTGACTCAGCAGCTTGGTCGGCGGCGTCCTTGAGTGTGTCTGGATTTGTATCGATCGACTTTTGCGACTGGGAGGCAACCGCTTTTTCCAGACTAGCTGTATCCTGTGGGGTGGCTTTGTTGGCGTTTTTGTTGTCTGGTGCCTCGCCTTGGACGTTGGTATCCTGGACTTTTGCGACGGCGCCCTGCGGCTCGGCCGCGGCATCCTGGATTGCTGGTGTGACATCCGGAAGTTCGGCAGGGGGTTTCGGGTCGGCGGTGGCCTTGCTCTGATCGGCTGAGGGAGCGGCATCATCCAGAGGCTTGGAGGCGGCCTGCCTCTTGCTCTTCTTGCTTTTCTCTGACTTCTTTCCTGGCTCGACCACTGATGAAACAGGTTCAGCGGGAACAGAACCGGCTGGCTCCTGACGGGTAACAGTGCATGGTGTTGCCGGCCGATCATTGTTGGCACCGCCATCTTTCACATCACGTGGCTGTTCAGCCTCGGTGTGTTCGACAGAAAGGATCTTTTCCGGCGCCTGGACAGTTGGGATCTCGACTAGCACAGGCGCAGAAGGCTCGTGGCCAGTGTTCTTAGGCGGTTCCTTTTCCGTAGCCCCGTCCGCGGCCGCCGAGACTTCCTCCGGGGCGGCACTCCGAGCCTCCTCGGTTTCGGCAGGGACAGGCTCATCGGGTCCAGACCGGCCCTCAGGCTCGTCGGGCACGGCAGGCGTGTCTTCAGCATGATGGCGTTGGGTGCCGAGCTGCAGGTGCGTACTGGTACCAAGAGCAGGAGCAGGGACAAGGGTAGGGGCAGGGGCAATATCCTCAACAGTCTCAACGGCCGGAGTGTCGGAAGGCTGCGCAAGGTCTGTGGGTGGGTCTGATGGTGATGAAGTAGCGGTGTCGGAAGCTGGCAAAGCTGTGTCTGGCCATGGTTTGCTCTGCTCGACTGTCTGGCGCCGCAGTGGCTCCTCCATGGGCCCGCTCGTCTCCACCGCTGCGTCACCCGTAGCTGAGGGGCCAGCAACGCGCTGGTGTTCCGCTGCTTCCGTTGCGTCAGCCGCAGGGCCTTGCTGTGTCGCCTCGACATTGTGCCGCTCCGCAACCCCCTCAGCGGTAGCAGCTGAAGGCGGCGAGCTGGCTGTGCCCTGGGTTTCCGGGGAACCCTGTCCACCCTGACCGCCTCCTAGAAGCGCCCGGCCTAACACGCCGACCGAGGCTGCAGAAGCCAGCACATCAGCACCAAAGAGGCTAGCCACCTCTTGCTTAGCGCCCGAATCCTCCGGCGTCACATCGTGGTCCCCGGATTTGGGCACCGTGGGGATTGCCTCGGTCGTATTGGAGCGGTCCGAAGAAGCAGCCTGAGAGTCCATGCGGTCAATTGATCGTTGGGAGTCGATTTCGACACCAGATACCAGAGGAGAGCTTTCTTCTGGATTCGCTAATGTGTCTACCTCTTTCCGGGCGTCCACATCCTTCGGGGAGCCCGGGTCCACAGTCCTCTGTGCCTCACGCCCCAGAGACTCCTCCGGCTGCGATGCTACCTCATTAGACTCCGCAGCCGCACTCTTTTCTCCCTCCTTGTTCTTCTTTTTTCCGGGCTGGGTGGGGCCAAGAGGGTTGTCTGTGGCAGTCATTGACTCAGGAAACGACATCTCTGTTTGCGCCTCTTGAGGGCCTACAGAGTGTTCTCCCTGGGTGTTTCGATGGCCCGCCACGGGTTCTGGCTGCTTCTCTTGAGGGGCCCCAGTGGGATTTTCTGACCGTTCCTGAGGGCTTGTCGTAGGCTCTTGCTGCTTTTCCTGGGGTCTTGTAGTGGGCCTTTCTTTCGTCTCCTCGTGGCTGATTGTGGGCTCTTCCTCAATGGAAGGAGCAGGAGGCGCAAGGACCTGTGAGAAAGATTGATCGGTTGGTGCTTCAGACACGACTTTCTTGTCGCTTGTTTCTTTTTTCTGGCTACTAAAGGGGCCTGCCGGCTGGTCGTCGGTAATGACCGTGTCGGCACCAGCCAAGTCACTAGAGCTTTCAACCGCTTGTACTTCCCAGGACGGGATCTGAACGTCGCCCATCCCAGCATCAGGCCGTGGTACGGTTGACTCTGCTGGGATGGATCTGTCATCCGAAATTCCAGGTGCAGGAACTACTGCAACTCCCGTCCGTTCAGCCTCGACAGTCGGCTTCAAGGCGTCGGTTGCCATGGAGGATTCTGTATCGGTGACTGCCTTCTCCCGTTCCGCCTGACTCTTCTTCGTTTTGCTAGTCGTGGGAGACGCAGCGAGGTCGTCAGTCGCAAAGGTTGTATCCTGCGACAAGACAGGCTCTTTGGCAGGCGTCTCTTGATCTTGTGACACCAAACCCTCTTGGACGGGCGTGACTGGTCTATGTGGCGAAAAAGATCTGCCGGTGGATGCGACTTGATCTTGGGGTGCCGATGAAATAAACTCTGAAGTCTCTATCGCAGCCTCACTTGGAGCGGATGCTGCAGCTGCGGTATCCTCAAGCGCGGTCGTTGGCGCTCCTGACAGGACCGCTTCGGTATCAATGGTGCCAGACTCAGACAGGTTCTCGACGGCATCGTCGTCACTGAAAGTTGCAATCTTTTTGCTCTTGCCCTTCTTGGTTGGCGTAGTTTGCTCAAAGTCCGCAACCGCTTTCTCGAAAGGAATTGGGTCAGTCAACAGGACAGCTTCTGACTTGTGCTCCTGGTCCTTGCCGACGGAAGTTTCATCAAAGGTGCTGGGAGTGTCGGCTACGTGAAGGACGGCGGTGGCGGCGGCGCTTGCACCTGCAATTCCAAGAAGTGACTTCGTTTTAGCATCGCCACTTTCAGTCGCCAGTGGCAGTGGGGAAGAGCCCGTTGATGCGACCTCTTGGATCTGCGCCTCGTCATCGAGCCTGACACCCAAACCCTTGATCACAGGTGCGGGCGCGAGAGAAGGCCGGATATGGCCAGCTTCCGGATGCTTTTCGTGTACCAGAGACTGTGGTTCGGGCGGAGAAGGCCGGTCTACCATTGGAGTAGGGGCAGCGGTGCGGAATAGCTCCGAGGTTGCATCCTCAAAGACGTCATTTGACCCGGCAGTACCCTGCGACAAGAAGCTCTGCGACAGCATGTCGGCCGGATGGAGACCCCGTTCGGCCTTGGGGGTGTTGTCCAAGGAGCCTAAATGCTCATGGGCCGAGCGAAAAGTGTCGGAAACAGACGTGTCCAGACAGAGTGGTCCACCAAAACCGCCGTTTTCAGGGTCAAAGTAGTCGACATCGCTTTCGCGGGGGCTGAAGAATTCAGAGGGGGGTGACTCCAGGTCGGACGAGGGCTCGCTGGGCGGCAGCTCTGGAAGATGCTGCTGAACATCGGCCTGCGTGCCCGACCTCACATGCTCTGGGAGATAGAGTGGCATGATCTCGCGGCTCGTGCCAAACGACATTGGGCGCGCATGCCTCCTTGTCGCATTCCCAAGCTCTGGTGACGGCACCGCTGGCGACTGGGTCGGGGACGCCTTGATGTTGGGAGACGGCGGCACCGACCGCAGCCGGAACTGGAGGGGAACCGAAGTGTTGCTGGGCGACCTCGTGTGGGGTGTTTCAAGGACGCTCCGGCGACGAGAGGCCCATTTCTGCCTCATCATCTGCCGTTCCTGCTCTGGGGGCGTTTGCGGGCGGCTTTCTGGCAGAGGAGGTAGCTCATCGTTGAGAGTCGACTCTGCCGGCGATGCAGGTCGGCTAGGTGGCAATGGCAGCAGATCACCAAACTGGGGATCGATGGCAGGCTTGATTTCCCGTGCAACAATCTCGGGATCAAGCTGGTCTGCGCCCGCGGAAGAGATCTCGATGGACTCGGCGGGCTCGACCGGGTCCTCGGCTGGCGCCTGGCTCGGCGCCTGTGCTTCCAACGGTGTGGGAATAAAAGATGAGGTGGTATTCGAAGGGGTGGCATTCGTGCGAGGCGCGGAGCTGAAGATGGCAGCCACACCCGCCAAGCCGGCACCAGCGCCAATGGTGCCGGCTTTAGCTAAAAAAGAATGCTTCTTGTCCCCAGCCGGTGCCGCTTTCACTGGATCCTCGGACAGGCCTTT
Organism: Magnaporthiopsis rhizophila; assembly: GCA_003049465.1. Taxonomy (NCBI): domain Eukaryota; kingdom Fungi; phylum Ascomycota; class Sordariomycetes; order Magnaporthales; family Magnaporthaceae; genus Magnaporthiopsis; species Magnaporthiopsis rhizophila. The sequence continues at coordinate 110,907 of PYSS01000021.1, forward strand.
GAAGAAGCTGCTGAAGAAGCCTCCTCCCACCTGCCTCCCCTTGCTGTTCGATCCGCCGGGCGATGGCCCAACCGCCTTCGCCTCAGCCGTCCGTCTGCCGCTGCCGCTGTCGGAAGGGCGCTCCGGCGCGTCGTCAAAGACTGTGCGGTCCGATCCAGCCGAAGGCATGTCTCGGACCGCTTCATCCGATATACGATTCTTGTCGGGAGGCTCCCCGTCCGGATGTCCTTCCTTGTCTTGAGGAGCGTCGGGACCTTCCTTCAGGTCGTCTTCACCCTTCTTGACCTTTTTGACCTCCTCGAGAGTCTCGGATTGACCAGCCATACCCGACTCTGGTGCGTTTTGGGGGGCAGACGTCGAAGCCTCAGACATCGCTGGCGCGGCATCCGGGACAAACGTTGCAGCAGCAGTAGCAGCCGTTGAGGCATCAGGAACAACAGGAGTAGCCTCAGAAGTAGCCGGCGTAGGATCAGACGCAGTCGGTACAGCCTCGGGAGCAGCCGTTACCTCATCAGGAACAACCGGGGCAACCTCAGTGGCAGCCGGTGCAGCCTCGGGAGCCGTCGTTGACGTATCAGGGGCAGCCGGTGCAGCTTCAGAGGCAGCCATTGCCACATCAGTAACAACCGCGGCAACCTCAGGAGCAACCGTCGAGGCATCATGACCAGCCAGGGCAAGCTCAGGAGCAACCTTTGAGGCATCAGGAGCATCCAGAGCAACGTCACGAGTGGGCGCGTCCACAGCTTGAGGCGCAGCGAGTATCTCAGAAGGGCCCTGCGAATCGACAATCCTCCTCTCACCCAAGGGCGAAGGCTCTCTCGTCTCGGCCCGTGAAGCAGTCTTCTTGTTCTTCTTCGACTTCCTCTTGGACGGGGTAGTAGGGGTAGTAGGCGGTTCAGCTTCAACGGTCCCGAAGGTCTCGACGACTTTGGCCACCGGCGTCTCCTTTTCGACCTCAGCCTGTGACTTGTCAGAGTCTAATTGCGTCTGCGGCTGGTCTCGCACGGCCTCGGTCTGGAGCTTGTCATTATCGGTCTCAGACTGCGGCTTGTCCTTCTCGCCCTCGGTTCCCAGCCTTTCTTGCTCGACAGCGGGCGCCACGGCGGCGAGGGCCTCATCTTCCTTGAGCGCCGCTAAAGCCGCCTTTCTAGCCTTCTTCGCCTTCTTTTTAGAGAGAGGGGAGGCGGGTGGATCCACAGCCTCCATCTGCGGCTTCTCCGCGTCGGCCGAAAGCTCGACTGCAGGAGTGACGACTTCGGTCGGAACGTTGGCTGAGACCTCGGTTGCTGTTTCGACTGGCTCTCGCGACGATGAGACACCTTGATTATCACGGCCGCCTGACTGAGGTGACGTGACGATGGACTCTGCGTCCTCTGAATTCCCGGTAGATTTCTTCTCCTTCCTTCTCGGCGGTGTCGCTGGTTGAGAATCCAAAAAAGGATCGACCACAACGTTACTCTCAGCCGCAACAGCCTCAGACACTAGTGTAGGCTCGGTAGCCTTGGGAGTCCCAGGAGTTTCGCGGCCCAACGGGTCCTCAAGAGATATGGGGAGCTGAGCAGATTCGACAGCATCGATAGCCTGCGTGGGCTGAGCGGCCCCAATGATTTCCGCAGGCTGGACGGTCTCGGAAGGTTCAGTTGACAAACCTATCGGCTCGACCGGTTCATCGGTTACTATCGCAGTGTCGGGTACGTGTCCCGACGGCGTAGCTTCGATGGGCTCCGAAGAAGCAGGTCCAGTGGGCTCCGAGGAGGCAGTTTCGATGAGCTCCGGAGCCATAGCCCTGTCAAGCTCTGGATAGGCAGGCTCACGCTCAACGGGGATCTTCGGGTCTGACTGCCCAGCTGGAGCCTCCTCAGACTTCTTGCCCTTATCCTTTGACGCCTTCGGTGACAGTGGCGGCTCGGGCTCAGGCTGAGGATAGGTAGGGAGAGCTACAAACGGGTCAGCCACACCCATAGTCCCGAATGGCTTTTTATCAACCACCGGAGCCACCTCCACCGCCGGTGCCTCGGCAATGACTATTGACTGTTCTGCCGCAATCTCGGGGCGGGCGGCCTCAGTCGGGAGAGCAGTGTCAGCATCGAGGGACCGTGGTGCCTCCTCCAGCTGCGCGGCCTTCTTTAATGATTTTTTGCTTTTCTTTTTTGAGGCCCTGGGACTTGACGGCTGTTCAGGCTCAGCTCCGGAAGGACCTGGTTGCTCAGGCTCAGTTTGAGGCGCAACAGCGGTCTCAGTGGCCACTAGAGGCTCATCTTTGTCTCTTGGTATGGTGGCTCCAGAATCAGGACTCGTCTTCGCGTCACCCCACGTCGGAACATCGGTTTCCTCCGCGGGGATGCCCTTCTTCAATTCAACCTGAGGGTCGAGCTGAAAACCAGGCTGGGCTTCTTTGTGGAACGCGGCCGGGGAATCATGCAGCACTGCAGTCTCCACTGCAATGACCTCTGGTATGGTTGGTTCGGAGAGCGTCTGTGCCGCTGCGCTGCTCTTCTCGCCCTTCGTTGGAGAGATGGGAGCTCCGAAGCCATCGTCGACAACTTGTCTCATCTCTATGGCAGAAGGCTGTGGCGTTGACTCTTCCATAGCGGCAGGGGCCTCGCGAGAAAAATCCACCGGCTCAGTCTCCTTCAGCTTATGCACGATATGAGCGGCCGTATGCCGCTCATCCGGCGGGGCGACACCAGTCGGTTCGTCCACCAACGTTGACTCGCCCTCGATCAAAGACGGAGCAGATCTGTCTTTAATATGTATGTCGGAGATGTCGGCAGGTCCTTTATCCACAAGACTCTCGATCTCTCGATGCTTGGCTGCCCGCTCCTTCTCGAATCTTCGCCGCTCCTTCCTGCCTGACCCGCGGGGTGAATGTGAATCGTCAGGAAAGGAGTCCATCCCGCGAGGCGAATCAGTCACGGAATCGAATGCCGACGAGGGGACATGCGTCTGCTGTTCACGAGGAAACGAATCGAAACGCGAAGGACGGTAGGGGTCGCTCAAGGGTTCTCTCGAACCAGGAGGCGACTCCCGCATTCGGTACTGGGGATCATCGATGACAATATTGGGATCGAAGCCGCTGTCCTGCAGACCGGCTGCCAGAGTGGCTGCGAAGCCCAGATCGTCGTCATAGGCGTCCGCAGGGTGAGCAGCTTTGGGTCTTGCCGGGATCGGATGGGGACCGTCATCGTCGACCGCGGTGGCGATTTCAGGATCAAATGGGCTGACGCTTCGCTCAGGCACATCAGGCTCAGATACCTCCTTGGTGCCTTCAAACTTCTTGTCTTTGTCGCTGTCGGCTTTGGCTTTAGCTGCTGCGGCCACGCCTGAAGCAGCGCCAACCCCTGCTATAGCGGCAGCGAACATTCCCCAGCCACTCTTCTTTTTCTTGCCCTTGGGTTTCGACTCCTCTGTCGGCTCAGAATTGCCTTCCCCGACTGGCTCCGACACGGGCTCGTCCTGAACATGTCTGGGAGCTTGATCGGTCCGGTCAGACTCGACATGCTTCGTCTCGTTCTCGCCCCGGGACACGGTCCTAGATGCACCAGGAGCTTCGACCACCACGGTGGGCGTAGACCGCGACTCATCGCCGGCCCGTTCTTCCGGTTCTGGGTCCTTCGGCTCCAGGTCTGGCTCTTTCGACTCCGGGTCTGGCTCCTTCGACTCCGACTTCGACTGCTGCTTCTCGGGAGACGGCGTCGGGATGGGGGTTGGAGAGACGACATTGAGCATGGGCCGCGGGCGTTCGCACGAGGGATCTCTAGACCAGAAAATCGGGGCCGCAGATGAGGCCGAGAGGTGCTCGTCAAGAGGCAAGCGGTACCTCGCAAGATCTTGGGGCTTGATGAAATTGTCAACCTTGACATCGGCGTTTGGCCCCTCCCAGATGCTCTTCTCCTTGTGGTGCATCTGAGGCGGCGTGACGATGCGAACGATCGGGTCTTCTTCGTGCTCGTACTTGTCAACCACAGAGGGGTCTGGAGAGGCGCTACGGGAGCGGATCGTGTCCTCCTCCATCTTTCGGGCCGCAACACTCTGTCGATAGTACTCGTCGGCCTTGTCTTGCACTTCGTCCCTATCCTTGACAGCCTGTCTCTCCTTCGAGCGAGAGCGGATCGGCTGCGGCTCTGTGCCCCTTGATCCCCTACGGCCTCGATGATTGTGACGCTCGAGCACAGCGGCGGCTGCCGCCATCGCCGCTGCAGGAATCGGGGTAGTCTTGGTCTCGGCAGCTTCGCGCGCACGATCCGATTCTCGTCTCTCCGAATCTCGCTCAGCTTTTTCGAACGAGTCGAGGCGGCTCAGTCGCTCGCCAGACGGCCTCTGTGGAGGTTCACGAGGCAGAGCGAATTTGGACGTGTCGAAGTCTGAGAAGTCAGGCTCGCGCTCGACCGTCTTGACCATTGGAGTCAGGGGACGGCTGGGGATCTCTGAGTGAAGGTGTGTCGGGGCGGCATCTTCGGCAACCCGGAACTTGACAGGGTCAACAGATGCGTCGTCCGTGTGCGGCGCTGAGGAAGCCTGCCCCGCAGCATCGTTGGGCGGACGCTCTGCTGGGTTTGAGCCGCTCGACGGAGCAGACTGCTGGACTCGAGGTTGAATGTCCCTGGACTCTTCTCCACGGCGTCGATCCCTCCGTTCGGCGACCGCAGGAGTGGGAGCCGCCTCGTGCTGCTCAACCACGGCATCTTTGCGCTTCTTTTCCTTTCGCCGCCGCTCACGCTCCCCGTCCGGTTCGCGGTCCGGCTCTGGCTGTGGGCCCTGGATGTACGAGGAGTCTGAGTCGGGCGCATTCGCACGTAGTCGAGCCTCGAGCATGCGGATCCTTTCCTCCAGCTCGGCACGACGCTTTGCGTTCTCGTCGAGAGATTTGAAAACCTCTTGGCTATTGCGATCGCGATCACGATCACCGCCACGCTCACGATCGTCCAAAGGTTGGCAGCGCTCCGCCTCTTTAGCGGGAGCACCGCTGCGGGGCCGAGGATCCTCTTGAGCGGGAGCATCGCTGCGCTGCCGAGGTTCCTCTCTAGCAGGAGCACCACTGCGTTTCCGAGGATCCCCCCCGGCAGGTGCACCTTCGGCAGGAGCATCGCCGCGGGGCCGAGGATCCTCTCTGGTGGGAACATAGCTCCGGGGCAGGGGATCCTCTTGGGCGGGAGCATCTCTAGCAGGAGCATCACTGCGGTGCCGAGGTTCCTCCCTAGCAGTAACACCACTGCGCTTCCGAGGATCCTCTCTGGCAGATGTACCTTCGACAGAAGCATCGCCGCGAAGCCGAGGATCCTCTTTAACGGGAGTATCTCGAGCAGGAGCATCACGGCGCAGCCGGGATTCCTCTTGAGCAGGAGCACCGCTGCCGTACCGGGGGGCATCTCTAGCAGGAGCATCACTGCGGGGTCGAGGATCCTCTTTAACGGGAGCATCGCTGCGGTACCAAGGACTCTCTTTAGCGGGAGCATCGCGAAGGAGCCGAGGATCTTCTTGAGCGCAAGCACCGCTGCGGTACCGAGGGTCCTCCGCAGCAGGAGCATCATTGCGGGGTCGAGGATCCTCTTTAACAGGAGCGTCACTGCGGTGCCGAGGATCCTCTCTAGTCGGAGCATCTCTTGCAGGAGCAATGCTGCGTCGAGGATTCTCTCCACGGCCATCCTTCTCCTTCCCGCCATGCTCCTCTGTCCGATCATCGCGGGCGTTCTTGCTGTCCGAAACCAGTTTCGCCGCCGCCGCAATCCCAGCAGCACCGACCAGGCCCCCGATGGCTGCGCCTACGAAAGAGGAGCCATCAGACTGCCGTTTGCGGTCATCGCCCCGGCGGGACTCCGGCGCCCTATACCCACCTGCCTCGTAGACCCGCGCAGAGATGGGCGTTATGGGCTTGGGCGCCTGGATCGGGACCGGGTCGGGACGAGAACCTGAGCTTTGCTGGGTAGACCTGCCAACGTCGAAGTTGTCTGGATCTGACGTGGGTACAGGATAGACGTGCTGCATAGGACGCCCCTCCAAGGAGGCGCTTTCCACCGAGCCTGACGGTCGGTGCCGTCGCGGGGAAGTCCGGTCCTGACGAGGAGAGTCGACTTTGGCTGGCACCTTGGCGGGGTCATCAAACCCACAAGGACTGGTGATGAGCCCCCGCAGAGAATTATAGGGCCCAAACCTGTTAGGATCAACGACGCTGCTCTTGCGAGAGTCCAGCTGCATGGGCTTGCTCTCTTCTGGCCGGGGCCGGTGCTGGGGCTGGGGCTGGGGCTGGCTGAAATCCGATGCAGGTAGGGCGGGAGAAGAGCCGTAGGCCAGGCCCATGTCGACATCTTCGCTTGAGAATTCGTCCTCGGACGACGTCTCCCAGTCGGACTCATCATCCTCGTGCTCCGGCTTGGACGAGCCGATACCCTTGTCTTTGTCAGCCCGGCCTGCCGCGGCTTTACGCCGGAAGTTGCTTATGGCGGCGGCGGCGGCAACAAGCTGTGACGTGGGCCGGCGACCAACGCGGGCGAGATCCTCTCTATTCTCCTCCCTTGCCATCTTAGCCAGCTTCCGTCCGATCTCCAGTATCTCCTCGTCTGTCTTATCTCGGTGAGGCGCCGCGGGCCTCGAATGGTCGACATGGGGTGTTCCATATTGCTGTTGTTGATGTTGCTGCTGTTGCTGCTGCTGCTGCTGTTGTTGTTGTTGTTCTTGTTGTTGTTGTTGGTTGTGCACCTCCTCGAGTGACCGATCCCTCGAGACGTAGCCACGTCCATATGCGAGCGAGTCGTCAAAGGACGAAGAGCTCGAGTTGCCGAACTGAAGAAGCCCCCTCTTCTTTTTCTTCTTTTTCTTTTCCGCCTTGCGACGCTGAGCCTCGGCCGACGGGCCGCTGAAGAAGGAGAAGAAGCCGACGGCTCGCGGCCTGCGGGCAGATATGTTCAGCAGCGACTCGGAGGTGGAGGATGACTCGGACAGGTCGGAGCTCGAATCGCGGGCGTGTTGACGCGCCGGGTTGGACCGAGGAGGGGCCGGCTGTGGAGACGCTTGATGCTGCGGCGAGTACGGCTGAGGAGTGTACTGCTGCTGAGGAGCGTACGGCTGGGCAGGATAATTCTGCTGAGGAGACGAGTACTGCTGCTGAGGTGTGTACTGGTGTGGAGGAGGAGGGTATTGCTGCGCAGGAGGATACTGCTGGGGAGGGTACTGCTGATACTGCGGTTGTGACTGGTACTGCGGGTAGTGTTGCTGTTGTGGTGGTGGTGGTGGCTGCTTCTGGTACGCGGACTGACTGGGGGAGGCGACAGTCGGCGGTACCATATCGTCGGGCGCGGGGACGGCCGAGGCCGTCTCGTAGGGATGTTGTCTGGCGCGCCGTCTGCGCCGGGAGCTCTCGGGGCTCCGGCGCCGGTGATGGTCCCCCATCGCGTCGCCTGGGTGCTCGGTTTTGTTTGTTTTTGCGTTCAGGTGGGCAAACAGGGCTCGGCGTCTTCCGCCGCGCGCACCATCTGCGACGGGAATCAAAGGCCGTCCTGGGGATGGTAGTTTCTTTTTTTTTTTTTTTCAGGGCGCGATCTAGGCTTTGGACGTCACCATCACCAGCACTCCCGACCTAGCAGAACAGTGTTGACGTTCCTTAGGTATGTTTACGACCGGGCAGGTTGCGCGACGGGCTGTCAGCCTCAATCGCAGCTCCAATTAGCAGGATCGTGGAGGAGCAGGCGGTCTGGAGCCCAGATTACGAGCTTTGGCAGGGTAGCCGCCCCCAGGCGCGGGAGGGGGGCTGGGTCCGACCAGGGTCACAAAGGACCCAAACAGAGCACACATCTGGTGGCTGGTCTAATGTCGCGGGCGGGCTGGTGCAGACAGCCTGCAGCACGCTACACGCACACAGCCAATGACGGGCCGTTGTCAAGCCCATTTTCAGCTCTCATGGTCCCCTCTCATCTCTGTCGACGCACCCACGGGCACACATATGGGCAGCCCAAATCGTCCAGTGCTGCACGCAACCGCTCAGGCCGTGGGACACAGAGTGGATTGCCATCCACGTGTTGCATCCTCAATTGCCCGCTGTGAATTGTTTCCTCCACCTCTCGGGCAGACATCGCCACCGAGCCTCGTCAGAGGGCCTGAATATCCCGATCTCCCCGAGACCTGTGCCAGGGTGCGGCCGGCTCCGTGGGGATGCATGTCATTGCAAAACCATTATCGGTCGAATCACGGTTCGGACGTCTGCGCTGCCAATCGCCAACCAAAACTCGTCTCTCAGCTGTCAGGGGATCCTCCAAAAAGGTATCTCGCGGATCGACCGTCGCTCCGTCAACGACCGGAGACATGCATCCCCAGCTATCAATTCGAGAGGACAGGCCGCATCACACAGAGCTTGGGCCTGCTGCGGGCTGACGGCACGAACAACGACCAGACACGCTAACACAGGGCCGCCAGGCCTCAGCCAACAACGTCGTTTGCAATGCTGATGCCGTTTGCGATGCTCCACAGCCTTCCTATTTAACTTCCACCTGCTGCTGTCCACGCGACCATCATGGTGGGATCCCGGTATCCCGCATGAATCGGGGGCGAATTCATGTGCCGAAAGGCGAATTTGAAAGATACAGACTCGTTCCTGATTCGCCGATTCCTCAGCACCAATAACAGGGACATGCTTAACCTCGACTATTCCCAGTCGGCCTTGTCCCGCGATCGCGACAGTCATCTCCATGTGCCTTACCAGGACCACGCTAAAGAGGGGGAGCCCGTGCAATCCTGACGAACTTCGTCACCCATCGCTTGCCACCCTGGTACCGTCGTATCGATAGTCGGATATCCAGGGAGCCCCGGCTCCAGTCCAACAGAAATGCCGCCAGCATCTGCTGTTCAGTCTGCCCTTCCACTGGTTGGGTTGATAGAGGGTTTTTTTTATTTTTTTATTACATCGTTCGAGTACCCGTATCCGTGGGGCTCCGCCACGACCGTAGTGTATCCAAAAGTGCGGGCCTTCCAGGATCATAAAGGCTATTCATGGGATGTGTTTGGATTGGAATCGGGAAGTCTAACCTTCATGGTCCTGGAAGGGTGTAGTTGTGATTGTATAATCAGTCACAACCCGTAATATGGTAGATCTTGGTAGCGGTGTTGTTTTCTGGGTTGGGTCTTTGACTTGCTCAATACCCGTCGATCCACAAGATGTTTCGACGATCATACAAACAAAACGTCCATGTTACTATGCTCAACCTGCTGGTCTGTTTGCCCATTCCAAATGCAGAAATGCAGTGAGCTCTGGTCCCAACGACAGCTTTTTGGTGGGGTACGTTTGAGAAACCAAACATGAGTGACCGGAGGGGAAACCTCAGCAATACGCAAACTTCAAACACCCCAACGGGTATATACCAAGTTGCCTGCTCTAGCTAACGGAATGGCATAGAGATAGATCACTAGCCATCACCTACTCTAAGTAAATTTACGCATTTGAGGTAATCGGATCATAGCCACAGGCTCCTAGACGTTAGTTGGCGCAACACTTCAGCTCGTCCACCACTCCACGTATCCCAAGAAGAAAACAAAAAAAATAACAGAAAGAAGAAACGACAACGGCCTGGGAAACATCATTAGACAAGATACCATGGAGCACCAACCCCTAGACGTCCGCATCCGCAGCTCCTGGCAGATCAGCGCCGCAGCTGGCGAGCCCTTCGCCGTGGTGCGCGTCCGCAACCTGCAGGCGACGGTGCACGCGGCGCAGGACGCATGGGGCCGGACCGCCAAGGCTCAGCCACTTCTCGTCTCGGCCGAGGTGTCGCTGCGCGACCCGTTCGAGGCCTCCTCGGAGGCCGACAAGGTCGCCGCCGACACGGTGCATTACGGCATCCTGAGCAAGGCCATCCTGGCCAGCCTGGAGTGCTACCAGCAGCCGCCCCGCCCAGACGCCGACGACGACGGCAAGAACCTAAGCCTGAGGGGCGTGCTGGAGACGATATGGTCGGACCTGACGGGGCTCACCATCGCTGGCGCCCGGTCGCCGTCGCGCGCCGCTGAGGGCAAGGCGCCGTTCCTCGACACGTCAAGGGTGCGGTCCATGTCCGTCTCGGTCACGCTGCCCAAGGCGTCCCTGCTGGGCGACGGCGTGAGCCTGACCGCGAGCAGCGTGTTCGAGCGAGATGGGTCTCCGCAGGGGACCGCGGCTGTGTTCGGCATATGCCTGCGCCTCCACGGCCTGCGTGTGCCGACGCTCATCGGCGTGAACCCCAACGAGAGGCTCGCCAAACAGTTCGCCGTCACGGATATCGAGATCGACAAGTTCGACTACGCGCCCGACGTGTATACTGCGCTTGAGGCGCTTGCTGTCAAGGTATCATTCACTCCTGCTGTGGGCCCCGGATTCAGGAGCGAGAGCACACACTCTCTCTTTTCTACCTCCCTCACTCGTCTCGATGCGACGACATGCTAACCTGACGACCACAGATAATCGGAGATTCGACATTTGAGACTCTCGAGGCTCTCGGGTCACACCTCGCGCGCAGGATAATATCAGACTTCAAGCCGCTTCCGACTCAGACATATTCGGGCCCCCTCGGCTGGCAGATCAAAATATCCATGGAGAAGCCCACCGCGGTTCCCTTCGCGGACGCGCCGTCGGTAGAAATTCGGGCCGGTGCCGGAGGCCCGCATGATGTACATAGAGTCCAAGATTAAGCCCTCAACCCGCAGGGTCCCAAGTCTTTTCGACTTCTAAACCTTCCTATGGAGAGGCACGTCGCCGTTGGTGAGTTGGCTGATGAACCGGGGGTCTGGGTCGAAGAGCATCACGTGAAAGTGTTCGACGGCGTGAACTGATTTCAGGGACTTCCAGTTCTTAAACCAGATGTACTGGAGGTGGTTTCCAGCCGGCATCATCAACATAGAGTCGCTCGCTAGGTACCGGCCCTGAGTCGGTAGAGAATCTTACCTGATCTCGCGGCACAGCTGGAGAGAAGGTCGTATCGACAAAGGCGTCAATTTCTGCTCGCGCCCGATCCGTGAGGTTGCCTGTTTCCGGGTCCTCGTCGAGCTCGAAGCGAGTCCAAACTACCAGGTGGACAATCCGGCTGTCGATGCCGTACGGCCAGTCATTGAGAAGGATTTTGACGTCGTCTGGGTGTTCGAAGGGTCCGCTGCCCCGGGGAACAATAGGTGACTCCCAGGCCAGCCTCTGTGAGAGGATGAAATTCATGACGCTTCCATAGTCTCGTTTCAGTCCCCAAGTGTACTCTAGATAGCGCCGCAGATCCGAAGGTTTCCTCCGGAAAAGGTCAAGCCTGTTGAGCTCGACCCTCTTCCTGACATCCTCCCAGGTATCTAGGATGTAGTCCGAGTCCGGCGTGCTGATGATTCCACGGTCTTTTTCGGACAGCGACAGCAAGAAGTCGGGACACGCGGATAGGCGAAGCTCCTCTGGCACGTTGACCTGCCAGTACGGCAGAGGCGCATGATCGGTGCTTCCCATTCGGGAAGCGACTGAGATATCGGTTCGGCTTTCCAGATATGGACGTGCCCGGGGCGGCGGTCTGGTTGAAGAGGGATTCGTAGGGGAGTGGGTGCGCTTATCAGGTTTGGTTGGGATTTCCATGCCACGGAATTCATCCGTGCCGTGCACACCGAGCCGGAACTGAGGTATTTGGTGCTATGTGTGTGAATAAATGATTTTAGTGTGTATACGAATGGGTACCCAGATATCACCCTCCGTGTCCTGTCACCACTAGACTTTGGGAGATATCAGGATGTGCAATTGTTTTTTTGATGATGGGGCACACTGGACACGCCGCTACCAACCACTGTGTGGACGCCGCCCCTGCCACGCATTCAGGGGCAACCCACTCCACGGTCGGGGATCCCCCCTAATGGTTTGTTGGTTGACCAGACGAATGCCCTGGGCCCGGCTAGAGGCAGCGCCATACCGCCTACGCATGCACCCACGTCTGCGTTGACCGCCTGAAAAAGCAATGAGAAATATTCCGAGGCCAGGCTCCGGTTCTCGTCGCCAGATCATTATGGGACGGAATTGGTTGGGATAGGTGTCCGGGTTGAGCCGGTTACGGACCCCAGAAACCCTTTTTTTTTTTTTTTTCAAAGGGAAAAAAATTCCACTCCATTGTGAGTAAGAGGATTTAACAGGAAGAAACACGTTCCTGGGCCTCCAAGTTTGATTTGGCAGAAATGGAAACCGCATTTGGAAATGCACCAACGAGTCTGAGCGGTTCCATCCATGCCAAAGATTGCTGTCAAACCAGGCACAGATGGATGCAGCCGTCCCAACGCGGACCAGGGTGGTGTGTATCTGCAGCGCCGGCTATTAGTGCTGACAGCTGCCCTGTGGTCACCGGTTTGCGCAGCTTAGGTAGGATATTGTCGCCACTGCCTTAGGGGTGCCCAACAAGCCCTGATGGGCTTGCTCGATATAGTTGGGCACGACTACCTGTACCTACCTGAGATAGCTGAAGAAGCTGAGGGATTATTGAACTGAAGAGGTAACATTGACAACCCGTAAAGTTATCGTCGGAATGGGCCCTCGGTCCGTGTTACATCGATGCTGCGAACCAGTGATTGTTTGTGGCGAGACCATGGATGCGAGGGCCGCGATTCCATGGGTGTGCCATGAGAAAAAATATGCCACCAGAAAGAAGGAAAAAGCCGCAAAATCACCACCTCCTTCACGGGAGAATCATATACTCAGTTATCCGTGCCTTCGGGGATAGCTGCCAAGACGGCATATCTGTGCATGTATCCCCTGGAACTAATTCCCCAGCCATCATCTGCGTGCAAGGATCAACCAGCTAATGGGTTTATGTCCTCTCGTTGCTCTTGCGTTGATAACGAGATGTGGGGGTAGAAATGAGCAAAGATCTAGACTTTTCGCGGATAGAGGGATAAATATAGGCAGGATGAGATGAGTATTCGTGCAACATCGTCCAGCACGTATGGAAAGAGTCCTTCCAAAAAAAAAAAAAAAAAAAAAAAAAAAAAAAAAAAAAAAAAAAAAAAACCAAGCCCTGCATATCCCTAACGCCACCCTTGATGCACCCCTGGGCCGCCTTTTCGGCATTTTTCTTTCTTCAGCTGCCTTCCCCATCGCGTTGACGAGGTGAAGATAGGCTTGCATGTACCCAGTACTTGCCGTGTACCTGGACGTGAGCCCGCACTAACGCGCTCCTTTGAGCCTTACCGCAGGTCTTGAGTCTTTCTGGTCTTCCGGAGAGACATTCTGAATACTGTGTGGAACCATGCCCGCTTGTTTGCGGGGAGAAAGCTCGTGAAATGGGACCTTTGAGGTGGGTAGGTGGCGGACACGCACGAGGCGAGACCTCCGTGGGCTGGAAAAGCGTAATTAATAAGGTACGGCCCTGCCTCGTCGCCGTCGACTTTCCATTCTTTTGGTTTTGTTTCCTCGAGCTGTGTTGCTGTGGTCGACTCAACGCCAGACTGACTGCTGCCGCTGGCTCCTGTTGGTCTTGATCCTGTGGTACGTCGCATGCCCCTCTTCATCATAGCTTGGTCCAACGTTGCGCCGCTCGAGTGGGTGGTGTGTACCTACCCCTCCAAAGAGCTCCCCTCCACACCCGCACGTCGGTTGATTCACCAGCATCCGCCCATGCATTACGTCAATCGCCTGCCCGGCACACAAACGCACGTCTGCCCGTCTCCGGCAACCACCACAGCCGCTCTCTCGCTATCCATGGCCTGCCTGCTAACAGTGATTTCAGCCCAACTTCAGTGCTTTTTATTTTCTTTAGACTCGCCTGGCCCCGCCAATTCTCCTTGCCTAATCCATCACCACGACCTAGTTCCCAACCGGACGACAAACGGCCGCCTACCTACCTAATATATCAAATCAACTTGACGCCAATTGCTTGCCTTTTCGCAGCCAAAAAACGAAGAGATGGCTTCCGCCGTGAAGAACGCCGTCAGGAGCGCGGTGCCTACGCACCTCAAGCCCAACGATGGACAGGATGATGCCGAGTTCACGCAGCGCCACCATGGCAAGACTCGCTCCCATATGGTGAGTAGACCAGCCAGGCAAACCATCTCGCCAGCATTCACTGTCACACGCTCCTTCGCTTTCCTTTCACCATGTGGCCCACCCTCCACCGAAGATCAAATACGAGGCGCTGCGGGAGGGCGCGCTGCTGGTCGAAGACAACAAAACTCTAGCCCTATGGAGCTCGTAGGGCGAGACGAAGGGGCGGGGAAGCAGGGGGTATTCACTACCGATGAGCAACGAATCTCCCGTCTTGGGCGGTCCCTGTTCCCTGGCTCTCGCTGGCCCGATGGCTGCAGAGATGTCGAGATCTTGCTCTGCCTTGCCTCAAGTTGCCCACGGTCACCGCCATGACCGACCCTGTGCCTGCTCTCCTACGATTCCCCATACAGATTCCGGAGGATATCCTCGCCGCGCTGGGCCTCGCTCAAGAGCGCGGCCCCCCGAGTGATGCTGGAGTCTGCCAAGGGTCTCCCTGGATCCGTCCAATACGGACCTAGACGGAAAATTCTGTCACATTATCCATGAGGCGCTCGAAGACTAACAAGATGGCAATATAGGCGTTCGAGAACACGTCGACCAACATTGCGGCCGCGCAGATGCGCAATGCCCTGACCAACCTCGGCGAGACCGTCAAGGACCCCCAGCAAAAGAAGGTAAGGCGCTACCTTTTTTCCCTGGAACCTCTCCAGATGTGGTGGCGACGTCACAAACTTACTCTGCTCCGCCTTGTATAGCTTTTCGAGACGGAGATGGACAACTTCTTTGCCCTCTTCCGGCGATATGTGAACGACAAGGCCAAGGGCACCACCGTGTATGTCCCGAACAATCAACTCGAACGAAGTCGGAGGGATATGAGTCTGGCGGAGTAACAGCGGCTGACCTGGCATCTTTGATGCTCAAACAGTGACTGGGACCGTATCGCGCCGCCCGCCCAGGGCCAGGTTGTGGACTACGACGATCTCGCTAACTCCGAGTCGGTCGGCTTCCTGAACAAGCTCGCCGTCCTCAAGCTGAACGGCGGTCTCGGTACCTCGATGGGATGCGTTGGTCCCAAGTCGGTCATCGAGGTCCGTGACGGCATGTCCTTTCTCGACCTATCGGTTCGGCAAGTCGAGTACCTGAACCGCACCTACGGCACCAATGTGCCCTTCATCCTGATGAACTCGTTCAACACCGACGAGGACACGGCGTCCATCATCAAGAAGTACGAGGGCCACAACGTCGACATCTTGACCTTCAACCAGTCGAGGTACCCCCGTATCTACAAGGACTCGCTGCTGCCCGTCCCGAAGCAATTCGACTCGTCCATTGATGCTTGGTATCCCCCCGGCCACGGTGACGTCTTCGAGTCGCTCTACAACTCGGGAATCCTCGAGAAGCTCATTGAGCGCGGCATCGAGATCATCTTCCTGTCCAACGTGGACAACCTGGGCGCCGTCGTCGACCTGCGCATTCTGCAGCACATGGTCGAGACCGATGCCGAGTACGTCATGGAGCTTACCAACAAGACCAAGGCCGACGTCAAGGGTGGCACCATCATCGACTACGAGGGCTCGGTGCGGCTGCTCGAAATCGCGCAGGTACCCAAGGAGCACGTCAACGAATTCAAGAGTATCAAGAAGTTCCGGTACTTCAACACCAACAACATCTGGATGAACGTCAAGGCCATCAAGCGCGTCGTCGAGAACGACGAGCTCGAGATGGAGATCATCCCCAACGGCAAGACCATCCCCGGCGACAAGAAGGGCGAGTCGGACATTTCCATCATCCAGCTGGAGACGGCCGTGGGCGCGGCCATCCGCCACTTCCGCAACGCCCACGGTGTTAACGTCCCCCGCAGGCGCTTCCTGCCGGTCAAGACGTGCTCCGATCTCATGCTGGTCAAGTCGGATCTGTACACGGTCAAGCACGGCCAGCTGCAGATGAGCTCGAGCCGTTTCGGCGACGCGCCGCTCATCAAGCTCGGCAGCGACTTCAAGAAGGTCTCGGACTTCCAGAAGCGCATCCCCTCGATCCCCAAGATCATCGAGCTGGACCACCTGACCATCACGGGAGGCGTCACGCTGGGCCGCGGCGTCACCCTCAAGGGAACCGTCATCATCGTCGCCACCGAGGGCCAGACGATAGACATCCCCCCCGGATCCATACTGGAGAACGTCGTGGTGCAGGGAAGTCTGAGGCTCCTGGAGCACTAATTCGGTTGACCCAGTCCAGGGTCTCTGATGTGTGGGTACATTTTTTTTTTTTTTTTTTTTTTGTTGTATTTTTCATTGGGCGGATTTGGTTGGTTCTAGAATACACCAGCCGTCCGTCCGTATGTTAATTGCGCGGCAGTACCCCCCGGATTAGTAGAGTTATATCATATAATAAAAGCAAGCATCTTTGACCATGCATGACTTATAGGGTATACTTTGCTCTCTTGGAATACCCTCTGCTGTTTACGGAGGCGTAGGTGTTGTTTAATTATATCCAGACATTCTGGATTGCATCGTGGATATTCTCTGCGCAGAGACTACCTGGGTACATATCAGATTCAGCAAGTTTTGATTATTATGACCGGAGGCACCTTTCTAAATTCCTCGTCCAACAGCTCGCGGCTCGCATCTCCACTCGTACGTTTGCGTTTTCCTTCAGTCTCTGAGCACTTGATACGCATGAGCGACGCTCTGGTTACTGAGGCCAACAAATCCTTCTTTATAAGCTAGCTGGCGCAACCGGGCAGCCCGAGCGATCTCGGCGTCGTTGGGGGTCGGGCCTTGATCCAGGCCGTGTATTGGGGTCGCCGCAACACGCGTGCTGGACTTTTTGGGCCTGGGTGGCAGGCGTGACCCGTGGCGAAGCGCTCTAAGCACGACAGGGCCTGTGCGCAGCGGGGTGGAGGCATGATTTGCGTGCTGCAGTGGTTCATCACCACCACCACCACCATCCGCCGAGGCGGCGGGCGGCGGCTCGAACCTGGAACGCACCAC
Organism: Magnaporthiopsis rhizophila; assembly: GCA_003049465.1. Taxonomy (NCBI): domain Eukaryota; kingdom Fungi; phylum Ascomycota; class Sordariomycetes; order Magnaporthales; family Magnaporthaceae; genus Magnaporthiopsis; species Magnaporthiopsis rhizophila. The sequence goes on from PYSS01000021.1 coordinate 127,848, forward strand.
GACACATTCCTTGACACCGCCTTTGGCAGGGGGCTCCTGCTGCTGCAACGGCGGTCGGTCCTGCTGCCCCAGCTGAATTTCGCGGTCAGGGAACTCCTATTTCCCCTTGTTCCCGTTCTTTTTCATGGTTTCGTCGCAAATGCTATTTTGCAATTAGCGTCACCGTGGTAGATCGAGAAAAGATCGTGGAGATACCACCCGATGGGTTGGGAAAGACGTCATCAACTTACGGGCAATACCAGAGTCCCGTAGGCTCTGCTTTGAGACCAACGCAGCCCCTGTGACCGACAATGTTAGCCATCTCGCATTCGCCCAAATAAGTCTGTCTCGCAAGACAGCAATAGAAAAGGGCGAGGTATGTGATGTACCAGTGGAACCACTCCGTAGGGCACTCGGGGTTATCGCAAGCTACCATGTCGCCGAAGCTTACGTTCTGGCAAATGCAGTACTTGCGGTCGTCGCCGGCCTCATCGTCTTCGATATCCAACATCTCTTCGTCGTCGTCGTTCTCGTCTGCCGAGCCCCTGTGCTCCTTCTTAAGGCGCGCCACCCCCGAGCCCGGCCTGCCGGCTACACCCACTGCGCCTTTGTTCTGCTGTGAAGCAGACCCAGGCGGAGCAGCTGGCGTTCCTGTGCGGGAGCTGCGGTCGTCGCCGCTCTGGTGTGACGCGGCATCGGATAGATCCGAGTCCACTGTAGAAGACGGCGACGCTTTCGCTGAGACCCGCTTGACCCGTGAGAGTCCTGACTTGTTGACCCCGGCAGTCGTGGCTGCGGGTGTGCTTTTCTTTCGGCTATGCGAGGAAGACGGCGTTCCAGACTTCCGGCCAGCTCCCCCAGCTGCGGTGCCCTTGATGGAAGCCCTGGGCCCCGCACTCCCTGCCCGTTGCGCACCAGTCGCGGTCTGGTGGCCCTTGGGCGTCCCTGGTCCCAGCGAAGAGTGTCTCGCGAGGCTGCTCGACGTTGCCGGCGCGTTTCCCAGTCCACTATTAACCCGCGGGCCCCTCTTAGGAGCACCACTGCCTGGTCCAGCGGACATTTCACGAGCCTGGCGACCGAGTATCATGCTGGCGGCGGGAGTGGCTGGAGCCGAAGCCGACGTTGCGTGTATCCCCCGCGCCGAGCCGCTCGCGATACGGACGGTGGATGGAGTAGCGGCGGTCGAAGTGTGGATCTGGCTCGATACTGATGCGATGTTGGTGTTGACAGTGAGCGTGATTCGTGAGGGCGGGGGCGGCTGGCTCGCGGTTGGGCGCAAGAGGGACGGCAGCTCATCGGGATCAGTGAATCCAGGCTCGTTTCGGTCGTAGAGCATCTTGATCTGCATGTCCAGCTGGCGCAGATGCTTGTCCATAATCATTGTCATTCTCTCGGTCAAGGCAATTTTCTCTGCTGCCAAGGCGTCTGCTTTGGCGAAGTTTTCGCGGATGACGCCGCGGAGGCTCTCCTCGCGCACGTTTTTCTCGTGGCTTCCATGAGCTTTGATAAACTTTTGTATGCGAGCGTCCCGATCTTCGATGATCTTGATGCATTCATAATACTGCTTGTCCTTGTCCGCGATCTCATCCTGGATGAACCGGATCTCCTCTGGCAGGTTCTGTACACGGTGGGTCCAGTCATCCAAGATCATGGACGGGTCCAGGGCCTCGCCCTGAGGCATCTTCTTGACGAAGTCGATTGAGAGATCGTCTCTAGGCATCGTTGTTAACAGCCGCTGAAACGGGGTTGAGAGGAAAGTAACGAGCCGCTATCGATGGCAGTGCAAAGACACGCAGATAGGCAGGCTTGACGTTGAGCTCCTCTGGCTCTGTCAAGTAGTGACGACGCTAGTACGTCGAGATATCGGCTGCAGTGCTTGATGACGAAGCGGTGGCAAGGCACCGAGGGTGGCAACACGGATGGTGTGCGTAAGTCACCCTGCTCAGCACTTCCCTATCCCTGTCCTCACCAAACGCCACCCAAGGACGGAAGTACGAGGCTAGACAGATGAGCCAGGTAGCTGATGGAGGCGAGCAGATATGTAGAGAGTGTAGCGGGAGCGCAGGCAACCTTGTCTAGCCAGACGCGACGGGATGACGAGAATGCATGGGGCTTATTGCCAAAGAGCACAGCAGGCCGCACCGAGACACAGAGATGTCAGAGGCAAGAAAGGAAAATGAAAAGGAAAGAAAGAAAAGAGAGCAGAAGAAGCGCGGGCCCCGCAAGGCGACAAGGGATGGTGGCGGTTGGGGAGGCGCAACGGAGCTTGGAGCGGGCCAGGCACGTGGTATAAATTGAGCGGCTCACCTTGACCAGCGTGAAGAGGACAAGTGAGAGAGTGCAGAAATCGGATCCGCCTCGCTGGTGTCGGCCCAAGACTTTGAACCCTTGTCCTCGATGTCTCTGAATCGGTTACGAGCGCGGGAGCGGAGTGGGGTGCGAATTGTGAATTGCGGCGTATGCGTGCTCTGCTGGGAAATAGGTTGGAGAAAGAAATGAATCCTGCGAATCGTGAAATGCACCAGCCAGCGACTTTCAGCCTCCCCCATTTGCCCTTGGCCTAATATGGCCTAGCGCATAAACAGGGGGCGGATTCCAGCCACTGACCGATCTGTACCCCAACGGCCCCACCCGCGATGCTGCCAAACTTTACGGCAGGGGTAGAGGTGGAGCTGAAGTCACGAACCTGCAGGCTCAACACGATTCACTTTTCGTCACTTTCGCGACAGGTATTCGAAGGAAATAGCGAATATCGGTGCGTTCGGTATAGGACCTCGAGAAACTCTTCTTCTTGACGCCGCCCGTCTTACAACCACCTAAACGGCGGCGACACAGGCAGGAGCCACAGCCTTTTCCGCAGCGAAAACTTCGAGCTACACGCTCGAGATCGTCGTATCCCTTTTCCTCCCGCCACTCGCTTCGTGTGCTTTGCGGTCGCGATATTCGTCCGCCCTCGCCTGTTGCCATACACTCACGGCTTGCGCGCGTCGACAGAGGAACCGCCAGTGACCCAAGTGGTGTTTGGGTACCTACTAACCCCTCGGCGGGCACCTTGCCGCCTGTCCGGGACTTCCGCGCCAGTCTCCCCCAGCCTGGCAAGGGGACGTTTGTTTTCTCTATTTAATTCTTGTTCTCTCGAGGCCGAACACAGCATATGTCCACCATGGATATCGACTCGTACAGATACCGTGTCCCGCGGCCAAACTATCTCCCTCACAATGTCGGCGCCGACGACCGTATAGTGGAGGATTACGTTGTTCCGTTAGACCATGCCAGCGATATGGAAAACGCCACCTACTACAACAAGGTAAAACGGACTGCGCAGGAATTCAACATCACACGGCCAAAAGGCTACAACGTTTCGTTCCACACGAACCCGGAGATGGAGAAGCACCACTTTGGCCAGACACACCCCATGAAGCCGTGGCGTCTCACCCTGTCCAAAAGTCTGATCATGTCTTACGGCATGTCCTTTGCCATGGACAACTACATCTCCCGTGCCGCCACGTACGAGGAGCTGAACATGTTCCACGCGAACGACTACCTGGAGTTCCTCGCCACCGTCGCCCCAGAACCGGTGCCGAGGGACGTGGACAACCTGAATCCGGATCTCAAATTCAACCTGGGCGGCTCCGACTGCCCATTGTTTGAGGGTCTTTATGACTACTGCTCCATGTCGGCGGGCGGATCGCTGGACGCGGCCCGCAAGATCTGCAACAAGGAGTCCGACATTGCCATCGCCTGGGGTGGCGGGCTGCACCACGCCAAGAGATCCGAGGCGTCGGGCTTCTGCTACATCAACGACATCGTCATCGCCATACTGCAGCTCCTGCGGTGCTACCCCAGGGTTCTGTACATTGATATCGACGTGCACCATGGCGACGGCGTCGAGGAGGCCTTCTTCTCGACGGACCGGGTCATGACCGTGTCGTTCCACAAGTACGACCCCCAGAACTTCTTCCCCGGCACCGGAGCCTTGGACGAGAACGGGCCCAAGAATGAGCGTAACCCCGGTGCACACCATTCCATCAACGTGCCGCTCAACGACGGGATCACGGACGAGCAGTACGAGGCGCTGTTTCAGAACGTCATCGGCCAGTGTGTCGAGAAGTTCCGGCCGAGCGCCATCGCGCTCCAGTGCGGTGCCGACTCCCTCGCCGGCGATCGCCTCGGCCGCTTCAACCTGCAGGTTCAGGGTCACGGGTCTTGCGTCGCCTTCTGCAAAAAACTGGGCATCCCCATGATCCTCTTTGGCGGCGGCGGCTACACGCCCCGCAACGTCGCCCGCGCCTGGGCTTACGAGACGAGCATCGCCATCGACTGCCACACCAAGATCGACCCCACCATCCCGCTCCACACGCCGTGGCGCGACCACTTCCGCCAGGATACTCTCCTGCCCACCCTCGAGCAGGTCGTCGGGGAGCCTCGCCAGAACCGGAATCCCCAGAAGCGCCTCGCGGAGATCGTTCAGCACGTCACGGAACAGATGCGCTTCGTCAACAGCGCCCCGAGCGTCCAGTATTCGGCCATCCCGCCGGACCTGCAGGGTATCAGGGACGAGGTGGAGGCGAAAATCAAGGAAGAAATGGAGGAGAAGGACGAGAACGGAAGGAAAGCAAAGGAGGAGGGCGTCGGCGTGGCGATGGAGTTTTGAGGCGGAGGAAGGGTTGTTGATACGTTCCCTCCAGCGGCGCTTGCTCGACGAATACGCCATCCACTGTCTTCAGGCTTTGGCGTGAGCGGTTTTGGGTTGGTTTCTTGGATAGAGAACCTGGGAGAGGAGAAATGATACCGCCGCCATTGGCATTTGTAGATTTTTGATCCGGCATGCGGTGGTGCTCGATATCAGGCAAGATCCGGCATCTCCTGCGGAACACACTTAACTGTATACTAGCGAGATCTAAGAGCGAGAACATCAACATAAACAGGTGATCACACTTATCGATAGCAACAGGTTCTCCGGGAGTTCTCCACTTTCTCGAATGCGTCTTGGATGGTGGTTGGAACAAGAATTCCCAACTTTCATCATCGACACCATATCTCGGCACTTATTATCCATCAAATTTGATACGCCCTACAATAGCACCCCCATCCGCCTTGCCGAGCGTCCAGACACTCGTTTCAAACTCGCCTCCCCTATGACAACCGTGAGCTCGTCTTTCTTTCAAACCGCAGTGCCGGTAAGCTGAAGCTCCCCGCCACACTCGATCAGACGGCAGACAGCCCAGCCCTGCGCCTACGCGAGGAATGTGGAGAGCACTTGCAGCAGCGGTTATATGTGCTGTTTGATGCTTTATGCTCCATGGCTCTATGTACGATCTACGCGTTGTAAACAGATCCGCTGCTGCAATTAACAAGTACACCTGTTCACCTGGCACCTGAACTGGCGGTTGTGCAACCCACAAAGATGGGCTGGCTGTTGATGCACGCCTACGGTTAGCTCTCTGCCCTTCCGTTATCTAACGGGTAGGAGATTTGCGTGGTTGGGTTGATGATACTCGGGGACTGTACCTTCGGGCTCCTCTTTGCGAGAATTATACCTGCCCCTTATGCTGCAAAGGATGCTGCGATGCTCGTTCCTCGGGGCAAAGCTCCTACACAATTTGAACTCTACCTACGTCTCTGGCTGTATATTGCACCCCTTGCGACAACCTATCGCTAGTTTTGCGAAAGCTAACTGGGCGTATACAGCAATACACAAAGTCAGCGTCCCTGACAGCCGGGCGGCGCCTGGCCACTCCCAATGACACCTGAGGGCGACGTGATGGCATGCGCCTCCAAACCCAACAGCTGATTACCAGACAACTTGAACAGGCCCCGTCATTGATAGATTGGGAAGAGCGACCTAAGGGTTCCAGTATTCAGTAAAAATATGCCCCTGTTACCTCGAATATGAGCTTGACAATTTGAAAATGCAATGCAATACATAGCCGCTGAAAAGCCCTTTCTCGGGCTGAAGCCGGCCTTGGACTGTTCCTTGCTTTTTTTTTTTTCAATCTCCCTTCCCCAAAAACGACACTCTTTGATTTATTATCGCCACAAGACAGCGGATAGATACGCACGTAGCTTTTGCTCTTCTTTCGTCGACGTCCTAATTCCAGACGTGAAAACATGTCATCACGCCTCACGGTTCGCAAAGGCCGACTCAGCCTCCTCCTCGAGAAGGCTGCAGCTGATCCTCCGAGACTTGGTGCTGACATATGTAACCAGAGAGATGCCCACCGCCAGGCCGGCCGACATCAACATGACATTGACGGGGACCGGGTCTCCTCGGAACGTCTGGTGGAAGAGGTAGTCCAGGCCCGGCTGGGAGAGGTTGAAAAGGCCGCTGAGGCAGATGATGGTTCCGTAGACAACGCCAAACGTCCTGAAGCCGAACACCTTTGCGCTGAAGTCGGAAACGGCCGTGTAGTAGAATGGGCGGTACAAGACGAACAGGCAAATGTTGCAATATGCCGCCCACTCGTAGGGGAGAATTCCAAGAACGCCAATCGCCGTGGCCACGGAAACCAGCGTGATGAGGACTGTGACGGTCCTGGTGTTGTCGAGAATCATCCCGATGAATGGGATGGAGATGATGCCACCTAGGGGTAGGGCGAGGTCGAAGAAGTTGTTGACCTCAACGGCGCGGTGGTGGCTGCCGAGGAGAGCTTCGTACTGTGGCCGGACGGTGGCCACAAAGTAATTGATCCTCGTCATTTGGATAACTAGGCAGGCAGCCAGTCGTGGCAGAGGTTTGTTTCTTAGTGTTAGTTTCCATTCTTCCCGGACAAATGCTCCGCAGGACCGCTTACCAGTGAACAGCATGATGAGAATGAACCATGGAGACGACAGCTGCTGCTTGATGGTGCTATTGTGCATGATCCCCCAGACGCCAGACTTGATGTTCTGGCGCACTTCCCGGTTGACCTGAGTGTCCATCCTGGTCGTGCCCAGCAGCTCCCCGACCTGCTCCTCTCTCTGCTGCCTCGCCTCTTCTTGAAGCAACGCGGTATGCTCATTGATTTGATCGCAGGGCCCCTGGAGGCCGTCCGGCTCCTTGATATCCTCAATCATCTCGCCTACCGTCTTGTACGAGTTCTTTGGCAGCAGTGCGAGCTGGAGGAGAACGATCGCAGCGGGTACGACTAGGTATGCTAGAAAGAAGCTCCTCAGGCCGAAGCGGCGGTCTGTGGCCTGATACACAAGCCGGTAAATCAGGAAGATGGCGCTGGACGAGTCAAAGGCGCCCGTCAAAAGGGCTAATATCAAGCCGGACCGGGACAGCGCGTTGGAGAGGTGGAACGAACCCATGTAGATGAAGGGGCCTCCCAACGCAAGTCCGAGGTAGCCCGCGAGGTATCCGTCGAAGGGCAATTGCTCGGCATAGGCCAGTATCACAGCGCCGCCGGCCAAAAAGAAACTGCCAAGAAGACCGCAGACTCGCGGTCCCGCGTGGTCAAGGATGGCGCCGATCGGGAGTGCGGCCACGTTTGTTGAGACGGCCGCAACGGTGAACATGAGGTTCATGCGTATCTCGACGCACGTGTCCTTGTCAAGGCCCTCGCCGTATTCGCGCGAGCATACATCCCGATAGACACCCTCGCTTTTGAGCACCGGCTTGATGGCCGCATAACCAACTTTGAAGTGAGGGCGTTTGGTAATGTCAACCTCGGCCGCCCAGACGATACGATATGTGCATGAGGGGCGATATAAATCTTACAAACGATGCCGGACGCGAAGACGCAGTAGAAGACGGCCGAAGCGATCTGCAGGATCCTCTTCCACCTTGGAACCTCAAAGGCACCGACGGCATCGGCGGGCGTGACGGCGTGAACGACATTGCCGTAGTCGTCGGGGACAGCCAGAGGGTTGAAGGTAAGCTTCTGAGCGCGGGCGGAGAGCACCGAGGCGTCGGAGCCGCGCCGGGACCTTGTTACGGGATCGCCGGGGACGAATTCGAACTCGCCGAGGGCGGAGACGCGGTTGAGAGACATGGCTTCGTCTCTCTAGAGTGTTCCTCCAGAAGATGTTGGCCAACTCAACACAGCCGGCAGATGTGGAAGCAACTCAGGTGTCCTCACTGAGCCTGACCACCTGCCCTCAAGACAGGGGTCGGTCGAGATGGTGAGGGGGCTGCGAAGTGGATCTAGTTGCGGGCGGAGATGCTGGAAAGGGATTGCCAAGCAGTGTTTGACGTAACTCAACGGCCTGGTCCTCGCTACATGGACTTGTGGTTGGGAAAGAAGGGGAAAATAGAATAAATACAAAAAGCAAGATGAGCGGGAGAGGGAAGTCTCGCTCCTGCAGGACCTTTCACATTCAAATACTCCCAGCCACCCTACGATCGGCCGATGGGGTCGATCTCCTCGTTCCCAGGAAGGACAAGCTTCTTGCCCGTGTCGCCATCCAAGATGCGGGAGAGAAAAAAAGGGAAGAAGAAAGAATGCAGTTGGCCGGGCCTGGCAGCCGCCAAACCCCTCTCTGTCATCCCCACAGGCGTCCGGGGCAGCCTTTTTTTCTCTCTTTCTCTTCCCGGATTGTCGATGACGCGCCGAGCCGATCCATCCAAAATTTTGCGCCTTTGGAGGACACCACATGATCTCTTGTGAATCAGCCAATCGAGGCGCCCGGAAAGAAACACCCGTCCTTGGTAACGCATCTTGGCAAAGCAAGTCGACCAGCAGAGATACCCGCCGATGCGCGTGCTCGCTGCAGGCAGACAACCGCTTTCGGAGGGTGCGCTCAATAATGGTAGGTTGGGATGGGTGGTTGAGTGCTACTCCAAAATGTGTGTGTATCGTTTGCATCGGGCGTGCTTGTGAGCTGGTGGCGAACACTGCTGGGATGGAGGCGATATCTTGCCGCAAAATGCCCACTCCGGTTGGATAGGCTAACAGGAAAAAGAACATCAAGAAATAAAAAATCAATTGCAGCGGCGGGCAGGTGGAGCGCGCACTATTCTTCCACGTCAACGGGCACCTCGCGCACAGACATGATCAAATCGTTGGTCATCGCGACGACTTTCGCAGACACACCTTTCTGCAAACACCCAGCAGCTCTCCATTCTCTACCCGACCGGCGGGTGGAGGCAGGCATCTGCGCAACCCATCAATCATCCAATGTTGATTGGCAAGATGTGATGGATGGGGTGCATGATTTGACTACCTACCAATATGTTGCCTTGCTATTCCTGCGCGACGACGACAACTTGCAACGCCAGACTTGGAATTGGAAAGTCTGGGCCGTCGATTCCGAAGTCCGGAAATGAGAAGTGGTGTGTCAATGGAGCTGTTGACCTGAGGGCCACTTTTGGCAGCGCGCGGCAGCTCGTTGGCCCGCTCAACGTCCGAGGCAAAATGTGCGTTGCCTCAAATGGGTGCGCGCTACCTCTGGAGCGGGCTGGCTTCATCTGCGCGTCCTCTTGGCCTGCTGTGGTTGGGCGCTTGCAGCATGACCGTCGTGCCGCTTCTCCTTTTGAACCCAGCGTTCCTGCCCCTCCCGGCCAGCACAGGTGGGAAGTCATAAGCGCCCACCTAGACCCCGGGAACCAATCAATTGCCTCAGCGCCAGCAGACTGCCAGAAGCCGAGCAGTCACATCTGCCACCCCGGGACCTTGCGCGTCGCCCCCCGCTACTGGCAGCCCGGCCGGTCGCATACGCCCCTCCCCTTACCAACAAGGCAGAGGGTGTAGGAGAGTAGCAAGCAAGCGTCGGGCAAGACTAGCCATATCTCTCCTTTTTTTTTTTTATCTCTATTTTTATTGAATGCTGTAGCTTGTTGACGATATCTGCTGGCCTCCTCCCGTCACACACGCTCGGGACTGACAAGTGCAAGCAACTTCACCTGTGCTCTTTATTTTTTTTTTTTTCTTTACCCCTGCCCGCTGCGCCAGCGTCTCGTTGCGACTCCTCGCATCCCCAGCCCAGCCCTATCTTCCTCGTTCCTCGCAGTCCAGACTCCCCTCGGAGCTTGCGTCGCAGCAGCTCAGCTCATCCACCCCGCAGCTGGGTTGGGCTGTTGATCCGCGGCCTCCCGTCAACAACCCACCCATCCCTCCACTTCCTATTCCTTGCGCGCGGCCCCCGAATCTGCGTTTTAAGTGTCCGTCTTCTCGTCACTCATTCCCAAAAAGCAGCTCCTATAAATAAATTCTTGCTCCTCCCGCCGTGCGTCATCGCATGCGCGCCGTCCCTTCTCGTTGCCGTACCCCTACCTGCATCTGCCGAGAGAGCAAGATACAATCTACCATGGAGAACCGCTCAAGAGGCATCTCGGATGAGGAGCTCTTCCTGAGCCACCCCGCCCGTCAGGGTGGCGACAGCCCGACCGTTGAGCCGCTGCGGATTTTCAAGCCACAGAGCCCCAAACCCCAGGTCGACCAGGCCTCGGGCCGTTTCAAGTATCCGCGGCCGCCCTCGCCGGCCTCGTCGTCGTCGTCCCACCACTCCAAGCCGTCCTTCCCCCTGCCCCCGGGCGCATCGAGCTCTGCCGCGCCGCTCCCATACCCGGACGACGAGGACCTGCGCCCATCCAAGCCGTCGCATGCCCCGCGACCTCCCTACCCCTCGGACAGCGTGCGCAGACCGTCCAACAACAGAATCCAGACGAGCAGCCCCGCCAACTCCGCCGGGAGCTACAACGACACCTCGCCGCGCCTGAATCTCACCACTGGCGCCGAGAAGAAGCCTGGGCTTGCCGAGCGCCGCGGCACCGCGCCGACAGCACTCTCGCCCACGAGTGACGATGGCGACAAGGATAATCTCTTTGCGAAGCCTGTAGCCCAGCCCAAGCCGCAGCCAGCGCAGCAGGCGCAGCCCAAGCCACACTATCCGCAGCCCAAGATCTCGACTACCTACCAGAACAAGCCATACTATCCTCCGCCTGGCGGTAGTTCCTCGAGTCCGGCCCCGGGCCCGGCTCCGGCCAACAATGCCAAACACCACGAGTCTCCCACAGACTCGCTCAATATGCCACAGGAAAGCAGTGTAAGCCGCTTTGCGTCGACGGCCTCCACTTCGACCACCCGCGCCAGCCGGGGGTCACCACCTCCTCCAGAGACACCCGTCGTTGAGCCGGGAGTCCGCCCTGGCGATGGCATCGAAGCTCGGTACGCCGCCTCGGGCATCTCAGGCGCCGCTACCCTGAGCGGTCTACAAGCTCAGCAGCTGCAGAGTTCCGCAGCTTCACAGCGCCTTGCCCAGTATGGCGGCCAGCCTCCCCCGCCGCGCCCCTGGACGCCCACAGAGACTCCCGACCAGCAGCCACATGGACCTCCGACCGTCTACCAGGGATCCGATCGGGTCAACGAGACGCCCCAGCAGGCTGCTAACCCCGCGCAGGCAAACCAAGGGCAGCAGCCGAGCCTTCAAGTGAGCATATTGGAGCAGGACTTCGCTCGTATGCAAGCTTCCACTCCCCCTCCAGCCTACACTAGTGTCAATCCTGGAGGGAACTCCTCGTACCCCAACGAGAAACAGCGCCCTACAGCGCAGCAGTCAACGCCCAACGCTCAGCAGCAACAGCAGCAGCCACAGCAACAATCACAGCCACAACAATCACAGCAGCAGCAAAATCAGCAGCAGCAACAACAGCAGCAACAACAGCAGCAACACCCTGCGTTATCCGCCGCGGGAGCATCCGCTGCTGCCACCACCGCCGCGGCCGTCGCTCCCGGGCCAAGTGCCAGCGCCAGCGCTGTGCACGCACCTGTGGCCCAGAACCCAGAGAAGAAGCAGCAGCAGCAACCGTATGCGAACCCACTCGCATCGCCCGCTCTTCAGCATCAGGGCCACCCTGCGTTTGCAAACGATCCCAGGCCAGAGAACAATGGGCAGAACGGCCAGTCGTCCATGGCTATCTCTCACACGCCTTCGGTGCTGCACGCGCAGAACCCGGTCTCTCCTCCCCCACTGCCCGAGGGCTGGATCTCGCACCTCGACCAAAACTCGGGTCAGTACTATTACATACACCTCGCAACCCAGGCTACGCAGTGGGAGTTTCCCAAAGGTCCCAACCCCATCAATCACGAGACGGCGCCGCTATCGCCCACCGCCTCGACTTACGGGAACCCACTGGCCTCGCCGTTCCTCGGAAAGCAGGGGATGGGTTCGCCGGGCCTTTTCCCACCCCAGACACCGGGCTACGCAGAGAGCATCATGAGTGTGGCAGCCTCGGCAGCCCCAACCGCGGGCTTTACGGGGCCTCCGCCCAGCTCCGGTGTTGATATCTTCAAGGTTGCGCCCACAAACGGAGTGTATTTCGGCCCTTATCTTCGTTATGTCAACATGGACGTCGAACGGGGCGTCTGGCTAGGCAGCATCATGATCGTCACGGACGCGCCGCAGCCGCCCACTATCCATATCCACCTGAGCGTCGACCTATCACCCAACCCGCGCATGCTCAACCCGCACCCGATTCACACCCATCAGCGCTGGACCTTTTACAAGTACGACTTGGATCTGCAGATGGGCGAACAGGGGACGGAGCGCTGGACATATGCAGTCACGTCGCACCTAGGGTGCACAAGATATGAGTTTGTGGTGGCCGGGCGGCAAGAGGCCTGTTGGCGGTTTATCGCGCATTCGGGCAACGACTTTGCGGCATCGACATCGCAGAACGAAAGGGCCAAACTCGGGGGTGTTGGCTTCATGTGGAAGGATGTGCTGCAGAAGAATGTCGACTGCGGCGGTTTCCACGTCCAGCTCGGCCTTGGTGACCAGATCTACGGTGATAGGCTCTGGAAAGAGGTCCCGCTGCTCAAGCAGTGGCTCTCGCTGCAGGGGAGGGAGAACCGCAAGACGGCGCAGTGGACGGCGCGCCACGAAGAGGACGTTACCCACGCCTACTTCCACTACTACACCTCGCACTTTGATCAGCCATTCCTCAGAGAGGCGTTTGCTCAGATCCCTCACATCCTGCAACTTGATGACCATGACATGTGAGTCCGCAGACTCTCTGCTATTTTCCACTCTCAAAACGCAGCGATGCTGACATGCTCTATTCCACTTCTTGGCAGCTTCGACGGATTCGGGTCATATCCAGACTACATGCAATCATCACAGATTTTCAAAAATATCGGCAGGGTAGCCATCGAGATGTACCTGCTCTTCCAGCACCACACGACCATAGAGATCATGCGCAACGTCAACACCGACATTGACCTGTTTACTATCTCGGGCGCCGGATGGCACTTTGTCAAGTACCTTGGGCCCGCCGTGGTTGTCGTCGGCGCCGATCTGAGGTCGGAGCGCACACAGTCACGCGTCATGGCTGGACCGACATACCAGGGCATCTTTCCCAAGGTGGCCATGCTACCGCCCAGCGTGCAGCACTGCATTTGGATGCTGTCAGTGCCGCCAATCTACCCGCGGCTCGACACGGTGGAGAGTCTTGCCAATACTTTTGCGACGGGCAAGAAGGCGGTCAACACGACGTACAACATCCTCGGCAAGGTGACGAGCTCGGTGGCTGGTGTCGTGGGCGGCAAGGAGGTGGTGCAGCATGGCTTCACGCACGTCAAGAAGGCCGTCGGGAAGTCGGGCCTTATGGGCAACGTGCTCAACCAGTTTGGTGACTTCGACTTTGCCGAGGAGCTCAAGGATCTGTGGACGCACGAGAGCAAGGACCTTGAGCGCACGTACCTGATCCGCACGCTACAAGGGATCTCGCAGCAGAAGGGCATCAGGATGACGTTTCTTTCCGGAGGTGAGTTTTGACAGCGGCGAGCTCTCCCTTGACCGTCGAGACCACGCGAGGCTGACTTATCATAACAGGCGTCAACTGCTGCGGAGCAGGGCTGGTGCACGACCCGTCGCACCCAAGCGACCACAAGACAATGTACCAAATCATCACGTCGCCCATCGTGGCGGCGCCGGCCAACGGCTACATCCTCAAGATGCTCCACAACTCCAACAAGATGCTCTACGTCCCTACCAACGGGACCAAGTCGACGGGAGAGGTGTCGGACACCAAGGAGGACATGATGGAGATCTTCCAGGTCGACGCGAGCGGGGCGTCGCGCGAGCTCAAGAAGCTCATGGGCCGGCGCAACTACGTCGCCATCGTCGCCTACGATCCCGAGTCCATCCCGGGCTCCCAGTACGCCGCCAGCATCATCAATGGCGGCCAGCCCCAGCAGCAGCAGCAGCAGGGGTTGTCAAAGCTCAGCCTCGCAGTCGACTTTGTCGTCCAGGGTGACAGCAACTTCAACTCGGCGCCCACCAAATATGGGCCCGTCATTGTCCCGCACCTCGAGTACGGCCACTAAATGTCACGTCACGGCCGAGCAAAATTCTTTCTTGTCTGCTGATCTCGATTCCTCGCACCAATTTCCCTACATATGTCTGTATTTCCAGCTTTTATTTATTTTCCCATATAGTCTTTGTTTTGCTTGCGTGGATAGTATCTTAACGGCCTCCTTGTTTTTTGTGCGTATCCCTTTTGGTTTCCGCAGCGCGCGGTCGCCTTCCATCTATCTGCGATATATATCCCATCTACATCATGCTAGTTATGCCCCTGTACTCCTCCCCAATTGACCCCTGCAGTGCTTCGATTGCCCGTCGTGTCTTGTCTTGCCAGGTTCTTAGCTAGATGTGATTTAGCGGGGCGGGTTTATATATTTTGTATGTTTGGTTCCCTTTGTAGGCAGCTTAGTTTACGACGAACTGGTTGTCATTAAACTTTGTATTGTCAAGGTCCTTGTCGCTGTGTGCATGTGATACGTGCCTAGGTAGGTAGTGGTCTTTGCTTTATCTTTATTCTTGTTGGCTCCAGTTACCGAGACTGATATTGATCTTTTCTGGTATCATCAAACCCCATTATGGCAACAACAGCAACAAACACGGAAACCTCATAGCTTTCCTCCGACGCGCATCTCTATTTTTTCGACCCTGCGTCTTTTAAGCTGGCTTTGGGTATGGTAGCGATCATGCACACATAAATGCACCACGCATCAGATTCCGCCATGAAATAAAGCCTTTGTTGTGTTTTTTTTTTTTTTTTTCCTTCTATTCCTTCTATTTTTGTGATTTCTCTCTCTCTCTCTCCATCCTTGCCAGGCAAGCCTCTCCACTCACACGTCAAACAGCGTCTTGAGCTCGGCCAAGGTGTCGTCTGGCGAGGTGACGGTGTGGCCGATGGTCCTGGGGTCGGTGTAGATCTCGTAGTCGTTGCCGCCGGGCATGGTCTTGTCGCCAAAGAAGTGGATGGTCTTGTAGGTGATGCCGTCGGGCTTCTTGGCCTCGTTCTCGAGGTGGTTGAGGCAGTAGGTCTTGTCCCAGCCCTTGGGGAAGACGTCGAAGGAGATTTCGCCGCCGATGGAGAAGCTGTAGCCGGCCGGCATGGGAGGTCAGATCAGATGGGATCCTCCAGAAGATGATGCAGGAGATACAAAAAAAAAAAAAAAAAAAAAAAAAAAAAAAANAAAAAAAAAAAAAAAAAAAAAAAAAAACCGACCACTCACGTCAAACCAAAGTGTCCAAACTTCTCCTTGAGCGTCTCGACAAACTTGGCGCGCACCTGGTGCACGTCGTCGTAGGCCAAAAAGTCCTTGCGCTCCTGGTGCGAGGCGTTACGGCCGACGGGCGAGACGTTGATCATGCCGTTGCGGAACTCGATGAAGGTGCCGCGCTTGACGGGTATGTCGAGGTCGGCGATGTAGTGCAGGATGAAGCTCGCGAGCTCCTTGTACTTGGCCTCGCCGATCCACTCGATGAAGCTCGTCGACGGCAGCGGCTCGCCGCTCTTGAACGCCGTCAGCCCGTTCTCGGGGAAGCAGAAGTCGAAGAGCGACGTCACGTCGACGCCGCCCGTGCCCAGCTGCTCCTGCTGCTTGGGCAGGTTGGAGCCGCCTACGAAGCCGATGGCGCACTTTTGCCGCAGCCGCGAGAGCGCCGCGAGGACCTCGGGCGTCACGTCCCGCCGCGCGGGCGTCAGGGTGCCGTCGACGTCGAACAGGCAGATGGTGTCCTTGAGCGGCCGCTGGTCCAGAGGTGGGTATGACATTTTTTGGGTTTTTGTAACTGAATCGACCGGGAGGGGTGATCGGGGTTGAAATAGGAAGCAAGGAAATCTAAATCAGGCTGTTTTTTTTGTTTTTGTTCGTTTCTGTCTTGTGTCGAAGCACAGCACGAAGACGAGGAGGCGGTCAAGGGTCGGAGCTTTTGGCGATTTTGCATACAACAGCCCGATCCGACTAATGGACCCCGCAAGGCCGCTTTCGTCGTCCAATTCAATGGTTTGAGCTCCGTTGCCGTACCGTGGCGGGTAGCCCCTCACAAACGGAATGCGTACGGAACAGCACGAGCTTCAGCGGTTGGACGGCAAGAGCCCCGCCCCCCGCCAGGAGGCGGAGCCGGCTGCACGATTCACTCTTGTGAGGTACAGGTATCCACACCATCAGATCAGATGCTGTGTTACAGGGGAAATTGGATTGATGCCTTTCTTGCAAGGGTCTCTATTTTAACGCTTCCATTCTATGTATGTGCCTATTACTGTAGCGCTTCCCGCACGGATACCAACCTAACTGGTTACCTACATAGCTGCCAATGGGTAGGTGTGTTCCGGCATGTATATGGAATATTGGTTATTGATACATTACGAATAACGATGCAACGGTCTATCCTGGAAACCTGGCAGCCAACAGTCACTTGCCTCTGCCCTTGCCTACCATCAGGCGCCTTGAGCAGTCTCTGTCCAAGCCCCAGTCATCTCGACAACTAGATTGATCATGGTGCTGATGCTCCAGATCCCAATCAGGCTGAAGCCGATCTTCCTGCTCATGATCCACTTGTTGGCCGGAACGGCGACAAGCAGGAATATCAGAGTCAAAAGCACGGTAAAGGCCGACACCACCAGCGTGTCCCCAACCCCGATGTGGTACGGCTTGTACTTCAACGGCTTGTTTGGATGTTTGCTCTGGTGCTCGTTGGCCGCCTTGATCGTCATCCACCCACCCCCTATTCCAATCCCCAGAAGAATGTTGAGCATCGGCCCGCCGAAGCACGCAGATCTATGTAGTTTCGTACAGGTCAGCAAAGGCACTTCCAGGGAGCTAGAGTAAAGCGTAGAGTAAAGGGCATGGATGTTATCCACTTACAGTGCCATCACAGGGTAGCCAAGTCGCGCAACCGTGATGTCAGCAACCAGATCACCGAGAGAGTTCCCGACGGCGAATATGGTCAGTCCGAGGATCGCTTCGGAGATGCCGAGGATGACGCCAAACGTCTTGAGTACCCCAACAACTTCTCCTGCTATCGTCGAGATCCATGCGACGCTAATGATGAATCCGAGGAAGCAGAATAGGAAGTGGTAGCGGGGTCGCACATCTGGCGATGTGGTCCAGAGCATAACCGCCAGGAGGACCAGAGAGACCAGCAACGAGCAGAGAAGCAATTTTACCAGTGCCTTGCCGGGATGCTCCAAGTCCTCCCGCATATTGGCCCACACAATCAAGACGGTGAACAGTGGCCCAGTGAAGATCTGCACGCACACGAGCCAGCGGTTCCACCCCAGCGTGTCGTCGCCTGCCAGCGCGTCGCTGCCGGCTGTCAGTCCTGGAGAGTCTTGTCCCCTCTTGGCCGTTTGTGGCGAGAGCCCGGCACCTCCCGCCCCGCCAGCCGAGCCCGCATCGGGCACCACAAGTACGGGTGGCCCCAGCAGGGGAGTTGTGTGTTCGGACCGACGTACGTCACGGCTATTCCGCCGATACCGGTCCCACTCCGTCTCCGGCTCGATCGAGGCGGCGTCAACAGCCAGACCTGACCCCCCAAGGCGGGACCGGTCAGTGGCCGGGTCGACCTCGGGGTCGTCGGTGCTCGGAGCCTCGGTTTCGACCACGGGGAGCGTTGTCACAAGCAAGAAAATGCTCGGCACAGAGATGAGGCTGACAAACTTGTCCCATAGGGATTTGTCTGCCCAGCCCTGGAGAGTTGGGAAGAGCGTGTTGCTCATCACCTGGGGAGGAGGAAGGACCGAATAAGGCCACCACCGGACAGGCTGAGAGCGGCGCTCATGGATCTCGAGGCCAAAATAAGACTGATTGGCCGCATAAGGAGACGCTTGGGCAGTCATCAGGGGCGAGTGCGTGTCGGGAGTCATGGGCAACGGTGACTCGGACAGCATTGGGAACGGTGACAGCGAAGGCGAGGAATAGCCACTCGACTGCGGCTGGGGGCTTGGAATCTGGAGACTGAGGCTTGCTGGCGACGCTGTCGCAGTGTTCTCAGACACGTGAGCCTCGACGTCGTAGATGGGCGGGCGCAGATGCATGTCCGAGAGTGGCGGCACGAGGGCGCCATCCTTGGGGGCACCGGACAGGCCAGGCTGCAGGGGCGTCTCCCCACCCAGTCCCGCGGCGGCGTGGGTAGGAGAGAGGGGAGTCCTTGGCGACTCCATCACTATTACAGGCGCAACGGGTGTCCCGGGAAAGCTCCAGTCCAGTGGGAGGTTGCCGTGGGACCGAGCCCGGTCTCGCCCTGCTGAGGAGGTTCCATCGCGCGGGAGGGACGACCAATCGAAGCCCGCCGGCCCCGGCAGGGCAGTAAACGTCCGGTCTATACTCTCCGACTGCCCCCGAGAATGCATCGGCGCGAGGCGCACATTGCCCGAGACGCTGCCAGCCCTGTGCAGCGATGCGAGAACCGATCGGAACTCGAGCGCGCCAACGAAACTCGGCCTGATGTGGCCCAGAGTAGTGTTACTCCTCGAGCCGCGGGGCCGGTTGACACGCATGCTGTTGGTCACCTCGGCGGCCGCTTGCATGTCCCGATCGATATCATCTTCGTCCTCGGGGGCGCCGGCATCACTGACCCCCATCAGCGGTGGCGCTTGTTCGAGGGCGCTGATGTCAAGCACGGCATCCGAGGTTGAGCGGCTCGCGCGCGCGCCTACGGGTGCTGTGTCGTCGCCATCGTCATCTCCGTCGTCGTCCCTGTAGGGCTCAAGCTCATCGGAAGGCTCGCCAGTGAGCCCGGAAAAGTGTGCACGGGCGGCCGCCTCCCTCTGCCGTCTCCTTTTACGGCGTGTCGAGAACCAGTGCCAGGTGACGACCATGACGACGTAGAAGAGATAAAAAGAAACCATGACGCAACATTCCCAGAGATGTAGATTTCCATCGGCGAGGAAGACCATGGAGAAAGCTACCGCGAGGATGAAGAAACAAACGTCGCGCACAAACGTCCTCTTGGTGACCTTGAACTCCCGCACCAGAGCCATCGATCCGGCAACGACGGCGGTGATAAAGCCGGCGGCGCCGATCAGCTCGCCGACAGCCATGCTGCCGCTGTTGGAGCCCATGGCTGCGAAGGTGCTGAAAACGTCCGGGGAGCCATTGCCGAAGGCCAAAAACGTGACGCCGGCGAGGCTCTCGCTGAGGCCCAGAATGTTGGCAATGGTGCTGAGGTTGACGCTGAAAAAATCGCTCGCAGCAATGCCGATGGTGGCAAAGAGCAGGCCCAACCAGGCGGTGAGCAGAGCAAAGGCGAAGGGCTGAACTTGCACAAGGTCGCAATAGTAGAAGCTAAGATAGGACAGCAGGCCAGCGTCATCGTCTTGACAGTGCGCACGCACGAAGGCGCATTGGTCCTTGGCATGGTGGACGAGCCGGCACTCGGTATCCTCGGCCCGAGCGCGCAGCAGCGACGGCTGGCCCGAGTCGGGTGCTCCGGCGCGGCGTACAAACAGCGCATATGTCGCCAGCAGCGTGATGATCAGGGTCGAAGTGTAGAAGGGCCTGCTCAGCCTTGAGGTGAGCTTGGCCCTGCTTGGCCTTGGCCTCGTCGATGGTGGCGCGGTCATGGCGGCGGCAGCAGTGCTGATGGTGGGTGGCATCGTGTGCTCGTCACGGGTGCCATGCGCCGCCCCAAGCTCGTCGGTATTTCGGTTCCTGTAGCCCTCAATGGTTGGAGAGCATGATATCAGGCCATCACGGACCTTAGGGGGTGCACTGCTAGATAGAGTCTAGGCAAACAAGGGCTAAAGAAGGATGGGCGCGCAGGTTGGGGAGAAAAAGGGAAAAGGGGATGCGATGGGACCGATGGTGCCAGGAACCCGCACTAGACGTTGAGAGCGAGGCGGCCAAGCAGCCCTAAGTAGAAAAAGGGTCGCCGGACAGCTAAGGAAGTACAGATTATTCAATGTAAGATGCCGTTTGAGGACAGCAGGATAACCGGGGCTGGAAAGAGCACTGCGTTGGTAACAACTTGTTGTTGGCCTCCAGCTCCGACAGTCGGTAGCCTGACTCGGGGCAGTTCGCCTTTAAATAACGGGACGGAAGCTGCCACAAACCAGCGTTCCAGCCTCTGCGAAGAGCTGACTTTTTGTCAGGGACTGCGATGAGGTGGCCAGTACACGACGCCAACAGCAGGGCAAAGCTCTGGAGCAGACCCCGAGCCGAGAGAGGCGAGACCACGGGGTTGCAAGAGGGGCAGGGGTAAACAGCCAGCGACGACAGTGTGGTGGGAGGGTTACGCCAAGCAAGAAACAAGCAAATCCAAAAAAGCAAGGCGACCATGTACCTGGAACGCTGCACGGCCGGGTTGGGGCCGCCCTTTATTCGCCAGGTGCTTCTCCCAGCGGAGCACACTCGAGACGACGTCGGTGCCGACAGCCACTGGTTCAGCCAATCGATCGTTCCCAAGTCGCAGAATGCCAAGTGGCTGGGCACCACGACGTCAGTGTGGCTCAGGCACACCACCATGTCACTGTTGCATTGATTTTGCTGTGGCGCAGCGGCTGAAGGGGTGCGTGGCCGCGTGTGGTGGCGCCCGTCAGACGAAAATCACTTGGGTCGAGCCAATTCGATGTTTGTTTACTTTGAATTAGGGATTCGACGGGCAACCAAATACCGCGACCGCCACCAACCCCGCCCTCCCCCAAAGATATCGCGCAAATGATAGGGACAGTGAAATGAACAAGCAAAAATCAAAGTAAATCAGAAAAACTTCAAGCGCCATCGACGAGATAAACCGCCTCGTCACCGCCATTCCCCTCGTCGCTCAACGATATAGCCACCCAAAATGCCCCGCGTCACACAGGTGTCGCGCAGCAGCAGCAGGCGGAGCACCAGCAGGCAGGTCTCCGGGTCCATCTCACAGTCTCCCTTCAAGTCGCCCGTAAAGTGAGGCCTCTCCTCCTCCGCATGCGAAAATAGCATGTGCCGCCTCTGGGCGCGCGGGTAGGCACCGGCCAGCTAACCCCACGGCTCGCAGGATCCCCCTCAATGACGATGCGCAGGAGAAGGCCCAGCGCATGCACTCGCGCCAGGCCCTCCATGAAGCCCAGATCAACCAGCTCAAGGCCGCCGCCGCGACACCCTCGAAGCGATCCGTCAGCATCAGGTTGGAGGACCTCGACAATGTCAACTCCTCGCCCGGCTCGGACCCTCGCACTCCCCGCTCCCGCGCCAGCGCCGGCGGCAAGGAGCCCATGATCGTCGACGATGACGGCTTCGTGGTTGGCGGCAGCGCCGTCACACCCATGAAGCGCGTTCCCATTCTGGCCAACTTCGAGGAATGGATGAAGATGGCAACCGACAACAAGATCAACCAGGCCAACTCGTGGAACTTTGCCCTAATCGACTACTTCCACGACATGTCACTGCTCAAGGAGGGCGACGGCGTCAACTTCCAGAAGGCAAGCTGCACCCTCGACGGCTGCGTCAAGATCTACACCAGCAGAGTCGACAGCGTAGCCGAGGAGACCGGAAAGCTCCTCAGCGGCCTCGCAGACAGCCGCGATAGCAAAAGCAAGAGGGCCGAAGGTGACGCCGAAGACAGCGGGGCAGAAGACGAGGTGGACGAGGATGGCAACGTCATCAAGAAGCCCAAGAAAAAGGTACGTGGCGCCGCGCAACCCCTGAGCCACAGGCGTACCGGCCCTAGAGGATCGACTCGAACTGACTTGTCCCGTCTCACCCGAACAGGCGCGGTCGGCCGAGGCAACCCTGGCGCCTTCTTTCGCGTCTCTTCAGCTGAAGAAGCTCGAGCTCGAGTTCGCCGTGGACCCCTTGTTCAAAAAAGCATCGGCCGACTTCGACGAGGGCGGAGCCAAGGGCCTGCTTCTCAACCACCTCATGATCGATACCCATGGCCGTATTGTTTTCGACAGCAGCGACGACACCAACGACAGCTCGGAGGTCAGGAGAAGCGATGCGGTAGAAAATGGTGACGGCACCGGACTAGATGTCGATGAGGCTGGGGAAGCCGAGTCCGCGCCCCCGGCCGATGCCAAGGAGGACGACTATGAGGACGTCGACATCGATGTCGGCGCCCTGGGCGCGCGTTTCTTTTCCGAACTCGCTCGCCTAGATGAGTTCGATGTTTGCCCTTCGCTCAAAACATTCGATCTCGGGGACCCATCTGGCACTATGGACATCCCCTTCCTCCGTGCGCCTGAAGACTGGAGGCAGGACTCGGACAAGGATAAGACCCCGGGCCCTGACGGAGTGGGAGACAAGTCGGGCATGTACATCGACGACGACAACCCGCTTGGCTTCGACGATGACGAAGGTCTTGGCGGTTTTGATCTGGGCGAGGTCAACATTAATTTCGGCGAGGGTGGTGAAGCTTGGGCACGGGAGGCAGCCTTGGACCCCCAGATGCGTGTTTTTGATGCAGGGCTCGGTGATGACGGTGCCGTCGGGGACGGTGTCGACATGCTCGACAAGGGCGAGGGTGATTTCGTCGTGTCCATGTCGCACGCCCAAAAGGAAGACAAGGTGCATGAGGACATCCTCAGCTACTTCGACCAGGCGCTTCAGAAGAACTGGACCAGCGCTGAGCACTGGAGGATTCGCAAGATCAAGGATGTCAACAAGCCGGCCGCTCCGGCACGGCAACGGAAGGAGAAGGAGGCTTTCGAGATCGATTTCTTGTCGCCGCTCGACCCTGCCCTCGGCGACGTCATATATACCCAAGTGTCGGGCAACGCAGCCATTTCCATGCCAAAGAAGGACTGGAAGTCCAAATCTCGCAACCTCATCCCCGATGATAAACACTTCAACTCCAAACAGCTGTTGTCGCTGTTCCTCAAACCGAAAGCGCGCCTCGGCCGCAAGCGGAGGCTTGGTGGCGGCGGTGTCTTTGGCAATGCGCACGAGGAGCAGCAAAACGAAGTGCCCGAGGGCCACATGGACGAGGCCTTCTGGGCGTCCCAAAAAGCGCCATTGATGCAGTCCACAGAGCGCTCGGGCGACGACGACACGGGGCTGCCGCAGGGAGACTACGATGCCAACTTCTTCGACGACGGCCTTCCTTTTGCGGGCGGGGACGACGACGACATGGACGAGTTTGCCGACGCTCGCGAGCACTTCTCGCCCGGCGTCGACGGGGCCATGCTGGGCGACCCGGGAGTCACGGACGCCTTCGGGACCGCCTTCAACGGCCTGACGGTTACGAACCCGGCCGACCTGGCGTTTGGCACTATGTTGGTGACGCAGAGCAGGCGGGTGCGGCCAGAGTACGTGCAATACGCACGAGTCGCCAAGAAGGTCGACGTCAGAAGGCTGAAGGAGGAGATGTGGAAGGGCATGGGCCTCGAGGCATTGGATAATGTGAGCAATCCCTTTCCCCTTCCTTTCTTATGGTATCATACTTCCCCAACGAAGCTTACTAACGGACTTTTTTGTTTTCCTCCCAAAAAACACAGTCCCCTGAAAAATCCAGAATGCTCACGCCGCCTCCTGATGCAGCCGAGGCCGCCGGGACTGCCGGGACTGCCAAGGAGGATGTGACACTAAAGTTCACGGATGTGATGAAAAACCTGCAGAAGGTGTACCCCAAGACGGTCATGGACGACATCTCGACGAGCTACTGCTTCATCTGCGTCCTGCATCTGGCAAACGAAAAAGGGCTCATCATCGAAAAGACAGAGGACCTTTCGGAGCTCGAGATTCGCAAGGACTGGACCGCAGAGATAACAGAGGGGGGCGAGTGAACGAGTAAGAGGCGGCCTTTTTTTTTTTTTTTTTTTTTTTTTTTTTTTTTTTTTTTTTTTTTTTTTTTTTTTTTGT